>QTSX02005743.1:0-395493 GCA_014839935.2 Entomophthora muscae | reverse complement strand
TGTTGGCTGCGGCGTGTGCAGGCAACAGGCAGAATTTCAAGATAAGGTAGGATGGAAAACCTACCTGTGCTACCAATGTCGTAACTGTGCTGTTTTAGCAGAGTTACATGGGGAAAAATATTTAGAAACTAGATAATAATCTTTATTGCAAGATAGTGATTATATAGTTCATGTGAATCAAGAACAATAGGAACATGATTGGTGATCACACAGCTGGATGAAAGAAGGGGGTGGGTTGATCCTGGTAATGAGTCAAGCATCAAAACAAGGTATCCACCTTAAAGGATCATCATCTGTTCATGTTGTTGGATTTGGTAATTTGAGTTGACTTCCTAGTCTGGCGTTGAGTGACCAGATAATAAGATTGCAGGTCACAAACCCGCTTGGTTGGAACCTTGCTGGCGGGTCAAGCCTGCAGTTTTGACATTGGTGAATATTACAATTGAAATTTTAGCCGTCCTAAACTAGAATAGGGTGATTTTTGAGAATGCCTATGATTCCTAAAAGAATTAGCACAAATCCACTCTAGATCCTTTGACATCCTTTTTTGAGACACCCATAAATTATATTTATTTCAAATTCCTTGCAATTATGATTTGAAACTTGGTTCTTGGATTTGACAATCCCACAATTTCAGATTTGTTAAGTTTTACATGATGCCTATGGTTTGTTTGAAATACAGGAAATCTCAAATTGTACATTAGAATCACACATTTCTGATTCATGTATCCCAAATTTGTTTGTTGTGTTTTGTCTTTCTTTAGTTGAGTTATCTGCTCAAGAGATTCAAAATCTGCCAATTTAAATAAACCAAAAAAGTCAAATTAAATGGTTAGTTTTATTTAATATTTTACTTTTCACTCAGCTGAGTTGCCCGCAAAAGTGATTCAAAATTTGGACTAAGGATTTGACAATTCCACACTTTTACGTTTAGGTTCTGAATTTACAGTAATACTTTTACAACTTAATCCCAATTAAGATGTAAGATATAGAACATAAAAAGGAAATAAATGTTCTGGGTCTCTTTTTTTGGAAAAAATTATAAATAAATCAAAATTATCAATTCATACAGTTGAAAGTGTACATTTACAATAAAAAATAATTAATTTAGAAATTTTATAACCTAATTTTAAATAAACAGTAGTGAATACAACCTTTTATGCTACTAAAGTTAGACATATAAAATTATAGTAAATAAATTATATAGATAAACTGATTCCACTTTATTTTATTTTTATTCTACAATGAACACATCATAACAACAGAGCCAAGGAGCTGGAGGAGTATATTAAAGATGTGGACACCCTCATGGGTCAAAGAACAGAGAGGCTATAGTCCAGGAGGTAGATAATGGGAAATGTACTGAATCAGGTGGTGAAACCCAATCTACACAGACGCCACAACAAACTCAGGGCAGACAGACTGTAAGAGTGGCTATTATTAGCCCCAGAGTTCTTAAGCTGTCCAGGAAGCACACCAAAGTCACCATCACCAGAACAGTAAACTACATCAACACCAAAAGGGTGTCCTTTGTATACCACCAAGATGTTATTTCTGCTAGCATAATAGAGAGTGTGAACCCTTTTCTTGATATCATGTATGTGCCTTACATTAGTGATGATAAAGGGCAAGACAGTGACAAAAAACCACATTACTTCAGAACTGTGGATAGACAAAAGTTGATCAAAAGGATTTCTGAGCTCTACAGCCAAGTGTTTATGCCCTGTGTCATGGCAGAACCTACAAATCTAATGCCTAACACCAAAAAGCCCAATTACACTGACATTCCCAACTCCACCTGCCAGACCTTTATCAGGCTCATCAACAAAACTTGGGACTGCAAGAAGGCTGCAACTATTGTCAGTATTTTGGAGAAATCATCTCATTAGCTGTATAATATGTACCTGAAAACTGTTACTGTTCTCCTTGTAGAGAAATCCCAGCGCAAGTCTACTATCCTGGAAAAGGAGCATATCTAGGCAATCAAGCAGTGGATAAACCAAAATTGCCATCTTGACTTGGAAATATAAAGTCTATGATTAAACCTGTTTTTGGAATTAAGGCCTCAATTTTGACCTATTATTGTACTGTGAAGAGTTTGATATTCTCCTAGAAAAAATTGGGGTTTCTTCATATAATTGGAATATCCCAACCAACATTGAGAACCAGCAAAAATATGCCAAGACAATTATGCACTAAAGAGCAAGGGTATAGTAAAGTTCTATTACATTGATGATTTGTAATTTGTGTTATACATGTGAAATTCCTATCCTATGTGCCCAAATGTGCTGTCAAAACAACAGGGTTGATCCCCAGTAAGGTTCTGCCCAAATAGTTCCATGACCTGCAACCCAACTTCCCCATGACCCAAAGCCAGATAAAGAAGTCAACTCAAATTACCAAAACCAGCAATAGGACCAATGTCAATCCCTCTAAAGTCAACCACTCAATTCAATACTTCAATCAGTAGAAGTATTACATCACCTCTTTTTCAATCCAATTGATTAATTGTCATAATAATGTTCCTTATATTCCAATTCACCCATAACTATATAATGCACATATCTTAATAAAGATTATTATCTAGTTCCAATTGTTTTTCCACTTATAGCTCTGCTAAAACAGCACAGTTACAACATTGGTAGAACAGGTAGGTTCTCCATCCTATCACATCTTGTAAAATTCCGCCTGTTGCCCTTACTTTCTGCGTCCAACAAATTCTTGACAGAATCATGTCTGGCCTCCCGCTGGACTGGACTCCATACACCCCTGGTACCAGATACCTGATGGTTTTGTCCTGTACCAGAACACAGTGATCCCACTATCTGCCTTCAATGCCATGTCTGCACAAGGGTTCTTCCAGACAGCCGTCATCATCCTGCAACCAACTGAAAAAAAACCATGCCCACCTACATAGCTCAAAGACTCTGAAGCTCTGCCTTGGAACTTTTTGCTGGGGCCAACAACAACAACAACGCTGCTGCATGGATCCAGTCCGCTCAGAGCAAGCTGGCCCAGATGGAATGTCCGCAGCAATTTTGGATTGCAGAAATCTCCATCCAACTTACCCACAACGCTAGCACCTGGTGCAACAAGTGGCACAAACAGCATACCAAGAACAACTGAGATATCTTCAAACAAGTCTTATTGGCAAGATTTTGCTTAAGAACACTGCACTCATGATCATACGTCAAGTAAAGAACTTAACCCAGACGGGCACAATGAAGGAACTCACCCACACCTATGAGGAACTCTGACTACGTGCACCCTCTGACATGGCCTTTGACACCCCAGCCACATATCTCATGTACTATGACGCCCTCAAATTGCATGTAATGAGGCACATGAACTTGGACCAGGTGATCAATCTAGCAAGCCTGTATTGCAAGGCAGAGAAAGTAGAATAAACATCCAATGCTCTTCACAAGGCACAAACTGGAAAACAAGAGAGACCCAAGGACTCTCACACAGTTGGGTATTCCACTTGACCACCCCCTGGAAACAACAGGAGCAACACCAATAATAAGCCTGCAGGTTCAAATGGACATGGAAGTGGGAACAATAGCCAGTCAAACTGTACCCATTTCTGTATCATGCCACAGAAGGCAATCAAGACAAGTGAAAAGCCTGGGGAGAGCATTAAGCAAGCCAAGCTCTCCCCACACAACTCCTGACTTGCCCAATGATGAGTACCAACCCAAGGACGTGGACCAATGCCCAATGATCCAAGTACCTTCAGAAGACCTGGTACTGTACACCATTTCCAGACATCCCAATAAACTGATGTCCTATCCTTTCTGTTTTTGCAGTTACACAGGCTCGGCACTCCTGGACTCAGTCACGGATTGAACCCTAGTCAATAGCAGCTTTGTGGACAAGTTCAGGCTAGCCACTAATCCTTTGCAGATTAAAAATGTGATCTTGGCTGATGAACACCACATTGCTATGACAAGGGAAACCACCCCCTTCTCTGTCATGCTTGAGAATCTACACTCCACCATCCAAGTTCCTGTCATTGACTTTCCAAAGTTTGACATTATACTGGGACTAGAATAGTTACAGAAGAACAACCCTCATGTAGACTGGGCAACCTCAGTGTTGACCATCAAGCGTGAAGGTGTCAACCACCAGATCTACCCTGACTTGTGAACCAACTGCTACGCAACCACGTCTTTGTGCGCATTACAGAGACCCTGGACAAAAAGGAAAACCTTAAGACAATTGACTTGGACTCCTTCCAGTACAAGATCATACATTTAAGGAAAAAAGACATTATTACCACTAAGACCAAAAAATAGTGGCCTGTCATCCAGAGTAATTAAGGAAGCCTTTCCAGGACTTTCACCCAAGAAACACATACTGTCAGGAATATTCCTGACATAAATTAAATACTGACTGAAAGGAAAAGCTGGGGAAAGATAGCTGAATTCCCAAGTCAAGGGGCAAAATTTGATAAACAATTTCCCCCTTTATTTGAGGCAAATAAAAATAAAATTGAGGAAAAACTGGATCTTAGTAGGCGCTGGACTTATTTATCATCCAGGCAGGTGCCCGCTGCCACTGCCAGCACCCAGCCAGCCACCCGCTTGCTCCCCAGGCCCCAGTTGGCTGCCAGTTACCCACCTGGGTCTCCGGGCCCACCCTGCAACCAATCAGAAACCCTCCTGAAGTGCAGCCAATCAAACAAACCCCTGAATGTATGGGGAAATTCTCAAACCAATATTACACCTCCAGAAGTATGAGGGAATAATGGTTCAGATTTTAAAAATAAGTTTGTCACCAACCAATGGGATGCTAAGTTACAGACCACATGGGCAGGGTCAAACTCCAACCAAAACAATGTTCTTGAACCAAAAATAGATCTTGAAAAGGAATTGACTCACATCCCTCACCTGGCACCAGGACAACA
Organism: Entomophthora muscae; assembly: GCA_014839935.2. Classification (NCBI taxonomy): domain Eukaryota; kingdom Fungi; phylum Entomophthoromycota; class Entomophthoromycetes; order Entomophthorales; family Entomophthoraceae; genus Entomophthora; species Entomophthora muscae. The sequence continues at coordinate 390,584 of QTSX02005743.1, read as the reverse complement.
TGAAATTATTGGTTCACCTCAAGAATTTCCCAACCAGCCACAGATAGCAGGAGAACAGGAGTTTGGCCATCTTCCCAAGTCCCAATTGCTATCCCTATCTTCCAAACTTCTGGGATTCCCCATCCCCTGTTTTTCCCTCCCAATTGCAAATCTTTGCACAGGGGAAAGTACTATAAATAAATGATCCCACCTCAGTAATAGCTTGTGCTATTATTGAGATTAATACCCTCAATAAAGTGAAATTCAACTTACAACTTAAGTCAACTTACCAGTTAGCCCCAGCCAAACTTCCTCCAATCCAAGGAAGATGAACCATCTAATCTTCACAGCTGTTCTCACAGCTTGCCTTGGGATTGGAGGCTACCAACAGGGGTCAGAGTTCTTTGGGCCCTCTCCAGAAGGACTAGGTCATAACCCTCACTACAATCCTAGTCAACTAAACTTCTCCCATACTGGACCCTGGCCTCCCCTGGTGTCTCCACATTCTACACTCTTCATTGCAATGTACGCTTCCATGTACTACATACTGACCTACTTTGCCGGGAGTTTTGGAAGATACAACATACACACAAAGGTCTTCTGCTGGTTAATGACCATATATCCCATCATCACCACCTTGACTGGGTTCCAGTTTGCCAACCTTCTGCCATGCATGCTGCAGGTGGTACCCACAGTTTTGGGGTATTACACATACAGCATTCCATCCAACTCAAAGGCGTAGTCCCCAAGGTGCACCCCATATACTGTCTCACACCAAACAAAGATGATTCACTTTGCACCTATCTCAAGGAGGCCATGGAGAAGGGGCTCATTTAACCTTCACAATTTCCCTTTGGGGCTGCCATATTATTTGTAGCAAAGAAAGATGGATCCCTCAGGCTAGTCACAAACTACCAAGCGCCAAACAAGCTCACCATCAAGAATCACTACCATCTTTGATTTGTTGATGATATCTTTGATGCCTTAGGCAGGGCAACAGTCTTCTCTAAAATTAACCTGACTGCTGAATACAATAAAATCTGCATCAAAGAGAAAGACATTATGAAAGCTGCATTCCAAACTAAGTATGGCTTGTATGAGTGTGTTGTGCTTAAATTTGGAATGAACAACACACTGTTAACTTTTGTCACATTCATGAATGAAGTATTCACCCTAAATATTAGAAAACACACACTGGTATGCTTGGACAATATAATTGTATACAACTCCACCGTCAAACAGCACCACAAGGATCTAGAGGCAGTGTTTGCAACTTTGGCGCAGCACAAGCTACTCACCAAACCATCTAAGTGTCAGTTTTACCACAAAAAGTTCCCCTTTTGGGGACATGTGGTGTCCAAAGAGGGAACCAAATCTGAAAAACAAAAGATCCAAGCTATCTTCATTATTCTATCACCCAAGAACAAAGTAAAGCTCAGAATCTTCCTAGGTATGATAGCCCATGTACACCACTTCATCCCAGACTGTGGTATTCTCACGGCAAAGCTATCTGCCATCACTGGTGCCAAGTCCAAGTTTGTATGGACCCCCAACAGAACCTTTGTTTCTGCTGCCTAAAAGAGAAACTAGTGTCTTCCCCCCATGTTACAGTACCCAAAAAAGGACAGTGATTATCAGATGGAGACAGACACCTCCAACACATCCATTGGAGGTGTACTTTTCATTAGAACATATACTGGCAACTTTCTACCTGTGGCATAAAAATGGCAACCTACAGAATTAACTCATACAGCATGGAGCATCCTCCATGTCAACAATCTTCAAAAATATTGTTCTTATTTTCAATATTAAAGAATATTTTTCTGGATTAAATGATTGGCACTGATAATAAAAGCAATGTTTGATTTTTATTTTGAGCTTTTAATTGAAATTGTAAATAATAAATCAAAATAATTTTTGAAATTTTTGACATTAAGTATGTTCCATACTGTATGAGTTAATTCTGGAGGTTGCCCATAAAAATCCCACAAACTAACTGAAAGTGAATGTTGTTACCCAATACACAACAAAGCATTGCTAGCATTGTACACTGTCTGGTAAAATGGTGTTGCTACCTGGAAATGCAAGAGGAATTCAAAGCCCTGATAGATCACAGTTTCTACATCTACTTTAAAACTCAAGTCAACCTCTCCCAATGGCAGGCACACTTTATGGTGTTCTTGGAAAGATTCAATATGGATATTCAATATAAACTGGGTCCAGAACTAGTGACAGCTGATGCCCTTTCATGGCTATACATGAGAGCTTCAAGAGAGTAAAATGGGTTAGACCCAGAATGACCACTCCTATTAATTCACACCAAGGAGAATGGATTCCCCCTGGGTATAAACAACATCACCCAAGAGACTGATAAAGAATGAGTATCTGTTTGCAAATGTCTACAGAACCCTAACTGTAAGATGACTGGCGGGACAATCATCCAATATATACCCACTCATCAGAGAGTTGAAACAATTCTCTGATACTAGCAAGACCTAGGCCATACCAAGAGCTAAAAGATATACAAATTCTAAAAACATAAGGCCTGATGTACCAAGATTTACCAAGATTTAAAGGAAGTACTTGATCAATGTGAGGTGTGCAAAAGATTTGCTAAAAGCAACACATCATCCAAATATTTACTACCCGTTTTCACTCAACTACCCTTCAAGGTGTGGGCCTTAGACATTGTGGGGCCCATGTCAGGAAAACACAGTTATAAGAAATATATCATCACTGTCACGGCCCATACCAGAGTCTGGCTGGACTCCTATAGGGAAGGCAGGCCAGGCCTGGAAGGCCATGTGCACAATTAATGCCATTCTGACTAGGTAGTTCACTGCTTTGGCTAGGGGGCGCCAACTTCCAGTATGGGGCACAACCTGGTCAGCCAGCCCCAATACTGTGATGTATACAGAACCCCGGCTTGCTGAAGTCCTGGGCGGGAGGCGCATTGGGAGAGGAGGGGCAGCAGGAATCTCCTTCATAGCTGGTGGGAGATCCAGGTGATGGGGATGGAAATACTCCAGGTCAAGGGTGCAGGGAATTTGGATTGACTGAAGTGCAGGAGTATGGCCAGGGGGATATGGGTATGCAAGCTTGTATTGTGTTTTGGATTCCCAAATAGATGCAAAGAGAATAATTAAATTGGAGCAAAAATAGACTATTCCTGCAATAAGATAATGATTTCTGGGCATAAACTTGTTTTATTAAGATGTCAACAGTGAGGAGGGCTTCTCCTCCTCACTACTTATGCTTACTGGTAATTTAGTGGCCTTTTGTGCTGCCAGTGAACTGATGGCATCAGTTTCAGTTGAACTTACAATTTTCACTGGAATTTGCGTACTTGGGCCAAGGGGTGGGTGCTCATTGGTTGGTATAACATGAACCTTTCTTGAACTGCAGCATGCCAAGGTGCCACAGTGATTTATAGATCCCACAAGAAATTGAGCAATCACGCTCCAAATGTATCATTTCCTGATATTTGAGAGGGCAAAATTTGTTAATATAATTGAAGCCAGGGATTTGAGGCTTGTGGGCCTCTCAAATCCCAGGCCATTTGTTAGTAAAAAGGGGGGTTTTCTTGATCTTGGGAGACACTTGGTAGGGGTTTCCAGGCTGTGGGTTTTATGGCCTTTAGGAAGGTCAGCTGATTGTCAAGGGCATTCTGGTCCTTGACATCATCCCCTATCATAGCCAAGCTTGCAGAGCACAACTCTTTATTCTGAGACTTGTATTCCTTCAGCAGAGTAGTGGCATTCTCCAGGTTGGATTCTGGTTCCCAAGTATTCTCTTCATTGGGGTATCCTTTTCATCTGACCAGGAAGTGAGTTTTTTGGTATTGGAGTTTGTGTACCAGAATGGCTTCAAGCTTGTGTTCTGTGAAACTTCCTACTTTGATGGGTGGGGGAGCCATTCTCACTATCTGGTGCAGGTGAGAAGGTCCTTTCTTTTTTAGTAACAGGGAGCAGTGAAATATGTTGTGAATCTTCCATCTGGGGGCAGTTCTAGTTGGTAGACTACTATACCAATGTTTTATAAGACCTTGTGCTGTAATATTGGGTACTTCACTCTAATTGGTATTGGGATAATTTGAATTAATACATTGATACAGTTTGACAATGAATTCCTTAAGTTGATTTCCCCAATTGCAATTGGATTCAACTGGTGGAGCTAAAATACTCAGGCTTATTATCTACTCATATGAGTTTAATAAACACAGCTTTTAACCTTACACTCAACACTTATACTTTGGTATTGCCTTTTATTTAGCAGTTGAAGTTGGTGTTTAGTAAGCCTTAAATAGTTTAGTGATATTAGTATATCTTATATATAGTTTAGTTAAGATAAGATAAGCTTTAGTGTGTAGATTTAGCTAGTTTAGATAGCCTAAATTTATGACACAATGTAAGGACCTGTTCATTGGGGGCTCAAGCTAGTGCAAGGTGCAGTGGTCTTGATGTTCTTTGTGCTGATGTACACAAGGTCTCCTACTTTGATTGGGGGCCAGGGCTTTGTTTCTTGTTGGCAAAATCCTTGTATACTTTTACTGCTCTTCTCAGGTTCTGGGCACATTCTTCTTGGCATGTGTGGATGTTGCTGATCCAGTCTTGTCCTTCTGGTTTGTTAGCTTCCTCTGTGGGAGGGGCATCCCATGTGGGGTTGAATCTGTAGTTGGCTTTGAAGGGTGACATACTGGTGGAGCTGTAGTCTTGGTTGTTGTACTCAAACTAAGCCATTGGTAGGTGTGTTACCCAATTGTTCTGTTCTGAGTTAACATAGCATTGTAAGTACTGTTCAAGGACCTGGTTTACTCTCTTGGTCTGTCTATTGCTCTGGGGGTGATATGCAGTAGACAATAATCCTTTTATTTCCAGGTCCTTTAGAATTTGGGCCCAAAACTTGGAGGTGAATTATGGGCCTCTGTCTGATACCACTTCTTGTGGAAGTCCGTGGTTCATGAATACTTGGTTCCAGAATAGGGTGGCAGTTTCTTTTGCTGTTACTTTGGTTGTTGTTGGAATGAAGTGAGCCATTTTTGTGAAACAATCAAAAATTACAAGGATGGCATTGAATCCTTTTGAATTAGGTAGCTCCATAATATAGCCCATGGATATTGACTTCTAAGGGCCTTCTGCAATCTGAAGAGGTTGTAGTAATTCTTCTGGCTTTCCTTGCTTAGCCTTGGTATGTCCACATGTCTTGCAACCACTGAGATATCCTTCAATTTCTGGCTTCATCCTGGGCCACATGTAGGTTCTCTGGATTCCTTTGAGAGTCTTTGTACGCCCAGGGTGTCCTGACATGGGGAAGATGTGGTATTCCTTCAGTATCTCTAAGTGCAGTGGACTTTCTGGTATGTAGGTGCATCTGTATATCTGCAGGGTGTTTCCATGTAAGAAGTAACCTGTTTGGTAGTATCAACTGTTGATATCTTTCTTTAAGTCTTCCATGATGAAGATGCAGTGTTGGTCTACGGTCTGAGCTAGTTGGATTTCTTCTCTTCTACTGGCTAGTTCCAGGAATAGGAGCATTGGCTCAATCATGTTTGGAGACAGCAAGGATTTAGTGTTGAATTCTTCAATCTCTTTGGTGCTAGGGAAGAGTTCTGCTCTTTGGCTTAGGGCATCAGGTACAATATTGATCTTGCCAGGTTTTTAGCTGATTGATAAGTTGTAATCTGCTGGAAATAGGGCACTGTGGGGTTCCTGTCCACCAGTACTCTAAAGTGTGTCCTGGGTCATAGCCAGTGACCATATGGAAGGGGTTATCATTCTCTAGTAAGGGAAAATGTATCTCAGAAATATGTATAGGGGTCAAAATGAGCTTTTATTCACTCTCAGAAGGAAGATCTCCTTAGAAACTTTCTGGTATATGGCCCAGGGGGTCAGAAAAACAATATGGATTTGCTAATACTTGGAGTCCTCCAAAAATATCTTGGACTCCTTTTACTTGGTCTTATACACCTGCACCTTAGTCTTGGACTTCTGCTCCTAAAACTTGGACTCCTGCACCTTAGAATTAGATTCCTGTGCCGTGCTTAGGATCCAGATCCTTAATCTTGGGCTCCTGCTCCTTTATCTTGGGCTCCAGCTCTATTTATAGCTCTAGTGGCCTTGTTATTCCACCTGTATAAGTCCAACCAAACTCCCTCTGGCAATCAAAAGGCTTCCAAAGACCTTTTGGCAGAAACTTAAAATATCTGGAAAAGACTCTGTCAAAGACCCGGAAAGACCCTGTAACTTTACAGCTAACATCCTTCTTATAGTGTCTTTTTCCCAACAGTTCCGCCTTTAAAATGGCTTTCTTTAAAAGCTTAAACCATTGCTGCTCACTTTTTCTTATAATAACTTAAGCTTACATACTTACTTTCTCAAAAGCTTAAAGTATTAATTCACTATTTCCTCACTTATACTTTAAGCTTTTGGCTTCTAACCAATCATATTCATCAGGAAACATGCCAAAACTCAGCCAATGAATGCAGAGCGCAAATCTGGACCATTTCTGAAGTTCCCCTGCAATCCAACTAGGAAATCAATTTCCATTGCTTGAACTGCTCAAATTGACATCTCTTTGCGCACCAAAGCGTTAACTGGTTCATTATTCCAGCACCAGTCTTCCCAGCATTCAAACTAAAGTAATTTAAATAGTAGAATACTATTTAAACTGTTCTTTTTGGACCTATTCAATGTTTCCCCCATATATTTTCAAATATTGTAAAATCCAAGGAAAACATCCCACTTCATCTATCCTTGGAAAATCAATTTGTCAAAATCTTGGCTCATTTCTCCAGACCACCAGTTCTTCATCATCATCATCTTCTGGTCCTTCAGCCAGCTCCTGTATCATGATCAGCTAATCCTGCATCATGATCTTCAACTACATCTTTCAGCTCTTCATCTTAACCAGCAATCAGTACATCTTAGACAACAAACAGCTCATCTTAGTCTCTAAACAGTTCATTCCAGTCTTTCAACAGCTTATCTATCCTCTGGCTACTCCTTTATCATGACCAGCTACTCCTGCATCAGGATCTCTGAGCCCTTCAACTTATCCTCACTAGGAACCACCTTGGTTCCACCTGCACAATGAACCATTTTGGTTCCAAACTTCAATATGTACCAACAGTTCCTCAACTAGTCTTCACTGTGATCAAACAGTCCTTCTTACTAGTCTTATCTGCTGTTTCCATGAACCACCTCAGTTCTTTATCTCAGTCCCCATTACCAGAACCTGTAGACCCAGGCATGAGTCTACATTAAACTGGCGTTTGACTGGGCCCTTGCAAGTAGCACTCCACTTAAGCCATTCAACCATATATCATCAAAGTCTATGCTATTGTTTTTACTAAACCAGGTGATTCAGTCTGAGCTTTCAGTTGCAAAGTAATCAGCTTTACTTCCCAGAGGCCTGATCACACCAAGCTCTACAGCTTGCTTCCCCAAGCAAACCGCCTTGGTGACACCTCCAAGCAAATTTATACCCTCCAATGCTCACTTTGGGTTCTCCCCAAAGCTCCCATGGGGGCATAAACGAGGACACCCTACCAGTCTGTTAGGTAGGATTCTTGCTCACAGACCTCCTGTAAGTGTATTAGGGTACATAGAGCCCTCAGAGCTCTTCCCCTCCCTGGTAGCCTTCGCTACCCACCAGGGGTCCAAAACTCACAGCCCTGGTAGGCAAGTCCCCTACCATGCTGGCATACACTTCTACCCTGGCAGCCTGTGTTACCCACCAGGGTCTAAACATTCTCCAGCCTGAGCAGCAAACACTACCCATCAGGATGGATTACTCCCCACCTCAAGCAGACAAAGTTCCCTGCTGAGCTAGCTTATTATTCACCCTAAGCAGCCACAGTTCCCTGCTGGGTGAAGACCTCTAGCCCACAGCAGCCAATATCTTCTGCTGGGTGAGGACAAAATCTGCCCCTAGTAGTCTTTTTCACCTACTAGCTAGGCCTTCCCTTACCTAGTATCCAGCATTCTCTACTAGGCCTCTACCTTCAACAAACAATCAAACTTTTACTTGGCCAACATTAGACCCGCCTGCAAACCACCAAAAATTTGGACTGTCACAGGCCCATCTAGATTGACACTAATTTAGTTGTTGTGGTTTGAAGAAGTATTTCAGGTTCTTGTGTTTGTTCATGATTCTCACTAGGTGGTTGGTGTCACACAAATATCTTCTCCAATGTTTCAAGGACTGGATGATAGCAAGCATCTCTTTATTGTAGATGGGGTAGTTCAACTCAGGCAGAGTGAACTTCCTTGAGTAGTAAGCTACAGGGTGCAGCTTACTATCATGCACCTCCTGAAGCAACACCCCCTAATGCAAATTCAGAGGTGTCTGTTTCCACAATGAAGGGCTTATTGTAAACTGACATTGCCAAGACAGGGGCAGAAACAAAGGCGTTCTTTAGTGACACAAAGGAAGATTTGGTGGTGTCATCCCACACAAAGGGGTGTTTCTAAGAGGTAAGGCGGGTCAAGGGCAAGCAGATTGAAGAAAGATTTTGACAAATTCCCAGAAGAAGTTTGCCAAGCCCAGGTAACTTCTGACCTCCTTGAAGTTCTTAGGTTCAGGACATGCTGTCACAGCCTCTATTTTGCCAGGTGTCATTACAAAACCTCATTTCATTACATTGTAGCCCAAGAACTCTACTTCCTCTTGGAAGAAATCACATTTCTGGAGTTTAACAAAGAATCTGTGTTCCTTGAAGCGTTGTAGGACAGTTTTGAGGTGTTCATGTTCTTAATGGGTGTGGCTGTAGATGAGGATGTCATCTAAGTAGGCTACACAACACTGATCCTTGAGTCCTTTCAAGACCACTTCCACCATAGTTTGAAAAGTGCTGGGTGTGTTGCACAACCCAAACAGCATAACCAAGTATTCAAAGAGACCTTTTGTAGTCTTGAAAGTGGTCTTCCATTTATCACCAGGCCTGATCTGGATCTATCTAAAGGCATCCCTTAAATCAATCTTTTAGAAGACTTTGGCTCCTGAAAGCTGGTCTGAGAGGTCTTCAGCATTGGTTACAGGGTATCTGTTTTTCACAGTGATGCTGTTTAGGTCCTGGTAATTGACACAAGGACTTAGGTTGCTGCCCTTCTTTTTAACAAACAGTAAGGGGATGAACAAGAAGATTTGGAGTTGTGTATATATCTCATCTTCAACATCTTATCCAAGTACTCTCTTAAGGCAGCTTTTTCCTTCATGTTACAACTGTAGACATGTCCATGATTAGGTTGGGTTTCAGGGAGGAGGACAATGGCGTGGTCAAACTGACTGTGTTTAGGCAAGGCAGTGGCTTCTTTCTCTGAGAAGATAGACTCCCAAAGCTTCAAACATTTTGGGAACTCTGCTTTGCAGGATTCCATGGTGATATTGTTTACATCAGGGGTCTGGTGAGGGTTCAAGCAGGGAGCCTCTAAGGTTTGGCTCTCATGAATGACTGTCACCAGATGGTTCTTATAGTCCAAGTTCAATTGGTGGTCAACCCACCATTCAAAACCTATCACTACATGTTTGGTAAGCTTCTCCATGACATGGAATCTGGTGGTCAGGAGTCTCTCATTTAACTTCAGGGAGACAAACTCCCTGTATTTTTGGGACAGGTTAGTTGTCTTGCTACCCAAGGTTACCAGTTGGGAGTTTCCCTGGATTGGTACACCCTGTTTCTCAGCTAAGCTAAGTTCCATGTAGTTGAGGGTTGCCCTGCTGTCTAGGAGGGCTACAGTGCTCACCTCATGGTCATGGTAACATAAAGTAGTGTCAATGATATGATAAGACTGGGAAGTGTTGTTTATTGCTGAAATGGTGGCTCCTTGGGCTCTGTTGGAGCAGCTAGTACAATCCTTGGATAAGTGGCCACTCTGGTGGCAATAGAAGCATAGCCCACTTCTGACGTGGTGCTGGTACTCTTTGGGGGTCATGTTCAAACAGGGCCTACTTGCACCAGGGGTTTGGTTGTTCTGGGGTTAACCAGTGTGGTATCATTATGGTTGGTTGAAGTCCATGCCTCTGGCAATAGCCAGGAGCTTGTCTTTGGGGAGGTTGCATTGGTGGTGTCTCATTAGGCTGGCATGGTGTGAGTTCAAACTGTTTCTGAAATGCAGACCTGATATGTTTTCAGGAATATTGGCTGCCTCTGCCAGGCGTAGGAATTGTTGTATGTAGGTCTCCAGGCCGTCCCTTCCTCGGGTCAGGCAGATGACACCCATGTAGGCTTGGATCTTGGCCCCATAAGGGGTAGTTGCAGAGTTCATTCTCTCCAGGAATTGGTTGTAGAGAGTATGAGGTCTGGGTCCTCCTCAAGGCTGGTCAAGAAAGTTTCTCTGGAATCATCCTTCAGTTGGGCAGCCACCATCATAAGCTTCTGAGCGTTGTCTCTGAAACTCTTGGGGTGAGCACGGAACAAGGCGTCTATCATGGTCATTTCTTTTCTGAAGCCAGCCAAGTCCATTTTTGGCAAGTCAGGAAAGGTTGTGGGGGCAGCAGTATTCTGGTTTGAGGTGGAGATGGTCATAGTCTGGACCTGGGACAGCTTGGCAACAATGTCTTCTGGCATTTGTTCTTTTCTTGTTTCTTGGTCAAATACTGTCTTAGGTAGTAAGCTGAGGTCAAAAATAAAAGCATACAAGATTCCCTATAATCAAAGAAGAATAGGGGCCCAGGGTTACTAGTTTAGATATGGTTGATATACTGTCACAGCCCATATCAGAGTCCAGCTGGACTCCTGCAGGGGAGGCGGGCCAGCCCTGAAAGGCCAAGTATACAATAGGTGCAATTCTGACCAGATAGTTGACTGCAGTAGCTAGGGGACACCAACTTCCAGTATGGGGCATAACCTGATCAGCCAGCCCCAATACTATGATGTAGACAAACCCCAACTTACTGGAGTCCTGGACAGGAGGTGCATTGGGTAGGGGGAGCAGCAGGAATCTCCTTCATAGCAGGTGGGAGATCCAGATGATGGGGGTGGTAATACTCCAAGTCAAGAGCGCAGGGTGGATTGACTGAAGTTGCAGGAGTATAGCCAGGAGGATATGGGTAGGCAAGATTATATTGTGTTTTGGATTTCCAAATAGATGCAAAGAGAATAATTAAATTGGAGCAAAAATAGACTATTCCTGTAATAAGATAATGATTTCTGGGCATAAACTTGCTTTATTAAGATGTCAACAGTGAGGAGGGCTTCTCCTCCTCACTACTTATACTTACTGGTAATTTAGTGTCCTTTTGTGCTGCCAGTGAACTGATGGCATCAGTTTCAGTTGAACTTACAATTTTCACTGGAATTTGCGTGCTTGGGCCAAGGGGTGGGTGCTCATTGGTTGGTATAACATGAACCTTTCTTGAACTGCAGCATGCTGAGGTGCCACAACTATTTATAGATCCCACAAGCAATTGAGCAATTGCGCTCCCAATGTACCATTTCCCAATAGTTGAGAGGCCCAAATTTGATAATAGAATCAAAGCCAAGAATTCAAGGCTTGTGTGCCTCTCAAATCCCAGGCTGTTTGTTAATCAAAAGGGGGTTTCTTGCTCTGGGAGAAAATTGATAAGGGTTCCCAAGCTGTGGGGTGTTTTGCCTCTAGGAAGGCCAGCTGATTGTCAAGGACATTCTGGGCCCTGAAAATCACAGCCATTGACTTTGCTGTTACAACCAAGTCTTCCTCCTTGTCTGCTAATGTATATTACAATAAACAGGTGGCGCTTGAAGAGCCGCCCCTTGACGTATCTAACGGCATGGAGCAATCAGGTGGTAGTATTGAACTACGGTCACTTTCTCCTAATTAAGAGTGTTGCCAATTTGACTTGCTGATCCCTGCACATTTTATTCCTTGGCTTTGAACCCTACATGGAACAAGCCACTATGCCACCCCCTGTGGCCTGGTGGCTTTCTCCACATAGTATATTAGCCAAAATGTTCTACAATAAACAACACCTTATTCTTATTATTCCTCTCCTTTATATTAGACTGTTGTTTTCCCCAAATCAAATACTGAATTCTAATTGGTTCAGTTGCAACATTGCTACATGCTGGCCAGTGGTGCAGGCTGTCAAAGCCCATACTGATAATAATGTACAATAGTTTATAGGCAAAGAGATGATTATTAAGTTTGAAAACTCAAAATATTGATTACCAATGAAGGCAGAGAGTTGACCTCTGACAATACTAACATCTACTTTACCAAACAAGGCGTGAAACACACTGTAACCACGCCATACTACCCTCAGGCCAATAGCAGGGTCAAGCAGTTTAATGAAAGCCTGGTACAGGCCCTTGTCAAACTCACCGCCGGTGCACCTGAGGACTGGAACAAACAACTAGCAACCACAATAATTGTTTGTTGCACTCAGGTGAACAGATCCACTGGAAAAGGTCTGTTTAAACTAGTTTAAAGCATACAAACAAACATTATTCAAGCCCTCACAGGGCCCAAGTTAGAGATATCAAGAAAGTTCCACCTCATTCAGACTCCCAAGTACTCCGCACCAACAGCAATTAAAAGGAGAGAGAGGGAAAATGATCACAAGACATGTTTGTTCCCATTCAAGATAGACATGAATTTGGCTACAAAGTATAGATAATGGACACAGAAAAAAGCAAGTTACAGCCTGAGCAAGTAGGGCTCACCATTATCCTAAAAGTAAGCATCAACAACACTTACCTAATGCAAGGATTGGTCAAGAAAGAACATGATAAAGTCCTACATCACAATAGGCTCCATCCCTGCAAGGCCCACAGAAGCAACGAGAGACCGTCCTCCCTGCAACCAAACAGAAACTAGTACAGTAAATTGCCCATGCTCCTGATAACCTACCAGCAGACTTTCCAACAGAGAAAGATAACCCTCAGCCAGGGGTGCCAAAACAAAGGGGTCACCCCAGGTAAGGTTCTGACCAAACAAGTTTGTGACCTGCAATCCAACTTTTCAGTGACCTGAAGCCAAATGAGGAAGTTGGCTCAAATTCCCAAATCCAGCAACATGACTAAATGTCAATCCTTGTACAGTGGACAGCTCAATTCAGTGCTTAACTCATTACAAGGATCAAGCCACCTCCCTATCCATCTATCTGAGTGATCTCCATAATCATGTTCTCGCTATCCTGATTCACAATAACTATATAATGCACATATCTCAATAAAGAACATTATCTAGTTTCAAATTATTTTTCCCCTTGTAACTCCGCTAAAACAGCATAGTTATGATATCTTTGTACACTTCAATTCCTTCACTCATCAAGCTTCAGAGATGTATAATCTTCTCAATAATTCCCACCTGGAATATTTAGGGGGAATTACTATTTACCACTGATAATACAGTGGTTTTCAAAGCTGTGGCACTAAGCAAAAAACTCATCTGTAAACAAAATGAACTCAGATAAAACAAAATAGGAAAGAATCCAAATGTATTGTTCTTTAATATAAATTCCTTACTTTTTAATCTTATTTTAAGCTGAGTTAGTTTGTTTCTCAGCTGTAATGATTTTTCTTTTGGTTGAATTGATTCCATTTATCTCAACAGGTTATAAAAACTAATGTACTGTATGGATGGGCCTGCAAATTCATTACAGTAGTTTTCAAAGCTATGGCATTAAGTAACCTCAACTCAGGTGCAAACAAAACCAAAACCTAATAAATTATATTGATTGGCAATATAGTTGGGTTCACTTCTAGTTTGTTTTCATCTGAGTTACTTTCACTTTCAGATGGGTTGGTTTCACTTAGGGCCATAGATTTTGAAAACTACTATATTGTTGCAACATCTTTGATTACTCCCTCTTGGAGAATTAATGCCCCAAGTAAATCACCAAGCAGCTCACCAAATGGTTCACTGCCAAGTCAATAAACTGGTGGCACCATTATCAGTTAACCATCTATGACAGGGATCACTCAATCCAGGTCCTAAATGGAACACAACTTGATTAAGCCTTGTGACTCAAGAGGAACATTACTCAGATAAGCCCCATGACCTCCATGATGTACATGGACAGCATGTGGCTTGTCATGATACTATATATTAGCCTATATTCATATTCAATAAAGTATCATTCTCTTCTTAAATCTTCCCCTTATTTGTTTATTATACTTCCCAGAAATATAAACTTGACAGTGGTAGCACAGGTAGGTTATCCATACCTATCCAACTCAAATAAAAAATTCCTCCTAAGAAAGGAACCCAGACAATGTCACTCCCTAACGTCTGGAGAGATTACAAAGTAGGACAAGATGTTCCCCCAGACCTTGTCATTTACAATAACGTCCTTGTACCCATTGACCAGTACAATGCTCTCAAAGCCCACAGATTGTTCCCTACCACGCCAACCACAACAGCACATACGCAACCTGAGATACCCAATATTGTGTTTCAACACTTACTTACTGCTGAAATTGGCGCCTTTGCAGGACTACACCATGAAAACGCCTCTCTTTGGATCAACAGCACCAAGAGCAAGTTTGAACAAGTGGAGTACCCCCCAAAGACTCTGGGTCAGCGAGATTGCCCTCTGCGTCACAGGGACTGCTTCACATTTCATAACCAAATGGCTAGCCCAACACCCTGACCAAAAGTAAAATTGGGAAGTGTTCAAGGCCACATTCCTCAAAAAGTTCTCCATGAAGGACTTGGAAGTGGTGATCATGACCAAACTTTGAACATTCAAAATTACAGGAACCATCAAATAATACATCACAGCATATGAAGGACTATGTGACCATGCACCCAACACCATCAACTTTGATGAACCTGGGCCACTTCTGGACCTCTACAATGGCCTTCCCACACAAATTAGACGTCAGTTTGACATGACCTGCTGTAAGAACCTCAAGAATGTATTCCTAGAGGGAAAACACGCAGCTCAGAAGTCTGACAACCTACACGCCACCAACAAGCGCAAGGAAAACCCTGCCGCTAAGAGAGAACCTCGCCCCAATAAGCAACACAACCAAGCCCACAGTACCCAGCCTCAAAACAGGAATCACACTGCACAAGCCAACCAGGCCAGCACCAAAGATACCAACAAGGAGGGAAAAGCTCAGGGGAATGCTTAGGCAAGCTACCCTCCCCCACTTCACAAGACTCATACAGAGAACAGGACGTGGACTCAATCACCATGATCCAAGTTCCCTCCAGCAATCCTCTACTATTTGTTACCCAAACTGGAACTAAACTCCTTACCTATCCTTTCTGTTTTTGCAGATACCAGGGCATAGCACTATTTGATACTGGAGCCAATCAATTGCTCATCAACAAGAGTTTTGCAGACCTCATGAAGCTACCTACCACTCAAAGTAGCATCAAGAAAGTCATCATGGCAGACAACCGCAGCACACCAGTTACCCACTAGACAAAACCTTTCCAAGCCCAAATTGGAGATGTACAAACAACAATTAGCAGCCCCATCATACCAATCCCCAAGTACAATGTCATACTTGGATTGGATTGGATGAGAAAGACAAAGCCTCACATTGACTGGGACAGTGCCACCCTCACCATACAGCAAGGAGAAGTCCACCATCACGTGTATCCAACACATCTTGACACCCTCATGAGGGACCACATATTTGTGAAAATCATGGAAACAGAGAAAGAAACTTACATCAGTAAAATCAATTGGAGCACATGTACGTATGAGGTCATACACTTCAAAAACACAGAAACTCAACATAAACAGAACCCAATTAGAGACCAGCTAGTCAATGAATTCCTCTCTGTATTCCAAGAAACACTACCTGGGTTGCCCCCTGATTGGGGTACACAACACGAGATCAACCTAAAAGGTAGCCTGCCTAAAGCACAACCCATCTACTGCCTCACACCACAAGAAGACAATGCCCTAAAAGCTTACCTTGACAAAGCACTTATGGAAGGCCTCATCAGACCCTCAAAATCACCCTTTGGTGCTGCTGTCTTCTTTGTGGCAAAGAAAGATGGAGGCCTCTGGCTGATCACAGACTACAGGGCCCTCAACAAGGTCACAATAAGGAACAGGTATCCCCTACCCCTAATTGATGACCTTTTTGATGCCCTGGGGGGGGGTCCCAAATCTTCACAAAAATTGATATGACAGCAGGATATCACCATATTTGCATGAAACCTAAAGACATCCCAAAGACCACATTTCAAACTAAATACAGATCCTTTGAATGTGTTGTCCTCAACTTTGGCATGACAAACGCCCCCAGTACCTTTGTAACCTTCATGAATGAAGTATTCAAGGAAAACATTGGAAAAAGAGCAATCATCTACCTGGACAACATCATCATTTATAGTCCTAACCTGCAACAACACTGGGAAGACGTCCACACAGTCCTCTGCACCCTGAAAGAAAACCAATTGATTGCTAAACCATCCAAATGTGAGTTCTTCTCAACTGAACTTCCATTCCTTGGCCATATCATCAGCAAGGACAGTATCAAACCAGATCCAGACAAAATACGCGCTGTAACAGAGATGCCAGCCCCAAGGAATAAGAGCAAACTCTGCACTTTCCTTGGAATGGTAGCCTATGTACGCAGGTTCATCCCTGACTGGGGCGCCCTAACAGCCCCCTTGTCAGCCATCACCAGGAAAACAACCAAATTTGTCTGAACACCCTTGCAAGACCAACATTTCTGCCAGCTAAAGGAACAAATGGTTACTGCCCCCATCCTACAATACCCAAACTGTGAGGGTATTTATGAGCTATAAACTGACGCCTCTGAATATGCCATAGGAGGAGTCCTCTGTATCCAAACGGCCCAAAAGGACTTTCTTCCCATGGCATATGAATCAAGGAAGCTATCAGATGGCAAACAAAGATACCCCATACACAATAAGGAATTGGTCGCCATTATACACTGCCTCATGAAATGGCAATGCTATCTGAAAGGAGCCCAGACATTCAAAGTACTCACCAACCATAAGTCGTTGATATTCCTCAAAATACAACAACACCTGTCAAGAAGACAAGCCAAATGGATGAGTCTCATACAGAGATACCCCATGCAAATTAAATACAAGCCAGGCAAGGAGATGCTTACTGCAGACGCCCTATCAAAGCTATACAATAAACATATCCTTTGCACTGATGGCAACCCCAACTGGCACATGTTAATCATGGGGAATCTCCAGGAAGGGTTCCCACCTGACACATCAATGGACATCCAAGAGAAAGTCCTCAAGAACAAACATCAGTTCAAAAACTTATATGGTACCCTTCACTGAATACTCCCAAATGGTGGCACTGTACCCTACGTTCCTTCAACACAAAAGATTGGCACAATCCTCTGATATCACAGAGACTTGGGGCACACCTGTAGCAGAAACTTGCATGAATACCTCAATACACACTACTGGTGGCCCAACATTCTAGATGATATCAGAGAGTTACTGGAACAATGTGAGGTCTGTGAGAAGTACACACAAACCAAAGCTCATCCCAAGTCAGTAGTACCTGTATCCATAACACAATCCTTTAAGGTATGGTTTTTAGATATTGTGGGACCTATGCCCGGTGAGAACAAAGGCAAGAAGTACATCATCACAGCCATTGACTATGCAACAAGATGGCCCATAGCACAAGCCACAAAAGAGCACAAAGGCAACAATGTGAGACAATTCATTGGCAAGGATATCATAGCAAAGTTTGGAAAGCCTGACCTCTTAATCACAGATGGAGGCACTGAACTCAAAGCTATTGACACCAACATCTATCTTGCCAAAAATGGAATAAAACACGTCACAGCCAGCCCATATCACCCACAAGCAAATGGACGTGTAGAACAACTAAACAGCTCTATAGTGGAAGCCCTCAGTAAGTTATCTGCCAACAATCCAAAAGCCTAGGTTGACATGCTACCAACTGCCCTTATGGTCTGCAGAACACAAGTCAACCGCACTACGGGCAAAAGCCCTTATGAGCTTGTCTATGGTCAGAAACCCTCACTTGTCAGTACAATCATTGGACCACTACTGCCACTTCCAAAGAAGATACCATACAGTAATGACCCAAAAGTACTACATTCCTGGAAGAACCAAGAAGTGATGGAACACCAAAGAGTCCAGTGAGAGGCAATCTCATTGCAACAAGAAAGGTTCCAAGTTGGAGACAAGATCTGGGTTGTCAATCACAACCAACACAAACTAGACTCAGGGTTACATGGACCAGGCATTGTCATGGAAGTTAAGCCCAATAACACCTACCTTCTCAAAGTAATTGGAGCTCAAACTTAACTGAAACATATGCATCACAACCAACTCTGTTTGTGTAAGGCAAGAGAAGCCCAACAAAATTCAAGGCTCCCTGTACCCAACACCAAACTGGATCAATACCAAGCCCGCATACCAGATACTCTCAAGAAAATTCCCAAGGCTCCGCCTTCCAGCACCCCAGGGGGAGATGCTGCAACATCTTTGATTACTCCCTCTTGGGGAATTAACACCCTGAGTAAATCACCAAGCAGCTCACCAAATGGTTCACCGCCCAGTCAATAAACTGGTGGCACCACTATCAGTTAACCATCTATGACAGGGATCACTCAATCCAGGTCCTAAATGGAACACAACTTGATTAAGCCTCGTGACTCAAGAGGAAAATTACTCAGATAAGCCCCATGATCTCCATGACGTACATGGACAACATGTGGCTTGTCATGATACCATATAATATTTTATATTCATATTCAATAAAGTATCATTCTCTTTTTAATCTTCCCCTTTACAGTAGGTTTAAAAGCTATGGCGACAACCAAAAATACCTCAGATTATTAAACAAAATGCATCTCTCAGGTTAAAATATACACGCTGTTAACAAGATTTATTAGTGTTAATGGGCAAAATGAGTCAACAGCAACAAAAGGCTCACACACAAAGCAAAATCATTCAAAATACAATCCAAAATACATTGATTCACAAACAAAATGGTGTGAGTTGACTTTTGATGTACATATGTTTATTATGTTAATTGATGACAAAATACACCCAAGCAAGGTGTGTCAAAATGCAAACCAAAAAAAACACAATAGCAACTCACTGTGTAAACAAAATCACTTATGCAATGTGTGCAATGAATTGTAATCATGAATGATACCAAGGTATCTAAAATAAGACACAAAATCTGAAACATAAATTTTAAAAATATTGTGTTGGGTGTTTGAATTTGGCAGTAAAATCTAGGGAAATGGGTGGATTTTTTTTGAGTATTCTAAAACGGGCGTTGTAAAACCAAAAACAACTAACTAAGGAATAAATGATATATAATTGGGATATTGGGTGGGAAAAATATTAATTGAGTATCCATAAACAGATAAAAGCAAAAATTAAAAATAGGGAGTAATTTAATTAAGTTTTATTTAATATTTTATTAAGCTCTCAAAATCGAAGGAACACAGCAACAGACTACCATTGCACCCGTTGTACGCCGCAGTTGCGGTTGCCCCCGCAGGTCAAAGAATAGACTTAGTGCAACACAAGTGCCTACTCAGGAGGGAGGCAGGAGAGGAGAGTTCCATAGTGACACTGCATTGACACAGCTGGTTCAAGGAGCGCAAGCTGCTAGGGTGCAGAGCATGAACCCTTGGGTCCCAAAGCTGACCTGGAAGCCAACCAAGGTCACCACTATAAAGAAAGTTAGAAACAAGGAGGTAGAACTTTATACTGTATGTGTTTGATGTTGTGTACCAGCAAGAGTTGGTCCCATCAGCCATGCTGGAGAAGGTGAAGCCTGTACTTGATACTAGCTACAAGCCCTATGTCAGTGATGGCAATCAGGAGGATGACAAGGAGCCCCAGTTCTATCAAACCAATGAGGGGCAGCTGGTGTTAAAAAAGGTTGCAGCCTTCTATACTAAGGTACCTATGCCCTGTGTTGTGCCCAATGCCAACGAGTCAATCTTCACCGCTAAAAAGCCCACCCAGAAGCGCATCCCTAACATCAAACGCATCATCCTGCTTAAGCTAATGCAGGAATTGGGTGATTACAAGGTGGCCGCGGCCATTGTTGGAGTGGATCCCAAATACACCAGCAAGACCTTCCAAAAATTTGTCAATACTGGTTGTGTCCTTGTCACAGAGAAATTCTTATGCATGTCAACCATGCTCACCAAGGAGCACAAATGGGCAATCTGCCAGTGGATAACCTGGGATTGCCATCTTGAACTGGCAAATATACAGGCCATGGTTAAATCTACTTTTGGGATTTAGGCCTCAATTTCCTTCTATTATCATTTGGTCAAGGGAATGTGCTTTTCCTGGAAAAAGCTCAGGGTATCCCCCTACAACAGAAACAGCCCAGCCAATATTGGCGTCCAGAAAAACTATGCAGAGGTGTGCACTGTCCTCAAAGCCAAGGGGACAGTCAAATTTTATTATATTGATGAATTGGCATTTTCCTTGTCAATGCGCAATGAGTATGGCTATATCCCCAAAGGCTCCAATGACAGGATGGCTTGGCGTGCTGCAGTCCGTGCCACAGCCTACTCAATGGTGGCTCTCCTCGGTCCAAAGGGGGTTGAGCTTTATCAAATGATATTGGGTTCTCACAACAGCTGTATCTTCTTGTCGTTCCTCCAATTGATCTAGGAGCACCTGAGGCGCACAAGCCCGGGCTTCACCAATATGATTGTGTTGGACAACGTTGGTCTCCACAAGGTGGCTGATATTCTTGAGGAATTCCCAATGATTGACACAAGCATTGCAGTGGGCCTCCAGCAATTGGCCACAGCAAATTTGTGCCTTCTCTTCCTCCCTACCTATTTGCCCTTCCTAAATCCCATTGAGGAAGTCTTTGGGTGGCTCAAGCGAGTTGTCAAGCAAGGAACCCCAACTGGGACCAAGGACCTCTTTAATTTGCTGCAGGCCAGGATCCACACCCTCCCAGCTGAGACTGTGGCCAAATTCTATGGCCACGCTGATTTGTTCATCCCCGCGTGCCTAGCCAAACAGCCTATCAATTAAAGGCTTAGTGTGTCCAATTTTTTTATATTCTCTTATTTACTATTCAAGATTTATTAATTATCATTTTATATTTAGATGTTTCCAAGCCCGCAATCACATTTATAAGATCCATCAATAGATGTAAGTATTTTATTTATTTTATTAAATATTATTTTATTATGCCATCTGAGGTAATCCCAAACGCTCAATACTGGATTGCGTAAATATATTTAAATCACTTTGGTCAAACAAATATAAAAATAGTTTTAAAAAAATTAAACGTAAAATGTACAAGTTAGAATTTATTTTATTAACATATAATTTTATGCTTTTATGAAAACTGTTTCTGAAATATATTTTGCAAAACTGGTTTTCTGAAATAAAAATTATTAAAATTTATCTTAAAAAAAATAATATAAATTGTAATAAAACTTATTGGAATCATATTTTTATTGTGTGCGCCTATAGTGGGTTCTTTGG
This sequence comes from Entomophthora muscae, assembly GCA_014839935.2. Taxonomy (NCBI): domain Eukaryota; kingdom Fungi; phylum Entomophthoromycota; class Entomophthoromycetes; order Entomophthorales; family Entomophthoraceae; genus Entomophthora; species Entomophthora muscae. Next base: position 369,204 of record QTSX02005743.1, on the reverse strand, counting down.
TATGTACCCACCCCACAATGGAGGTGGCGCACAACCTCCACTGCCACTCCATGGATGGTAGATACACCCTTATTAAAAAACTCCCTCCTGCTGGTGAAGGGGAGTAGGGTAAGGTGCAAACTGAGGAGCAGCTTTTTGGGCGGGGCTACAAACCCGTATATCCCAGCCAGGACCAGGGCGTCCTGGATCACATGATCAACCAAGTTGTATCCAGGGGGGATCTTCTTCCTGTCAAGTGCAAGCTGGGCCTTGTCAATTCCCAGAAGGACCCCGTCCAGATCCTCTACAGATGTGCCCATCCCAAAGTAGAATAGGAACCCCAGGTAAACAACCAGATGAAGCCTTTGCCCTGCAAAGGCTTCTGTGAACTCACACAGTTTATTATAGACCGCGCTTATCTTCTCCTTGTGCCTGGTCTTTGCAAAGGTCAGCTCCATGGCTGCAGGGAGCCCCATCTTGTTGGCACTCCAGGTCAACCCAAAGTCCGCCAGGAGAATCTAGGTCTTCTTTACGGCTGTTGCGTCTGCAACAGCCAATTTGCCCACCGCGCGCCCAAAGTTCTCCAACAGGTAAGATATGGTGTGCTCCACTGAGAAGCAGAAGCAAGCAGCCGCATGAGCCTGGCCCATCTCTGGTAAATTCTTGAATGGGAGCGCCGCCAGGACGTCCCAACCAAGCTCAATGGAGTTTATACAGTAAACTCCACTGAGGGATACCAGGTCCAGGCAGACCAGTTGGGCATCCTTGAAGGCAGTAACTGACCACCTGGATGCCCCCTCAGCATGTGTAAGTTCTGCCAATGCCTCCCGCAACATTGGAAAGGACCCGTGTATACGGTCCTCCAGCTCCTGCACAACAGGGGGGGACAGATACAATTGCTTTTCCACATGAGTGGCATAATTTGCATAAAAAGTGGCCAGGACAAAGGGGACCAGGACTTGCCGGAGTTTTCTGTTTACATTTTCTAAGAAAATAGGCAAGTATCTATATATTTTTATTATTTTTGTTTTTTAGGCTACCTTCTTGTATTTCTTTCTTGCCCGCAGCATCTGCCGGCTTGGACATTCTTGGCGCAATCAATTGTGCAGGCAATTTGGTATCCTTTGCCTTGCACGCTTGGCAGGTTTTAGGTGGGCATACATCTCCAGGTCATCAACCCAGACAGACAGTGTAGAAAGATTGTATGCCTTGAACTGGAGGCCCTCAACCACAGTTTTTTGAATATTTAGTAAGCGCTTGATTGTCTTCTCTGGGGTGTCTGGCATTTTTGACATTAGTGCCTTTGCGGACACCTTGTCAATTTTGTCCCCAGTGAGGACGGCAGACTTCACTTTGGCTTTGACCTTGCGGTCAATGTCCTTTATTTTGGTAATTTCCAAGTTGAGATCCTTCAAAAGCTTCTCCAATTCTCTCATTGATTTGTTACTAACCTTTTCATATGTTTTTATAGCTTTTGCCCCAATAAAAACTGTATTATTTTGATACTGTTGCCTCTTTGTTTATTCCTTTTTGTTTTCCCATCTACTACATTATCCCATCTTTTTACCCATTTTGTATATGTTTTACGCTCATCTCAATATGTGTTGTTTGCTTTGTGTTGGCATTGTTTCTTTGATTACCATATTATTTTTGGCGCTTGACATAGCCCCTTGTGAAAATATTAACAACAATTTGGTGATCAGCTAAATTTGAATTAGAAAATTATAGTCCTAACTGTTTTTAGATAAAGTTGTTACTGATCCAAATTCAGAACCTTAATGATAAACTTTAAGCCAATCAGGAGCCAAGTGATAAAGTGATTGTTGTGACATAAAGGGTCATTCAATAATTCTTTGATGCATGTGCGCTAATTAATATGATTTGAGGGATGTTTTGCCATTGTAAGCCATTGCTGCTGTGGCAAGTTGTTGGTGGACTAGTGCTAACCCAGCAGCTGATTGGGCACTAGTCCACCAACAACTTGCCACAGCAGCAATGGCGTACAATGGCAAAACATCCAGCCAATCATATTAATTAGCGCACATGCATCAAAGAATTATTGAATGACCCTTTATGTCACAACAATCACTTTATCACTTGGCTCCTGATTGGCTTAAAGTTTATCATTAAGGTTTTGAATTTGGATCAGTAACAACTTTATCTAATAACAGTTAACACTATAATTTTCTAATTCAAATTTAGCTGATCACCAAATTGTTGTTAATATTTTCACAAGGGGTGTGTTTAAGTGCTAAAAATAACCGTGTTCTGGATCTAGATACACAACATAGTAAATATATGATTTTATAGAAATAAGCTGAACATAAAGAATAAAACCAACTATAAACAAAGAAAACATGAACAATTGAAATTCAAAAAAAAGATAATATAAATAGAAAATGTTTGGTGACAGAGGTTTATTGGGGCGGGGGAGAGTGATGCCTAGGAGGCAGAATAACACGGAAAGGAAGATGTAGAGGCAGTGCTGGCCTGGGGGGTCTGGGATTGGGTGGGTTGGGCTTGCGGGTTAGGGGTGTTGGTGGCGGGGGTGGAGGCAGGAGGATTTTGCATGATGGCTGCCATATAACGCTTGTTGTATTCCTCATCGGTCATTGGCTGGATGGGCTGGTAAGTGACAGTGGCCCAAGGTGGAAGGCGCTTATCCTTACGTGATTGGTTGCCCATGTTCACATGGAAACCCATTTGCGCAAACAAGTCAGCCACCATCTGGCGGCCAAAGAGAAAATTGTGGTCAAGGACCCCAAGATAGAGGTTGTTGAAAGCCTGAGGGTGGCGCTCCCGTAGTGTAACTCCAATGTTGAAGAAGACAACATCGGCCAGATGGACGTCTTCATGGCTGGCGGGGTAGACTGAGGCCTGGTGCCCGCGTCCCTGGATGGCCTCGAGGGCAGTGGAGCTACCCTCCATCTGGTGGCTCAAGAAAACCCAGTACTTGGAATTTGAGCCATCCCAGGAGTTGAGTAATCCACTGAGGATGTAGCTGTATGAGTAGCCATTGATGAAATCTGGGTTTGGCTGATAGTAGACAAAACCCTTGGCTGAAACAGCAAGAAATGCACCAATGAACGTCCCCTTCTTGACCTTCTTCCTTCTATTAGTGGCAGCGGCTTTTCCTTGCTTGCCAAAATTGTCAAAAGCTATTGATAGCTTTTAATAGGAGATAAACATGACATCATCAGTTAGACTAGTCAGGCATTGGGCCGGGGTTGATTTGATGGCGGTGCCATACAGGGAATCTTCAGCGCCATCCCATTGGTCGCCGGCAAAATTGGTAAGAACCCGTATGAAAGCCACCTTCCCATACATCCAGAGCTGCACCATGCGCTCAGAGACCCACGTGTTATGGTGCGCAAGCTGCTTCCAGACCTGGGTCAAGGGAAGCTTGGGATCCCGCTGGAGGAGGTCAAGCATGATAGGTATGCCTCAGATATTTGTGACTCGGGAGCCTTCTTGGGCTTCTTGGCTGTCCCAATCAGATTCCCCCTGTTCATCAGGTTGTTGAATTCCCACATGACAGTAGCTTGGGTAAATTGCAACTGGGCGGCAATCTGTTCCCAGGACAGACCCTGTAGATTCAGTGCCACAATTTCCTGAAGAATTTGGGTAGTGATGATTTGTCGCTTGGGGCGCTGGGCTAGGGGAGCTGAAGCCTGATTGGCTGTAGGGGGGCAGGTTGGCTAGTGGCAGGAAGTTGTTCCAGATCAAGGTTGCAATCCTGATTGGTTGGTTGGTGGGCAGGTTGTGCGGGGGTGGGTACGGGGGCAGGGGCAGAGCTAGACACTAAGTGACTCTCAAACAAGTCAAAGCCATAGGGGTTGGTGGTCAGTAATAGATCAGCTTCCTTGTTACCCGCCTCAAAGGCTTGGGTGTAAACAGGTGCCTCCACGTTCTGAGCCTTGCCTCCATTGAAGCTGGCTTGGCTGCTGGCGCCGTCAAATATATTGCTTGTAAAAACCATTGTAAAAAACCTAGGATAAAATCACTAAAAGTAGAAATTTTAAAATTTAATGATTTATTTTTATTGTAATCTCAAGTTCATATTTGGAAGGTTCTCAAAACCTTTTCATACAAATCTGGAGTCATGAAAATGGATAAAATGCCTCTGTTCCTAAATTGGATAGCTGTTGATTGGCTGTTAAACTGTTATTTTTCTATTTTAGGCTGCTCATACTATACATCTTGTGTGAGTTCATTTCGTTTCGTGCCTGTGTAATCTCGCTTCTAGATTGCTCAAGTTTCATTTCATTTTAGTTCTTCTGTCAGTGCCTCATATGAATCCTGATTAGATTATAATATACTCTGGAACATCATCCATCCATTCCACTTGTTGCGTCAGTTCATTTCGTTTGTGGTTTGAACTACACCGCTTGATGTTTGATATAATTTTGTATAATGGGCTAGTGAAATTTCGTTTTTTGTTTGACAGTCCATTTATTAACTGAAATTTTATAAATTAATTGAATCCTGAATCTCGCGCGACTTGGATTTTGTTTAAATCTGAAATCATTTCTTTTAAATCTGAGGTATTTTCAGTTGTCGCCATAGCTTTTAAAACTACTGTATTTCGTTTATTATACTTCCCAGAAGTATAAACTCGACAGTATATTATTTTATTTTTGGTTAGAAAATAGCGCAGCTAGATTTGAAATAGTTGGCATTATATTAAAAAGATATAGTATTTTGATTAAGTTGTCCAATGAGCTATTTACTGGTAGCAATTTCATCTTGCATGTTCATAAAGATACAACATTTCATCTACAGCATTTGAAGTGATGAACCCAAAAATAAATACACATCGTAGGTAGATATAGCTTTGGACTTCTAAAACAGGGTTTGAAATGTAGAGCTTTTTTGTGCTAGTGATAACAAATTCGGCAACCCATTAACACTTAGTTAAACCAAGGATACATAAATTGTATTAATAAGGCTTTACTATAAATTAGTATAAGATTTCAGTTGGATGACAAGAAATATGGGCTAGGCAAGGGAAAGGACATGGTAAACCATGGGCTTTTTGGCATGAATTTCGACTCCAGCATAACCAAAGGTCATGCCGTGGCGCATATTTTCACTGACTTTACCAACCACCTCGCTATTCTTGTAGAAGGTTTTGGCGATAAAAAGCTCAACTCCGTTGGCTTCGTTGCCGGCCTCGAGAGGAACCCAGCCGTTGATTTCTAGTTTATCATAGCACTCACGCCACTTCACTTTTTCAGCATCACCGACAAGAACATGATAATCTTTTAGAGTGATCTCTTCGCCTCCATATGGGATCATGCAACCATTTAGATGGCCTGCCGCCTTTCCAACGACAAGACACCCTTTGTGATAGCCACGGGCAATATACAAGGGTCGGTTATCGGATTCGTAACCACCTTGGATCGCACCTTCAGGAATGATTCTTCCAGAGGTTTTGACCCATTTTAGTCCTTTTTTGAGGGCGCCCATATTTGCCAATATATGCAGGGGTACTGGGGAGATTTGTAGTCGGAGTGCTGATAGGTCCGGATTGTGAAAATGTATTAGAGTTAGATGGTATTGGTGGTGAAACGGATGCACCATTTTGAGCAGAGGGTGGTGGGTAGTAAGACCGTGAAGTATTAGCTTGAGGGAAGGGTAGTTGGAATCCTATGGTTGAAGGATATCCTGGATTAGGTGATGGGCTTGGATAAGGCGGATATGCAGCTAGAGACTGAGGAGTGTAAGGGAAGGAAGGGGTTTCGTGGGCAGATTGGTGATCAAGGGTCTGGTCTTTGGTATCCTGGCTCATTTGGAAATTGATCTACAAAGCCAATCAGAAATATGAAACAAAAACTAAAATAAAGCTTTAAAAACCAAAAGTTGAATTTCTTATCAACTGCTAAAATTATAAAGGTTTTATATTCAAATAGCTATAAAAGGAAGGAAACAAGTTTAAAAGGCATGGATGATGGTTAACTATATTAAAGCGCCTCACCTCCAAGATTTGTAAATGAAAATATTTGAGATGTGAAACAGAGATTTCTGATTTAAAATATTCAAGAGTTTCCGGAATAAATACACATTTCCCGGAATTAGTTTAAGGCTTAAAGACTTGATTGCGACTAAAATTATATGGCGAAAGGTTCAATATATAAAAGGTAAGGTGTGGAATCAGAAGGCTGAAACTTATCAAGTAGGAGCTTTACGTTAAGTAAAATAGATGTATTTCTTACCTTAAGCTTGATTACAATTGTGCTACTGCTTTCAAAATCCAACCTTATATATGGTATGATCAGAATTTAGCCATGAGGCACCTATCTCAATGAATATGACTTGATTTCTAGCTATTCCGTTATAAATTCAACCCATTGATGCTTATTCCATCTGTCTGATTTTTAATTCACTTTCAAAAAAGCGCATTTAGTTTGAAGTTTATAAGGATGTGGGGAAAACAGTAGGAGCCCAAGCATCCACATATTTGGAGTTTATGATTTAGTCAGAAAGTTTGCCCTTTGTTGGGGACTATTAAAAATCACGCCATCACTCAAACAATGTTTTATTTTTTATGTTTTTAAGATTTATTTTTACAAGTCCCGCTTTGATTTACCGCCTATATTACTTAATAGAGAGCGGTGGCTTTCGTTTTAAGCAAAATCTTTCAGCTTTAAAGCAAATGGCTTCAAAAAAGCATAATGAAATCATACGATCAAGCTTTGCAGATAAGCTATTCAAATTCATTCGAATCGGCCCTATTATAGTTAGGAAGTTCGTAATTCACATTATATCATGCCCAGGGATGCTTCGGCTCAGCCTCGGCTAGCTTCTGGCTCTGGGCCGCTGCCAAAATGGAATTGCTTAATATTTAAAATAAGTATTTGAAAAGAATAATCCAGAGCCAGAAACTAGCCGCTACTTGGGGCTTGGCCGAAGCAGCCCTAATCATGCCAGAGAAAGCCAAGCAGAATTATGGCTTTACGACAAAGTGCTTTTCAATTTGAAAAGCAACTGAGGTAAATTAATCCAAATAATTGGGTGGGCAGGAGGTAGGGTAGGGATGGGAACAGCAATTGTGTAAACACAGTGCCACAAACACATCTTTTTGGATTGGGTCACAAAACAATCTGGATGGATTTGTGTCACAGCTTTTGGAGTAGGTCACAATTTGCGACTCACTCCATTGTGTAGATCACAATATATAAAGGGAAGGTGGTTTTCAAATATGAAACAGATGATTTCATTTTGTGAAGGGGTACAGGATGTAAAATTAGAATGGTTCTCAAGAGTGAAACAGGTGGTGTCATTTTGTGCAAGGTACAGATGTAAAATTAGAGCAAGTTCAGTTGTTGGATCTTATTTTTTAGCTAAAATTTATTAAAGCTTTATCTGACATTATCTCACAATTTTTTTAAAGGGGACAATACTTTATTAGTGTTCAAAGATGGTGTTTAAAAGAAACGCAGCCAAAGGGAATTGTGGATATGTGTCATTATGTGGGGGCAGTTGTAAATTCACTGCCACCTTTGGCCTTGGATCAAACTTTTTTTCCCCAACACACCAAAAAAGGGCCAAAAATAACAGCCAAGCCACTTAATCCTCTAGGAGATTTAGCCCATACTGTTGATGAGAGATTTGTCCTGGCCTACCCTACAGATCCCCCGGCTCTGGTTGTCCCGGCCTGGGAAGAAAGGCTGATCAATTTGGACTATTTGTTGGCATGGTGTCGCCCTCTCTTAAAAACTATCAGGAACACCCAATCAAATGACGCCACATCAATAACCAGAAAGTCAATTGAAGCTGAACTGGTTGAAGTGCCTTCCAGCCAATCAGGTGGAGCTACAGAAATTACCCTGAAACCCTCCAGCATTCCTGGCTCTGGCCAGCAAATTTTCTCTCTTAGCCAATCAGATGTGGTAGCTGAGGTCATGTGATTTCCTTTTGGCAACTCTCCCCTTTTTACATGCCAGGGGACTTTGGGTCCCCTGCTTGTCAATTTCCCAAAATTATTAAAACTTAGACACAGTTGCTTAAAACTCTGTTCATTTTAAATTGTTGGCTCTAAACTAGTGTCCCCTTTTAATCTAGCCAAAGTGTTAGTCGTTGTTGTTTCAAACCTTACCTTGTTATCGCCGTTCCTGAATTCGGCGGTCGCTTGGAAACTCCTAAATAGAGAGTTAACACTTAGTTGTTGTTTTTTACACTTACGCTTTCAAAACTGTAGTTTGAACTTTAAAATTCAATTCAATAGTTTCTATAAATACTACTGTTATTTCAAAATTTTCTTTATTTTTGCTGATTTTGAACCCGTTCTTGCTTTTACGCTTGGCCAAGCCGTCCAAGACCAACAACAAGCTTTCTGAGCGCTTCCTGCTGCTATTAGACTGCCATTTCCTACAGCTGCCCATACAGCACCAAGTTCTAATATTTTCTGGCATAAAATTTATACCAAAAAGTTTAGAATTTCCTGCTGATTTCTGATATGATCTTTCCTATTCTTAAATTTGTGGTTTTCACTTTGGCTCCTTTTGTGATTCTCCTCTGGACCACCTCACCAAATTTATGGTCCCATATCTCTTCTTCTGTCTGTCTTGTGGGAGACAACCCTTCTAGACTCCTGCACCTCCCTGGTGAACTTTTCATCTCTGGGGAGGCTGTAGCTAAGAGTTTAGCCTGCAACAACTTGGACCTCTATATGAAAGAATATGCTGTGCCTGCCCCCACATTAGAGGTAATGCCAGTGTCTACTCCTCCTAGCTTAGAAGTGAACAACTTGGTTCCTCTCCAAGCACCTGTGAAGCTTCCTCCTGTCCTCACTTGTACGCCTTGGGTGCTTACTGGGCTAGCACTGATGGGGCTGAATGCCTACCTCCCACAATTGTCCCCTGTGTCCTCCCTTTAGTCACCCCTCCGAGCGGCCATCCCAATACTCTACTGGATGGCATCCTGGTGGTTCACCTCACCGGGATGGGAGCCAAACTTAGTTAGTTTAGCCCCCCTCTCTCACAGCAGTATTTGGCGTTGACACTTGGTGTTGCCATTGAATACCATTAGGTGTGATCCTGGTGAATCTCCTGGCTATGTCCTCCATCAACCTGGCTGTGCCAGGGATGCTATGTCCATACTTGTCAATGTGGGCTATGGAATTTTCAACCAAGGTGATAAATTTCTCTTTCATAACTGATACCAGGTTGGGGCCATTATTGAAGATGATGCTTATGTGGGTGTGTGGATTGTTCACAATGCTAGATGGTATACCATGGCTTGGAATGGTTCTGGCTCAGTCTTCATACTTAGTTTAAAGAACAAACCAAACTTATTACTAAATTGAAGGGATAGTCCAAGCAGTTGGGTGACTTCAGTCCAGAATCTTAAGACCACAATACATGAAAATTATTTATGTTCCAGATCCGCTTCCATATAATTGCACAGGACACATTTATGTATGGGATGGTCTTTGGGGAATGTACTTTCAGACCAGAAAGTCTTATTGAATAGTCTCCAAGTTAGGGCTTGGTTGCTAGTTGTGACCAGAGGTAATATGATTAAACAGGTAATCTGTGCAGAAGACAGGATTACCATCCACTCACTGTCAATTCATCCTTGTATCATATATGGGTAAGTTAGTTCCGGCTTGGAATCTTTCTCAACCTTCTTGAAGCCCTTGGAAAGCAAAACTTTATTCCTTGTTACCATGATTTCCATGTCCAGGTTTAAGTTAATCCTGTTATTCTGAGCTTCCCTTTCTATATCATTTAACTGCCAGTTAGGATTATCTGTATTATGTGTAACTTTCCATTGGTTGGCCCTCATGATGAACAGACATTGGCACCAGTATTTGGGAGTTGATACAGGGGATGTCAATCTTTTTCTTTTTAAGAATTTCAGGGAACCAACCCTGATTGGCCAGCTTGCTAGCGTTTGGGAACTGGAAGGTTGCAGACTGGGTGGGCAGGGCCCACCAAAGGATTGGTGCTAACTTGATGAGGTAGGACATTGACTTGCCCACCCACAACCACAGACCGGCAGCAGAGACAATAGTATCTTTTACTCCTGTGAGAGTAATATATACAATTCCAAAAAGCTTGTTGGTATGGTCCAGTGGGAGCTCGGTGGCAGAGGCAGGCATTGGTTTAGTGGTGACGGGTGGCTCCATGTCCATTTGGTAGGCAGGAAGGAAGTTGTATTTATCTCTGAACAGGTGGGGTTTGGTAACATACCAAGGGCCTTCTTGGTTGTATTTGGTTAACTCTGTAGTTCTGGCCAAGGGATCCCAGGCTAGTATGTTGTCGGCAGTGTAGTCCTTGTACTCAGGCTTTAAGGGGTACTCTGTGAAATAGACAGGACCAAAGGGAGTACCTGGCGGGCGGTATGTAGCTGGCAGACTGGCAGGGGGCCAGATGATCTTTGAGTTAACTGGCAGATGACAAGAATAAAATATGGCAATAATTGGGGAAACCAATATCTCATAACCTTAATTTAAAAATGACAATGGGGGTTGATCTCAGCCTGGCAGGTATTTATACCACACTGCCAGGCTTCACTTCCTGGTCAGGTTTTCTGGGCTTGGGCAGGTTGGCATCGGGGGTCTCAGATGGCAGTGTGACGCTCAGAACTGGCGGTTTGCCACTGATTGCTTTGGGATGAGAAGACTTCAAATCCTTCTGTTTGTTGATTTGGGTATTGGGTGCCTCCTTGGGTTCAGTGCCTCCCCTGGGACTTTGAGGAAGTTTGGAATAACTCTCACAGAAAAACTTGCATATTTCACCAAGCAAAACTGCTGGTGTCAGGCGTTGACACCTCGGGGAAATTCTCAACATCTTGCACTGGTGGTTTGCTTGCAGAATCCTGCGGGACAGCTAAGGGTTTGGGTCCTGGCAGGCTGGTGACAACTTTATCAATCAGTAGTGGGTTATTGGGTTCCCAGCCCATGGGTCTGGCAGTCCGTGAAGGGTTTTGTCCAGGGTTCAACTCTAGTTCCGTATTTTGAGATTTAGGAGCATCCAAATTGTCATTCCTGACAAAGAACCACTTCCTGAGGTTTATAGAAGACATGATTGGTATCTTCATAGTCCTGGCCCAGTTAACTGCTCTTGCATTTGCATGAGATTTAACATGAGCAGACATGAGTTTGCAGAGTCCTTTTTCCCACAAGCGGCAACTTTGTTTAACGTGATCCATCAGTCTGAGCCCTCCAGCTAATTTTGGGCAACATATAATTTCCATCTTTACTGGGGAAGTATTTGGGTGGACCAGAGGAAGCTTCAGACCATTTTTGATACTGATTTTTCAAACTTCCCAGAGAAGGGGATAATGTGTGCCGTATACCACATTTTTTAATTATGAAAGTATTAAGCACTGTCACCTTGCCTATCAAGTTGAACTTGAAGTGACGACATCTGTTGATCTTATTGGCCATGGATTTTGGGAGTATCTGTTCATTGGTCTTCAAGTCAATGTCTGAAAAATTGAACCAAATTCCTAAGTGTCTGAAGGCTTCATTGGCTGGAATTGGAACTAAGCCACAGGGTGGCACAAAGTTGGGGTCCCCAATCCAAATCAAAGTTGTCTTTTCAATATTGGCTTTGGCGTTGGAAGCTGCTTGGTACAATCCAAGTAAACCCAATACAATCTCAGCATCCAATTTGTTTGACACTACCATAATAGTATCATCTGAAAAAGCCATCATTTTGAAAGTCAATTGACCAGGATGATATAATCCTTCCAGTTGTTGGTTTCCAGCTGCTAGGAAAACATTGGCCGCAAAATTAAACAGTATAGGTGACAACAGATCTCCCTGCTGTAACCCTTGTGAAATGGATATCCTATATGTAAGGTCACTGTTAACAACAACTCTTGATTTTAGGTTTAAATAGAGGGTCTTAACCCATGAGATTCATTGCTCAGGAAGGCCTACTTCACACATTGATTCATAGAGATAAGCCCACAATACACGGTCACACACTTTTTTCATGTCAAGGAAGAGCAGGAATCCCTGGTTATTTTCCAGCCTGTTTTGGAGAAAATTCTGTACTGTGCCAATAGTGTCCCATGTTGATCTGTTTCTAATAAACCCTGTTTGTGATGAGTGAAGGATGCTATCATCCACTTCCATGATGTGGTTAGTGAAGATCCTGGTAAGTGATTTATAATCAGCATTTGATAAGGATATAGGTCACCTGTTTTTCACATTGTGTTGCTGGCCCTTATTTTTGAAGAGCGGGCAAATGGAGATCTTATTGCCTTCTGGGAACATGGTTTCTGTATTCAACACATAATTGAACATCTTGACCAAGTGTGGAGCAATTGTATGACGGATGGGCTTGTACACATCAGCTGGAATACCATCTGGGCCAGGCGCCTTACCATTTGATGATTCTTTGATTGACTTTAGCACTTCCTCCAGTGTTATATCCTGTATCAGCTGGACCTTTTGCTTAGGGGTACATATTTTCAATTGGGGTTTAGCTTTTGTTATCAGCTTGGTCAAAGCCTCATTGTTTATTTCAGCAAAGGAATATAAATCAGTATAAAAGGCTTCAATCTCTTTTTTGATAATTTTCTATCCTTTGTCGCTAGGCCTTCTCTTGTCTCAATCTCTGTGAACAGGGATCCTCTCTGACATTGGACCAAGCTGCATAGGCCGTCTTTGGTGGATATTCCAAAGTTACACTGAAAGCAATATGTAGTATTAGTGTGGCATTGTTTTTCAATGTTAGACTGGAGCTTCTTTATTTTTCTGTGCAACACATTAAATTGCAGTATGTCAGTGTGGGCCTTCTCTTTAAATTCCTTTCCCAGTTTTTGTAGTGTCCTCTTTTTGTGCTCTCTCTGCTTGTGTTAGAACTTAGTAGTCACCTTGTAAATATAGTCCTTAATGATCATCCATGTCATACATGGAGATGGGGTTGGTCCTATACATGCTTCTACTAATTGATTAATGCTTTGTTCCAGTTCTTTCTTCCAGTTGGAATTTCTTATAGTTGATGGTTTAATGGCTCATTTTGTATCTGGTTGTCTTGTATGCCCTGAATCCCAGTCCACATATACTATGTGGTGGTCTAATATGTGGGCTACTGTCATGAATGACATTTCAATACTTGTATTGAAAATCCAAGAGTCAAACCCCAGTCCCCTGAAGGCAGATCAGACCCCCCAGGACGGTCCAGGACCCACCAATCTTTTAAGTCACAGACTCAAATTTTTAAGTTGCCCCGCAACCCACCAGCCTAATACTGAGGATTTCCCAAATGGTTGCCAGATTGCCGCCACTGGAGACCCATACCTACGCAGTAAATGTGATCTGCCTAAAGGAGGTTGGGAAAAGACCTGCTACTAGCCCTGCCAACAATCACCAGCTGTTACCAGTCTCCAGTCCAGAAAAGGTATTGCAATTAGCTAACTCAGGTTACATGGTGAACTAAAGCGGCAAAATTAAGCATTGCCACTTCTGTTTGCCAGAGTGTACCCAACCAGAACCTGATGCCCTCCAGACCCTAAGCCAAGATCCATGCCCCACTGGCAAACTGACCATGGACTTGAAGCCTGCAAAAAGCAAAGAAGCAAAATCACATGATATAAGAACACTGGCAGTGTGGTGATGACCACATCATCATTTTTGATAATAAAGTTTATGAACCTTTGGTTTGAACAAATTCTAGCCTATCTAGTCTTAGTGATCTTCCATCTTAATTCTGGCCAAGTAGACAACCAGGATGCCGCCCCCTCCAGAGACCAACCTGCCAAACTGCCCCAGGCATTATACCGTCCCCGGGGAGCCCCCTTTGGACCTGTGCACTTTACTGAATACCCGCCCAACCCAGACTATTTGAAGTATGACTTGGAAACCATCCTCATTGCTGACTCATTGGCAAGGACTAGAAGTACCAAATACATAGGACGCAAAGGAAAGAGGATTGAGATACCGCCCTTATTGTTCAAGGACAAGTACAACTATCTACCAGTGTACTTTGTTCCCATGACTCCATCATTAAACCCAAGACCAGACCGCCCACTGGAACCTACCACCGCAGCCAAGACCACCTCTACCCAACTTTTTGGAGTACTCTACATTACTTTGACAGGATTGGTGGATTCCATGGTCCCCAACTCCAGACCCTGATCCTTGCTCGGGTGATCTGTATCTTACATTATCAAGTTAGCACCCATTTTATGGTGGGCCTTACCCGCCAGCTTGGTCGCACCTCACCCCAAGCCATCCAATGCCTCTACCTATGACTGGTTTCCTGACAGCTACCAAGACCTGGGAGCTTGTGAATTCATGCAATATGTTCCCTGTTAGGAGTATGTGGTCCAGTCTTGCTTCCAATACTGGGAACCCTTCCACATATCCCCATCTTGTGAGCTGAGTGAGGTCCATATCTTTGTTGTCAATGATTTCCATTGCTCTATTTTCCTCAAGGAAATTCTCCATCAGGGGAGCTGATGGGTAGTGTTTAGCTCTGCACGGGTATGTATCTCTTTGATTGTTGATATATGTGTTAAAGTCTCCTAGGAATATAGTATCAGATGACTGTCCTAACAATGTTAAGATACACAATCTTTCCTTATTTCCAGATTTCCCCCCAGGTTCAAGGTATGCAGTCACCACTATGAGTTCTTTCTCAGTGCAGATATCCTTGACCTTGGCAACCAGTATCCTATTGTCTAAGAGCTGGTCAATGAATGTATTTGTGATGTTGTTCTGGAGTGCCACCAAAGCCACAGGATCCATCCAGATCTCTTGGAGGCCACTTTTGCATGACCAAGGATGGTCTGTAAGGTTGGTGGTAAAGGCAGGTTTTTCCTTGAGTTTGTGTAGTTGGGTCTCAGCAAGTGCAATTGGATCAATATTTTTTTGACATAGTTTAGTTTTTCCCGCTGTGTCTTCAATGCGCCAATTCCCCGCACATTGATTGTTGAAATCCTCATAACTGGTAGCCTGACCCATGGGTATGAGGCTCAGTTAGAGGAGAATGTTGGGAATCAGGTTGGGAGGATGATAATGGGTTACATCTGCTTTGAGATAAAAAAGGCCCAGGATTCATGCTATGGGAAGCCTGGGCTCTTGCCATATCTTCAGCAGAGAAGTCTTCCATCATGTCATTTGTCTCCTTGGCAGGAGCCAGTTTGAGTACTTTCTTGGTCTTGGCACTCTTTGTGGGTTCTTGGGGTTTCTAGGTGGGCTTTGCTTGGGTCTTTTGTTGCTTGGGGTGCTTGGGTTGTTTGGCCTTATGTTGACATTTAGCTTCCTCATCCTTTTTCCATTTTTCCTGAGCCTTATGAGCTTGGAACACAGGGGCTTCCTGGGGCTCCTGTGTAGGCGCTGTGGGGTCAACAAAGGGTTCAGCATTACCTTCTACGTTGGCTGCTGCCATTGCCTCATGTGCAGCTCTATGACAGTGTGCTAACATAGCTTGGGTAGCTAGGAGTTCATGAGGATGGATGATGCTCTGAGGAATTCACACCACAGGGGTTTATCTGAGGAAGGTTCTTGTCTTTGTCTTAGTGATGTCAAAACCACAGGCTCAACCTGCCAGCAAGGTTCCAACCAAGCGGGTTTGTGACCTGCAATCTGATTACCCAGTCACTTGAAGCCAGACTAGGAAGTCAACTCAAATTATCAAATCCAACAACATGAACAGATGATGATCCTTTATGGTGGATGCCTTGTTTTGGCGCTTGACTCATTACCAGGATCAAGTCACCCCTTCTTCCATCTAACTGTGTGATCAACAATCATGTTCCTGTTATCCTTGATTCACCATGACTATATAATCACTATCCCACAATAAAGATTATTATCTAGCTTCTAAATATTCCCCCCTTGTAACTCTGCTAAAACAGCACAGTTACAACATTGGTAGCACAGGTAGGTTCTCCATCCTACCTTATCTTGAAAAATTCTGCCTGTTGCCCGCACACACTGCGGCCAACAAATCCTCAACAGAATTACGTCTGGCCTCCTGCCTGACTAGGCCCCGTACACTCCTGGTACTGAGATACCTGATGGCTTTGTCCTGTACCAAAACATGGTGATTCCACTACCTGCCTTCAACGCCATGTCTGCACAAGGTTTCTTTCAGGCACCCTCCTTGATTCTGCAACCAACCAAAAAAAGCGCCATGCCCGCCTATGTAGCTCAAAGGCTACAGAGTGTCACCTTGGAACCTTTTGCTGGGGCCAACAACAATAATGCTGCCACATGAATCCAGTCCGCCCAGAGCAAGCTGGCCCAGATGGAATGCCCACAGCAATTTTGGATTGCAGAAATCTCCATTTGCCTGACCCATGATGCTGGCATCTGGTGCAACAAGTGGCACAAGGAGCACACCAACAAGAACTGGGATACCTTTAAGCAAGACTTCTTGGCAATATTTGTGCTCAAGGATACAGCGCTCATGATAATACACCAAGTAAAGAACCTAACCCAGACAGGCACTGTGAAGGAACTCACCTGTGCCTACAAGGAACTCCAACTCTGTGCACCATCTGACATGGCCTTTGACACCCCAGCCACACACCTCATGTACTACAACGCTCTCAAGTTGCACGTGATGAGACATGTGAACCTGGATCAAGTGACCAACCTGCAAAGCTTGTACCATGAAGCGGAGAAAGCAGAGCAAATCTCCAACACACTCCACAAGGCAAAAACTGGGAAACAAGAAATACCCAAGGACTCCCATCCAGAAAGGCACTCCACTCAACCACCCCCTAGAGGCAACAGGAATAACGCTAACCACAAACCCACGGGTGCAAATGGACATGGAAATGGAAATAATGGCCAGTTGAACTGTACCCACTTCTGTGTCACCACCACACAAGGCAACCAAGACAAGGGAAAAGCCCAGGAAGAGCACTAAGCAAGCCAAGCTCTCCCCACGCAACTCATCACTTGCCCAATGATGAGTACCGGCCAGAGGATGTGGACCAACGCCCAATGATCCAAGTGCCCTTGGATGACCTGGTACTGTACACCATTGCCAGACATCCCAATAAACTGATGTCCTATCCTTTCCGCTTTTGCAGTTACACAGCTCAGCACTCCTGGATTCAGACGCAGATTGAATCCTAGTCAACAGTAGCTTTGTGAACAAGTTCAAGCTGGCCACTAATCCTTTGCGGATTAAAAACGTGGTCCTGGCTGACAAACACCACATTGCCATGACAAAGGAAACTGCCCCCTTCTCTGTCATGCTTGAGAACCTCCACTCCACCATCCAAGGTCCTGTCATTGACTTCCCAAAGTTTGATATTGTGCTAGGACTAGATTGGTTACAGAAGAACAATCCTCACGTAGACTGGGCAACCTCAATGTTGACCATCAAGCGTGAGGGTGTCAACCACCAAATCTACCCTGACTCTGTGGACTAACTCCTACGTGACCACGTCTTTGTACGCATCACGGAGACCCTGGACAAAAAGAAAAACCTGAAGGCAATTGACTGGGACTCCTGTCAGTACAAGATCATACACTTCAAAGATCACCAAGATACCTCTACGCCTCAGGACTGCAAAATTGTGGCCAGCAATCCAGAAATCTTCAAGGAAGCGCTGCCCAGGATGCCCCCTGAGAAGCACATTCAACACTCCATCCAACTCAAGGGGGCTGTACCCAAGGAGTGTCCTATTTACAGGCTGACCCCAAATGAGGACGGCACCTTACACGCCTATCTCAAGGAGGCATTGGAAAAAGGACTATTCCGCCCCTCGCAGTCTCCCTTTGGGACCGCTGTATTATTTGCAGCCAAGAAGGACAGTACCTTACGTCTGATCACAGACTACCAAGCCCTAGACAAAGTTACCATCAAGAATTGTTATCCACTACCATTGATTGACAACCTCTTTGATGCCTTAGGAGGAGCCACAGTCTTCTCCAAGATCAATCTGACAGCAGGCTACAACCAGATTTGCATCAAGGAGTAAGACATCCCCAAAACAGCCTTCTGCACTAAATATGGCTCCTACAAATGTGTGGTACTCAACTTTGGCATGACCAATGCTCTGTCCACCTTTGTAACCTTCATGAACAAAGTATTTGTGCCCCACATAGGCAAGCACACACTAGTGTACCTAGACAACATTATTGTATACAGCCCCTTGATGGAACAACACCACAAAGACCTTGAGGCAGTCTTTGCCACCTTATCACAACACAAACTGTTAGCTAAGCCCTCCAAGTGCCAGTTCTTCCGCGAGCAACTACCCTTCCTGGGGCGCATAGTCTCAAAGGACGGCATTAAACGCAACAGCCAAAAGATACAGGCCATCTGCAAGATGCCACCACCCAAGGATAAGTTGGAACTCCACACCTTCTTGGGAATGGTGGCCTATGTACACCGCTTCATACCTGACGGTGGCGTTTTGACTGCTCCCTTATCTGCCATAACGGGCACCAAATCTAAGTTTGTGTGGACCCCCAACGTGACCTCTGTTTTAGACGCCTCAAGGAGAAACTCATGACAGCTCCCATACTGTAATACCCCAAACATGACAGGGAATACCAAATGGAAACTGATGCCTCAGATGCATTCATTGGGGGAGTACTACAAATCAAAAATAATGACAGTGACTTCTTGCCCGTAGCTTAAAAATTGCAAAAATTGACAGATAGCAAGTGCCAATACCCTATCCACAACAAAGAACTGTTGGCTATTGTGTACTGTCTAGTCAAATGGTGCTGTTACCTAGAACGGCAGGAAAAATTTACCACATTAACCAACCACAAGTTGCTCATCTATTTCAAAACTCAAGCAAATCTGTTGCACCGCCAAGCTTGCTGGATGGAGCTATTGGAGAGGTTTAACATGCTCATCCAGTACAAACCTGGGGCCAAACTTGCCATGGCAGACGCTCTTTCCCACCTGTATGTCTGTGCTTCAAGAGGAGAGAATGGGCTCAACCCAGACTGGCCTCTCTTAGTACTACAAACAAAAGATGAAGGTTTCCCCCTGGCACAACTGACATAACAAAGGAAACAGTCATCAAAAATGAGCAACTATTTGCTGATGTATATGGGACCCTACACAGAAAGATGTCTGATGGCACAACCATTCCCTATATCCCCACACATCAGCAAGTAGACACCATTCTGTGCTATCACAGAGACCTTGGACACACCAAGAGCCAAAACCTATACAAGTTCCTTAATCCTAAGGCCTAGTGGCCAACTTTATATTGTGATGTTCAAGAAGCTCTAGATCAAAGTGAGGTATGCAAAAAAATTACCAAAAGCAAACCCCCACCAAAGTCAGTACTTCCCATCTGCACACAATTACCTTTCAAAGTATGGGCTCTTGACATTGTTGGCCCCATGCCAGGAAAACACAATGACAAGAAATATATCATTGCCGTCATTGACTTTGCTACAATATGGCCAGTAGCCCAAGCAGTAAGGGCACACACTGGCAATGACATACAACAATTTATTAGAAAGAAGATAATCAGCAAGTTTGGAAAGCCAGAACTCCTGATAACCAATGGAGGGAGAGAATTAACCTCCAAAAACACCAATGTATACCTTGCAAAAAATGGGGTCAAACACACCGTAACAGCACCATACCACCCACAGGCCAATGGACGTGTAGAGCGGCTAAGTGGCAGCCTCATGCAAGCCTTAGCCAAACTCACTGCCAGGAGACCTGAAGACTTTTATAAGAAGCTACCAACTGCACTACTTGTGTGTCAAACCCTAGTGAACAGATCTACCAGAAAAAGCCCTTTTGAGTTGGTATACAGCACACAGCCAAATGTCATCCAAGCATTTACAGGACCTAAACT
Source organism: Entomophthora muscae (assembly GCA_014839935.2). Classification (NCBI taxonomy): domain Eukaryota; kingdom Fungi; phylum Entomophthoromycota; class Entomophthoromycetes; order Entomophthorales; family Entomophthoraceae; genus Entomophthora; species Entomophthora muscae. The sequence goes on along the minus strand of QTSX02005743.1, from coordinate 349,467 downwards.
GGAAATTCCAAGTGAAGTCCCCCCGCTCAGACCCTCACGTTGTAGAAGCTAACAGCAAACAAACAGCAAAGGAGTATGAATGTCTACAAAAAACCTTTGTCCCCATTTGCAACAGACATGAAGTTGGGGACAAAGTTTGGGTCATGAACATTGACAAAAGCAAACTACAACCCAATAAAGTATGGCCAGTAATCATTCTAAAGGTAAACAACAATAACACTTACCTTGTACAAGGGCTTGGAAAACGTAAGCAAGACAAGACCCTACACCATGATTGCCTGCGACCCTGAAAAGCAAGACAGAAACAGCGAGAAACCACCCTGCCCACCACAGAACAGCAATTAGTCCAGTATGGCGCCCAGGCTCCTGAAAACCTCCCTGACAACCTGCCCCCAAAGGAGGCCAACCTTCAGTTGGGGGGGGTGTTGAAACAGCAGGCTCAATCCTCCAGCAAGGCTCTGAGTAAGCTGGTTTGTGACCTGCAATCCAATTACCCAGCCACTCAAAGCCAGACTAGGAAGTCAACTCAAATTACCAAATCCAACAACATGAACAGATGACAATCCTTTATGGTGGATGCCTTGTTTTGGCGCTTGACTCATTACCAGGATCAAGCCACCCCCTTCTTCCATCCAACCATGTGACCAATAATCATGTTCCTGTTATCCTTGATTCACCATGACTATATAATCACTATCCCACAATAAAGACTATTATCTAGCTTCTAAATATTCCCCCCCTTGTAACTCTGCTAAAACAGCACAGTTACAACAGTGATTCCTTCCTCAAGTTCAAATATGATATCCCTGAAGTACTCATTCTTTTGATGATGGCAGTGATACATGGTGTGCCCCATATCATAGCAAAATCTACACACCTGTCTTTCTCCTTCTATCTCAACTTCTATCACTCTACTGCATTCTGGGATGCAAATGAAACACGGATACTCACCTTTCTTTCCCAGAGGAGAGAAGATGGGTCCAGGAGAGTGTTTATGGTGGTAGGTACAAAACATTTGGGTAGGAAGTCTGTTCATTCTGCCTCCCATGTTACTATATCAACATAGTAACATAGCCCTGTTTTTAGTGCATCATGGACCCAGTCCATGTGCTTTACATCAGTAGGTATGTTTGTGAATGACACCCATCTAGTCTTTTTGTTAACAAAAGTTGTTTTTTTCAGCCAGATAAGGTTGCCTTTATACATGATCCCTACTTTCTCTGCTTGGTTGCGCTCCTCAATGCTAGGGAAGCCAACATCCATATAGCTGTGTTTGACTGACAACAGTGGCAAAATCAAATGTAGGGATGTAAAAGTGTGAATTAAAAAGTGAGAATCTAAAAGTGGCAAAGTCAAAAAATTTAAAATTTCAAAATCAAATTGAAACAACTCATCTGAAATTAAAATTTATTATGGCCATATAAAAATCTTTTTATTCATTCTCTCAACTAAAAAAGTCAAGAAAAAGTAGTTAGTTAATTATAAAAAGCCATTTTGAAAATTTAAAAGGTGTTAAATTGGCCACTTTTAGATTCTCACTTTTGAATTCTCACTTTTACATCCCTGCAGTTGATTTTGCCACTGTTGATGTTTGACTACTTAGTGGAATCCCAGCTTGGCATCTGCAAATTCTTGTTCAAAGAAAGTCTTGACCGCACTCATGTACTTGTTATGCTCTCCTCTGGGAAGGTTACCAAAGTTCAGACAGAGTGTGTTGTCAATCACGGATTTGGGGGCCATACACTCAATATATGAGCTGTTCATCTTTTCCTGTATGTATTCCTCAAAGGGGATCAACCCTTTCCAAGATTGAGCAGGTCTCTTAGTGTATGATGCACTGTAGGATATGCCTTCCTGCTGGGAGGTATCTTTCTGCTTTAAAGATTTAGCTGTATCTAGAGGTACATTTTTAGTGATTCAAGACACTGCCTCTTCTACTGTAAATCCCCAAGCAATCCATTTCTTCAGATCTGACGGAAGGATATCCTTAGCTAAGTAAGTAGAGGCTGATTTAGATGTGACTCCCAAAGTAGACCACAGACATACTTGATCAACCCCAATCTCATGGTGCAGCCAGGATACTGCTACGTCTGGTGCAAAGCATTATCTTACATATGGGGCTATAGCTTGAAATCCAACATTGTTCTGGGTGAACCAGTTTGGAGGTCAATAGGACTCCAGTTTTAAAGGTGGAAGTTCCATGCTGATTTAGTGTCAGCCTCATTCTCTATCCATTCAGCTGCTTTGTCATATTGAAGGTCCTGGGAGAAGAAATCAAATGCCATGTTGGGGATACAGTTGCCTTCATCCATTCTTTGATTTGCGGAACTTTAAACCCCTTGTTTTTCCAGTCCTGATCCACTTTTGAACTAATCTGCCCCTTGTGTAGTTCTTCGGCTTCCTCTAGAGAGAATCCAAGTTTTCCCCATTTTAATGCTGCCTCCATATTGAAGGCAAATACAAACCAGTTGGCAGCAGTCAGAAATATGAAACCTGCTTCCTTCCACTTTGCCCAATCACCAGGAATAAAACTGCCCATAAACAAGGAGAATGTCATGCTATGAGTGGTGGTGTCAACTCCTATCTTGGCCCATTCCAAGGCCTCCTGTTCATCCATCTGTTGGTTTTCCCAGTATCACATTATGGTAGCCGTGAATCCCACTTCTCTCCACTTATGCACTGCTTCCATATAGATCTTATCAAAGGGTCCTCATTCTAAATATTCCTTGGAGGTTCACCCAATGTTGACAAGGTGTGCTGCCTGTATACAGTCAAGCCATTTAGATGCCCATGCTCTAGCCTTCTAAGGGAAGAAGTTAGTCTTGGATCATATGGCACACTCTTTAGGCGCCCATCTGTATTTAGTCCATCCACAAGCATTCTCCAATGTGATATCTGCCCCTGCCCATTCCCATGCTGTGGCATTCTGGAAGGCTACATAGTATGTCAGGACTTTATCAGGGGGTATTCCTAGCCCCACAATGGCCAGAGCATGTTCCCCAGGAAGCCAGATCTTAAAAATTCCGCCACTTTGCTGGAAGAGTATTTGCTCTGAATCCAGGGGTATGCTTGAGCAAAGAAGATTTGGAGCCGCACAAGGTAGGTAATAGCGTCAATGGGGAGGTTGACACCCAACCATAAAATTGTGTCTTCTCTTCCCACTTGGTGCTTACAGAACACACTAGCAGACCAAAGATCTACTCCTGCATTGTGCCATTTGGTAGCTGCATCTACCTTGAACTGGTATCTTGTTCACTCCTTGGCTGTTTCCAGTGAGAAGCCAATGCTAAACCACTTGATGATTTCCTGTAGGCAGATGCCTTCATCTTCCCATTCTTGGGTAGTCTTGGCATCAATCCTATAACTGTCCAGCAACTCACTGAACAGCTTCTGGCACATCATCAGGTGTTTACGCTGGGTTACTGTGAGGTTTGCTTCCATGCCCTCCAAATCCTTGGCACTCACTTTATCCAGCCAATCAGGATCATCATATTCCTCTCTTGTTAGTTTATCAGCATCAGTACTTACTCCTGCTGGGCCTCCTGAATCCCCTCCTCCTCCTGAGATAGATGGGCCAGAAGCCTGTCCCTCCCAATGATCTTCCAAATCATCTGGGACAGTGTCTTTGGTCAATGCCTTGGGGGTTATCTGATGTGGGGTTACAGCCTCCCCAGCCCATCCCTTGACGTTCTTATTTCCTCCTCTATTGTCCATCCCCTTCTGGGTCATGCTGGACTGATTGGTAATAAACAAACTTTGTGTTGTGTTTGTGTTTTTTACTGTGCTCACCTTTATTATTTGCAATAAAAGTGATGCTTAGCAGAAAGAGATTTTTTGTCATTATCTCACAATGATAGCTTTGATTGTACCACAGTTTGATTTAGATAATTATAATAAAACACCAATCAAAAAATAAATATCTATTTCAATCAAAAGGAAGAGCTTGCATACTTATGATTGGACACGACACAAAACCACACGAGATTGTGCTTGGTCACATCACAATTCATGCAGATTGTTTTGTGAATTTAGGAGCAGGGCAAAAAATGTGGCAAATGAAATTGTGAACTACCCCCTAAAAACACAAAACAAATATGCATGAATTGTGACATGACATGAAGTTCACAAAATGATTTTTGCCCAACTGCCAAAGCCATAAAACCAATTGTGACGGCAAAGCTTAGTCACAAAACCAATTGTATCAATTTTGATGCCTGTCTCAACCCTAGAAGGAGGTGATTGTCAGACAAAGCTGGGGCTAATTAGTAAACAGATTGTAGTGAATTTATAGTATTTTTCAAAGTAAGGGTTGGAAATGGATACAAACACTTAACCTGACCTGATTTTGAGGCAATTAATATTCATTTAGGGCAAACACATATGACATTGGTTTTAAATGAAATTAAAGGTACATTTCATATTGAATAGTTACTCCTTGATTTCATCTCAATGATAATAGTACAGTAGTTTTATAACCTGTTGAAATAAAAAAAATCTCATTCAGTTTGGAACGCATAGGTTTAGTCACACAAAAAATCCCAACTGGAACCAGTTTAAGGGCAATTTACTCAATAAAGCATACATTTATCTAGGTCCAGAAAACAAAAAAGTCAATTACACAACAAAATTCAATTCAAATACTCAATCCTGGAAATGAGACAGCAAACAAAAGGAACCCATATTCAAAACAAACTCAAACCAGGAACATCTTAAAGCAATCTACATCAACTTTGATAATGAGTGTGTAGCAAAAAATGATACAAGCAGAAAAAACAAGGCTCAGTCACAAAAGTGATATTTTCAAACATAACAACTCATTTTTTGACAACCTTGATTATTTTTGGGACTCAAATTGAAAATAGTGGATTTTAGGAGTGAATCCACTAAAATCTATTCAGGGAACTGCAGTATTATTTTCAATGTATGTGCTTCTAAATTTGGGAATTTATGTCTGAGAGAATGTCTCAAAAAGGAGCACATACTTAAATAAAATTAATTTTCTGGAAATACTTTGCTTTTCTGTTTTTAATAGATTTTTTATTGCTTTATTTTACAATGAGTTTCACCAGCAAAGATAACTTTGACATTGTCAAGGAGCAGTACCAGGAGCTACTCCAAGCTCAGGCTGCTGATCAAGGAAGCACAACCAATATGGTTCTTGTGCACACACAATTCAATGCAGTTGTGAGGAGGATGAGTTGTACGTGTCACCAGCCCCAACCACGGGTACCTTTTCTGACAGCCAGTAAGTTAACCCCCAAGACCAGGCCCAACCTGAGCCTGTGCCACAATCTGGAGACTGAGCAACTGTGGCACCCTTAATCCCTATCCAATCATTGCCAAAAAATTCAGGCCAAGTAAACCTTGCCCTGCCTAATCTGGGTCCCCTTATTTCCTAAGGCCCCCAAAAACATCAACTTGTAACCAATGAGGTCATAGAGAAAATTGTGAGCCTCAAGCAGAGTGGCGTAAATTTTGCGGAAATTGCCACCTGTCTTCAGTTCACCAAGGTAATGGTTAAGAGTGAGTTCCAAGCCTTTTTGAAGAGAGGTGGTGCCAAGCTGGCCAAGAAGCCAAAGAAGCAGGCTGACTCCCAGATCAAGGAGGTGTATCCCTTCATGCTTGCCCTTCTGCAATGTGACTCATACCTCCAATTGACTGAGGTATGTTGCTTAATTGGGCTCCAGGGCATATTCATTGCCTGCCGCACTTCACAGCTCTGGATGCATGGGCTTGTAGTCAGTGTTCTGATTCTGACTAATCAGCCAGCCAATGGGTTGGATGATGGCTCTGAAATGCCCTATGGCCCTGTGATTGGTGCCACTATTACCTGCTGTCTATCCTCAATTTTAAACAATATCATATTTATATCTTACTATAAATTGTTATTAAAAGTCCATAATCATGGTTCCTTGGTGAAAAAGAACACCCACAAGGGTAAAAAGAAGGAAACAGAGGAGATTGTGATTTGTGCGTTCCTTGCAGCTTCCTCAAAAGGGACTGTATTTTACCAAACCACGTCCAGTTACACTAATAAGTACTGGTAAAGAAAGTTCCTCTTAAAACTTCTTGCCACCTGGAGCTCAGCCAATTCCAAATTTAGGATTTTCCTGAGCCATAAAATGGAGTGCACTGAAGTGGCCTCCAAGAAGATTCAAGCAGGGGGCCACAAAACCTCAATTTTACCTATTGGCCATGTTAATTTACACCTGTGAGATGTGTTGTTCTTCAACATTGAGAATAAAATCAGAGAGTGCACCCCCACAACTTTCAACCAGGTGGTTCTTTCAGCTCACAACCACAATGTGCCTTTTCTTTGTCAGAAGATTGCTGACATGTTCATCAAGATGGCCCTGAATGCTCAAAGCAGTAGCCAATCACCAAAGGACCCATAGCTTCCCCTTGCAATTCCCAGACGTTAAAGCCAATCAGTGTTCTCCTGGAGTCCAAGTATGATGTAATTTACCATCAATTCCTCCAATTCAATAAAGGCAACAACACGCCTTAGGTCCTCAAGCTACCCTAGTCCCCAGCCAATCAACCCAGTTATTTGAAACCCATCCCCAGCCAATCAAATTCTCTCCCCTCAACCCAGTCTGCCACCTAGTTTTCCCCCATCCACTCCACCATTTTTCCCAATAAAACTTGTCCCCAAATAATTTTTATTTTATAATATATATTGGTTTAACTTGTAGGTATTTTAATTGTGATACAATTTATTTTACAATTAACTACAGTGATGATTGATTTTAATATGCCACAAGTTAAATTTGGCTGCTTTAATATTTATTAATTCTATTATTTTCTATTATAACATTAATATTTTTGTAGCACTTGTGGTTTTTAAATCACTTTATTGTAGCGCTACAAAAATATTAAATTTATAATATAAATAAATATAATTAATAAAAATATTCCATCTCACCACATATACTCTCTGAACTGTATAATCTACATATAATCCCTGAGTATGATTATTTTTTTAATAAATCTGTATTCTGTACAGTAGTTTTAAAAGCTATGGCAATAAGCAAAAACAATCCAGATTTAAACAAAATGAACTCAGATTTAAACAAAATTAAAAATAAATGAATTTATATTGATTCATAATAGATTTGGGTTCATTTCAATTTTGCTTAAATCTGAATTCATTTTGTTTAAATCTGAGTTCATTCCCTTTGTTGCTGTAGATTTTAAAACTACTGTACATAATTAGCATACCAAGTTAAGAACAAAATATTGCACTTGGACAAAGCATATACATGAAGTAAATATGTCGTTTATGAAACTAAGAATGGGTTGGTTTATGCGCTCTGAAATATGTGATCTACATATAACCTGTGAAAGTGGTTATCTTTTAATAAATGTGTACTTTTGGTTGTAATTAGCATACTGATTTGAGAACAAATAATGTTATACTTGGAAAAAACATGTACTTAAACAAAATGTGCTGTTCATGATACCCAGAATGGGTTAGTATATACAAACAATATACATAATGTTAATAACAATTGAATAGTATTCCTTAAAGCTAATAAAGAATTTATATTAAAATCAGATGTATTTATTAAATCTCTAATAGATACAATAGAATAGATATAGGTTATTGAAATTTTTTATTGGTATAAAAGGGGTTGGGATAAGAACAAGGAAAACATGTTGGAATTGGAGGCAATGATCAAGGAGCTGGACACAGTGGTGTCCAAAATCAAGGAGGTTAATCAAAAGGTGAAGGCCATGCTCAATGAGGTGGTGTTAGAAAGTGAAAAACAGAACAAATTTACTGTGAAGGCTATGAAGAGCAAGATACCAAATACAACTGACAAACTTGAAGCCAGTATCATGAATGACATTTCAATACTTTTATTGAAAACCCAGTAATTGAACCCCATAATCAAACACTGACCCTCCAAAGATAAATTGAGTCACCTGGGATGGACAGGGACCTGCCAACCTGTTGAGTCACAGACTCAAGTTGTTGAATTACTCCACAACCTTCCAGCTTGTTAAGAGAGATTCCCCAAATGGTCATCAGATTGCTGCCAACCTTATGCCACTGATGATCTATGTAGAGGTTGTGGCTTGCCTAAAGGAGGATAAGACAAGGCCTAGTACTAGCCCTGCCAATGAGCACTAGCTGCTGCCAGTCTATAGTCCAGAATGGGCAATGTAATTGGTCAGCTCGGGTGATATAGTGAACAGTAGCAGCAGAACAAGACACCACCACTTCTGTTCACCAGAGCAAGCCAACCAGTATCCTCAGACCTCAAACCCCTAAGCCAAGGTCCATGCCCTGCCAGCAAATTGTCCACAGGCCTGAAGTCCACAAAAATTAAAGAAGCAAAATCACATGGCATAAGAACCCCAGTGGTATGGGGATGACCATATTGTCATTTTTGATAATAGAGTTTATGAACCTTTATTTTGAGCAAACCCTACCTTATTTAGCTTTAGTGATCTTTCATCTCAAATCTTTTCAAGTAGACAACCAGAAAACCACCCACACTAGAGACCAACCTGCTGACCCACCTCTGGCGCTATACTGTCCCCCCTGGAGCCCTCTTTGGACCTGTGCATTTCATTGAATACCTCCAAACCCTGCCTACTCTGAGTTCAACTTAGAGAACATACTCATTGCCAACCCCTTGGCAAGGACTAGAGAGACCAAAACTATAGGTCAAAAAGGAAAGTGGTACATGAGGCTACCAAGATTGTTTAAATACAAATACAATTACCTGTTTGCCTACTTCATCTTGATGACCCCACCTTTAACCCTGTAACTCAAACACCCCCTGGAACCCCCCCCCCCACCACTGCCAAGACCATGTCCATCCAGATGTTTGGAGTACTCTAAATTACTTTAACAGTCTTGGTGGACTCTATGGTTCCCAACTCTGACCCCTGGTCTTTACTTGGACAATCTTCATCTTACATTATCAAGTTAATACTCATCCTATGGTGAGAATTACCCACTGGCCTGACATTACCCTGTCCCAAGTCACCTAATGTCTCTAACTACCCCTGGCTTTCTGACACAATTCTCAATATGTAGCTCACAGCAGAGGCCCAGGGTTGCCAAGCACCCATATGGGGAATTACTTGTTCAGTGAAACCCAATAGAGTGATATAGGCAAACCCAAGCTTGCTGTAATCATATGAGGGATAGGGAGATTCCTCAATAGGCGGTCTCATCTGGTTGACAGGCCATCTGGCACAGAGGAAGCTTTGGCGTAAGGGAGAAAGGTGAGCAGAATCAATGATCTGATCAAGAGCCCTGGCAGAAGGAGGAGAAATGGGTTCTGTATGAGCAAGGGCAAGTTTCTCTTGCCTGGCACTTCTACAGACCAGTCAAGTTTGGGATTCTTCTCTGTGGGAGGAGAACAGAAAGGTTAATGTGGTAAAGGTATAATAAACTCCTGAAACTTTCCAATGTTTAAATGGCATAAACTGCAATTGATTATTAGGTAAAGATGTTAACAGGAAGAGTTGTTTGTGTTCCCAGCTATATCCTGCTGGGAAAGTGCATTTGTTCTTACTGATAACTCCTCATTGGCTGTTGAAGGGTTAATCTTAAGATGGGTCTCTATGACAGGCCCTGATTTTTCAGTTAAGGGGATCAATTCACTATTCTTGTCCTGGGGAAGCTGGCAGGAGATTTTGGGGTCATTTGACAGCCCAAGCCCCAATCCTTGGTCTCAGAGGGGGTGGGCTAATTAAAACCTTTTTACTTGAGTTGGAATTGTTTCCAATTGTCCCCAAGCTTGGCTCTTGCCATGGCTTGATTCTCCACTTGGAATTAAAGTTTTCTTTGGGTTAATCTGTGTGATTGACAACATGATTGTTAGGTCATGTGATTGCTCCATTGCAGGCGTTGAACCTATGCAACATAGAGTTTTGTCTTGCTCATTCTGGGCCCTGACAATTAGCTGCTAAAATGGTGTCAAGAAATCCTGATATATCAGGGTTGACTGATACATATTCCCATCACTAAAGCTATTGGCTAATAATAGACAGGCCACAGCCAGGTTGATACTTCTATTCCAGAATAAAGAGAAGCTATATCAAGACTGTTATAGTTAGAATCCAGAAGACACCTGAGACATTCCTGGTCTCAGGTCACGGGCCAATCCAGAAGCTTCTATAATTAGATGCTAGGCATTCTGGATCCCAAAACAGACACAAACCTGCCCTACGGAATAAAGGCGGGAAAATAAAAACATCCTGTTTCACTGAGAAATGAGACAGAAGACTGCCTGGGCAAATTCTGCACATTAGGCTGAGCATAAGACAGGACCTGGGCTATGGATGTCAACTTAGTTGACCACAACTAAGTCAAGGGATATATAGGCTGAAGAGGAGAAATCAGCAGCCTAGAATATTACCTTGTGCTAAAACATTATTCAGGTTTAGAATCCAACTCTGGGGGTGAAACTAGTAGCTTGGGGATGATAGGCTAGCTAGTAAGAGTTGTCCACAGCTAGACGCCAGTCTGGCTGCTAGCTGCAAACTATAAAAAGTCCTTCCAAGATCACTTGGAAGGCAGACAAAATAAGAAAACATCAACATTACTACTAAGCTGAATATTAGTAGTGTCAAGTACAATAAGAGTGTATTATTGTTACTTCAGAATCCTGCCAAACCACCAAAGATGGTGTTGCATCCCAAAGACCACAGGACTCTCATATCACTTGGCGCAAGCAGCAATGGAACACAGCCTGTTGCAGCACCCATTCACACCAATTGGAAACACATCTGTCCTCATACAGATCTTCTCATCCCAAAATACATAATACAACTAATGAAAACTACATCTCTTCTTCTTCAAGAACCAAAAATCTTGACAGTGGTGCTCATGACAAAAACAAGTTTCTGTTGGTGTCAAGTCAAGGCGCTGCCTTGCCTCTGCTGACCCCCAGCTTCCTTGATAAGTACAGGGGGATACATGGAGATCAGCAACACAGAGCAAGAACAATCCTTCTTCTTAGAGCTGATTCCTTATGAAGCACCCACGCTTCCACTGGATATGATCCAGCTTAACATTACAGGGACTGCTGTTGCCATGGGCCAACAACAATATAACATCAAAGAGGTATACGCCGTCTTGCAAGCTTTGCAACATAGTAGACATAACCTCACCAATCCCCAGGGAAACACCAAGTTCATTTTGTTCCAGATTGATAGTACTACCAACAATCTGAGTAACAATTTCCACAGATATCAGGATGTCACTTGCACCCAACTGGGGCAGCTCCTCCAACTGGGTCAGAGCAGGGTCCAAGAGGTGCTTGCATATTTTTTGCACGCAGCTATCAAACATCTTCAACAAATGGTCACCAGGCAGGAGCTGGAGTTGAACAAGATCAACCGCTTTTGCTCCGAGCTACAGTCAGCAACTATAATTTGGTCAGTCAACTGAACGTCAGCTTTACAACTGTACAGACCGTTATGGCAGATCTATGTGACTCCACCGCCTTTGCCCATGGTAGGGTAGACAAGATAGCCAAGCAATTCACCAACCAGGTTGATCAGCTTGTGGGCGGTGCCCTGGATAATTGAGGCCTGAGTGCACAATAGGTTGCAGATGTAATCAACCATTGTGTAACCTTAAGCTGTCATGTGCAGACGTTGCCAAGCAGTCAAGATCATGTAGATCTTGTTACCCAGCAGGATGACTTACTCCAGTCAACTAGAGACAACTGCACCAAGCAGGATGCCCGTCACTCCAAAGTAGTCAATTACATCAACAGAATTGCAGAAATGGTCAACAAAATGAAGACCACTAGCTGTAGCATCACACCGTTCATGATGAAAGGAAGGAAAATCAGTGCTTTCTGGATCACATTGAATATGCCAAGGACCAGAAGAAGCTATGGGACGCAGTAAAAGATGCACAGAATTTAGCATCTGAGCTGTACAAAGACATAGAAGGGCTCCACTGTGATCTTGCTGCTGCTGAATTCCAGACCAAGGAACTGTTAAACCGCCAGGATCTTTTATACAGTACAGTATTAATAGCAGAGAACAACTACATTTCTCTGCTAGAGCAGTTATACAGAAAAAAAACCTCATGCAAGGAATTTGAAGCTAATGTGTTAGCCAGACTGGCTAGATTAGAAAATATAGCCTCTTCTGAAAGTAGCATGTCTTCAGGCAGAAGAGTGTCACCTGTACCAGCATCAAGTCCAGAGCAGCAGAAAAAATTCATTGCCTGATTTCTTTGACCTCTCTCCTGACCATGTGAGTAATGATTCAGGTGACACCTGTAGAGTTCCTCAAGGAGTGACAGCCTTGCCTCCTCTTACTCCCTTGTCAGTACTGCATGCTGGTAATACCCACACCACTAGAAAGGAAGCCACAGAACCAACTGTCCCTGATAATAAGTTTAAGCCGCTTAACCTGCCAAAGTTTGAGCAAAATAGAAACATTCAAATTTTCATCTGCCTCTTCAAAATGTCCATGAGAGGTGCAAGTGGCCATATGAAGGCAACCATCCTCATAAACACCCTTGATCCCACCTGTGTAGACGTCATCATGCCCCGCCTACCACTGGATAATTGGATTTATGAAGATGCACACCAGGCTGTTATTGAGGATTTTAGTAGTGAAACCAGATTTCAAGCTCAAAAAGCAGAGTTCAGTAACATCTTGTTCAAAAAATATGAGTCTGTTCAGGACTTTGTGGACTGCTTCTATCATGAAGCACAGGTTTTCCTAGGCGCCAGTGCTCTATCTGAGTTGGACTGAAGAATCACCATGGGATGTGCACTGCAGCCCTACAGAGAGTTAGCCAAGGTCATGTTCCCCGTTTTGGATCAATTCAGCTCAACCCAACAGATCACCAGCTATTTGAGCCACCTTGGGGCCCAGTTTAGAGCCCTAAATAAAGGACAGAATAATTGTGCAACTATCCCCACCAAGGATAATACTTGCAAGCCCAAGTCCAATGATGCCGCTCCTGAGTCCAACAATAAACCAGGAAGCAACTACAAGGCCAAGGAACCGCCAGGACCTTTCCACAAATGTGTTAAGAAAGGACACTGGGCCAGCGCTTGCAAGGGAAAAGGGCGTGATTCCTCAGTAAATGTGGTGGTCAACCAAAAACAAGATGACCAGGGAAAATCCAAAGCAGGCCAGTATATGAATATACTGAGTCCGCCACTTCCCCTATTCCAAAAGAACCAGACCGCCAGCCATCAGAGGCAGCTGAAACTAATACAGCTCCCTCTGAGACAATAACTCCAGAAGTATCAATATTAGATCCACCTTTGGCCAGTCAGATGTCCCACTTTGCCCCAAAACAGGAATTCAAAGAGGATCCTTTACACATGCTTGTGTCAGACAACCTTTATGATATTCCTTCCAGAGGTAGGGGATGCCCAAGGAAGTTCACACCAAACTCTGTAGAGACAGTTTCCAAACCGTATGCAGCTCAAGTCCAGGAAACTTGCCTTGCTTCTGATCCTAGCATAGCCAGTGATCTACCTTTCTTGAAGGGAGTTCAATTCTCCCTTCCCATTGAGACAATTGAGGCCAACTTCCCTGAGATTGTCCAAAGTCTCAAGAAGTACTTCAATACTCTGGCACCCTTGGGTGTACACATATTAAACTTACACTCTGAACTCTACTCTGAATGTACTTACACAGATATTTCTGTTAATAAAGTCAAGGTGTGCGCCATAATAGATAGTGGCGCCCCTATTAATATTGTGTCCACCTGCCTTTTCAGGAAGCTAGGCATTGCCCCTGAAATTGTGCACACCAGGGTATATGGTACTGCTGGCAAACACACCACCACATCTGAAGGAGCTTACAACACCCTGCCAATGTGCTTTGGCTCCATTGCAGTGTCCTCTCCTGCAGTGGTCCTTCCCAGTGAAAATTACAACATACTCATTGGTACTGCATTCCTACATAAATACAGGGTCAGATTAGACATGAAAGACAACACTCTGACTATCCTTTGCCAGACCATCCCACTGTACTACACACAGGACGCAAAACCACCAGCTAAGGTAAGACCTAGCATTAATCTGGCGTATAAGGACAGCGTGGTGGCAGTTCCCTACACCTGTACAGGGAAAAGGGGGAAATGGTTGCCCACCCAGATCAAGGAGCACAAAGAAATTCTGCTCTGTTCACAATCAAATCTTACACTGGAATCTGGCCAACAGCAGGTTGTCAACACAGGTTTAACTTTAGACATCCCTACAGGACTATATGGTGTAGTTCATCAGCCATGGGGACATTCAAGATTCAAACTGTGTATTGCCCCTGGGATAATCATTCCTGGCCATGGAAAAATTCATGTCCTACTGGCCAATCTCCAAGGGCACAACATCCACATCAAGAAGAACCAGATTGTAGGATTTGTCTATCTTCTTCCAGTTAAAGAGCTGGACAGTTTTGAGTGTATTGGAGACTTATCAGAAATGGGATTAACTGATCAAGTTGAAGCTGCAGCCTATGTGAACACACCACTGGCTGACCTATCTTCCCTCAATGATACTGAACAGGAGCAAGCCAGTGCGCTTTTTGAAAAATACCATTGCATATTTGCGTAGGACAACTTTGATCTGGGGTGTGCCAATGAGGTCATTCATCACATAGACACAGGAGATAACAAACCTGCCTGCCTCCAATCAATTTCACGCTCAAAGGCCAGTGAAGAGACTGTGAGTAATGAAATCCAGCAACTTCTAGACAGAGGCATGTTGATCCCATCCAAGAGTCCTTGGGAGTCACCCATCCTGATAGTAAAAAAGAAAGACAGAAGTAACTGGGTAGTCATAGAATACCAACACCTGAACTTGATTACAAAGAAGGACTCATACCTGCTGCCCAGGATTGACGGCGCACTAGATTGGCTTGACAAAGCCAAGTACTTCTCCGCCATGGACCTTATATTGGGGTACTGGAAGATTAAAATTCCACCAGAGGAACAAGAGAAGTGTGCAATAATCACTTCTCAAGGCCTCTTCCAGCCAACTCAAATGCCACAAGGGTTATTTAATGCGCCTGCAACTTTCCAACGGGCATGGACACTATCCTAGGTGATCTCAAGCTCTCCTGCATCCTAGTTTATCTAGATGATATCAACGTGTTTTCAAGAACTTTCACGGAGCACCTGGAGGCCGTCTTTAAGAGATTGGCAGAAGCCAACTTGAAGATCAAACCCCAAAAATTTCAATTCTTTAAGGATAAGTTGGAGTACCTTGGCTTTGTTGTGGATACAACTGGACTCCGCCCCCAACCAGCCAAAGTGGAGGCTATCACCAAGATGAAGCGGCCAGGAAGCAAATGCGACATCCAGGTCTTTTTGGGGATGGTAGGATACTACCATCGTTTTATCCCCAATTTTGCATGTACTGGAAAGCCCCTGTTTCATCTACTAAAGAATGTGGTCCCCTTCCTATAGACAACAGCATGTCAGGACGTGTTCAATGCCCTCCTCACCAGCCTGTCTTCCAGCCTGGTATTAATGTACCCAGACTTTAGCAGACCTTTTGTTGTGCACATGGATGCTTCATAATCTGCCCTAGGGGCTGTCCTTTCACAATTGGAAGACACAGGGGCAGAGCACCCAGTGGCCTATTCTAGCTGCTCTCTGAATATACATGAGCAGAACCACACAGTCACCAAAAGGGAATTCCTCACTGTGATATACGCCTACAAGCAATTTAGGGTATACTTGCATGGGGTATAATTCACTGTGGTCACAGACCATGCTAGTCTCAGTTGGCTAAAAAACCTTAGAGAGCCAGAAGGACGCCTTGCACAATGGGCATCTAAGCTCCAGGCTTTCAATTACACTATAGTCCACTGCCCAGGCGCCAACCATCAGAACGTGGACTACTTATCAAGACTACCAACAGTTGCTATAGTAGCAACCCAGGCCAACATACTTTATGATAAGATGTTCAACAGCCAGTTCAAGGACAAACCAGACAAAGTACAGGCCATCCTCTGAGAGCTCTAAAAAGACTGTAAGGTTGAGATCCAGAAATTGTATAAGTACCACAAGGGTGCTAAATACATTTTCCCAAGGCCTTCAGAACACCCATACTTGATAATGGCCGCCCACAAAGCTGTGGGCCATGGTGACTTGAGAAAAACAGTTACCAACTTCAGCAACACTATTACTAGTAGTCACTCCTCTTTGACATAAAAGAGACCCTGACTTACTGTACAGAGTGTCAACACAAGAGACCTTTTACAGGGAAGCACCAGTATAAAGCAGTAGAGCCCAAGTTTTCTTGAAATACTGTTAGCATAGACGTGGTCAGGCCTCTGCCCATGTGCATTGGTTGTTTGCGCTACATCATTATGGCAGTTGATCACCTTAAAAAATGGGTGGAAGCCAGAGCTCTCCAGCACGTCAGCGCCAAATCAACAGCCAGGTTTGTGTTAGAACAGATCATTCATTGGCATGGCTGCCCCCAATTCATTATTACTGACAACAGAACAAACTTCACTGCTCATGTAATTCACAAATTAAATGAGCTCATGGACGTGAGGGGAGTGCTCTCCACATCATACCATCCAGAATCTAATGGAATGGTTGAGAGGGCCAACAGCACCTTGGTCAACATTCTGTGTAATTTGGCAGACACCCAAACTTTGGAATGGTATCTCTTCCTGCCTGCTGTTGTGTTTGCATACAACATTTCAATCCATAGCACAACTGGCTTCTCCCCATTCCAACTGACATCCAGCCATCCCGCTAATTCTGTTTTCAGCAATGGGGGATCCGGGTAACATCACATATCCTCAATATATGTCTAGATTAGCCAGCACTCTTATCAAGCTTCAAGCCAAAGATTTCACCAAAAACTCCCTCACCAGGAATAAGGGACACAAGACTGACAACAAAAATTGATGTGTCCTAGCCAAATTTAAAATTGGCACCCAGGTTTTGTATCACAACAGAGCCGTAGGACGGGCTCATAAGCTTGACAGCATTTGGAAAGGCCCTTTCAAAATCATTGAAAAGACCTCTCCAGATGTTTACACAATCAAGGATCTGTCCAATGGAAAACTCATTAACAGAGTCCATGCCAGATTCCTCAAGCCATATTTCACTATTACAAATATTGGCTCACAATAAAGCTTACTAAAATAAAACCTAAAATTAAAAATAGGAATGAGCTTTATTGCAAAAAACTAGGGGTTGCCTTCCTGATATTCAGGGTCCTATTCATCCTCTTCAGGATCAATCACTTGCAAGCTATCTTGCCAGGAACGCTGCAAAGCCTGTCAAAGGCTCCACAAAGACACAAATGGGAACCTTCTCCCCTCCACAAAAATATAGGTTGCCACCTTCAACCACAGACTCTGCTCTTCCTGAGGCAGCTGGGAATACTGCACAAAGGGGATTGGTACTTCCACATGCATAATATCTGCTTACCAGAGACCAGTGTCCAGAGGAAAGAAGCAGGCCAGGGCGAGGCAGTCCACCAAGAAATCTGAGATGTACTGATAGATACAGGGAAGAGGTGCCTTCAATCCCCAGCTTAATCCAAATCTTCTCCCAGTGGGCCGCCATATTGTCAGCATTGGCCATTGGCAAGCCAAGATCAGGGGTTAACATTATGTCCCTAAATAATGCCATCCCCTGAACAGCCTGCTGTTGGTCCTCATCATTGATGGCTGCCCAAGTGCTTTGGGTCACCTGACAGATCTGGCTATCACAGGCATCCAAATTCTCCACCCCCAAGGACTGATACAGCAGAGTAAAGCCAGCCAAAGGGCTGAACCAGGTTGAGAAAATCTGTAGCCCCTGATCAAAAAGGTACCCCTGAATGGCCTGTTCCACGCCCTTCTTGTCACCTGTTGACACCAGCAGCTCAGCCAGCCCATCACCAAGTTATCTCACCAGCTCTTTTTCTTTCACTGCATGGAAGCCTTCCCCAGAATTGGTAATTCTCTGTTTTAGATTGGTCCACGGATGTTGGGCCATTATCACATACATGAACTGTGGAATTATGTCTATCCCCCAGTATAATTGAGAAAAGGAAAAACCCTCATCACCAATGCTGAACAATGGGGCAGACTCCCATTCCAATTGGAAGCCTGTTTGGGTTTGAAGTGAGAAAGCACCAGAAGGTGAGTTAATCACTAAGTATTGAGGTTGTATACAGGCAGCCCCCTGCTGCTCTTCACTAATGTGCTTCTCCCTTTCTGAGGATTGGCGCTCTTCCGTCTCTCCCTCCACTGAAATCTCCTCATTGTCCTCCCCGGTATGGTCCCCTTCATTTAAGGAACAGGAATAGGTCAAACTCTCCTGTCTTGACCACAAGAAACCCGTCTCTGCTTGACAAAGCCCATATAGCAACGCCACCTTGGCCTCTTTGGAAAGCCCATGAAAGTGACAACAGTCTTCTTCTGACACCTGCGCCACCATCTGGCGGGCATCAGTCTTATTGGATATACCACAGTAATTAAAAGTATTGCTCATATTCCAGTGCTAGAGATATTTGCAAAAACTATATAGCTCAGTCAAGTGGGGGAAAATATCAGGAAATCCTGATCTATCAGGGTTGACTGATCCATATTCCCATCACTAAAGCTATTGGCTAATAATAGACAGGCCACAGCCAGGTTGAGACTTCTATTCCAGAATACAGAGAAGCTATATCAAGACTGTTATAATTAGAATCCAGAAGACACCTGAGACATTCCTGGTCTCAGGTCACAGGCCAATCCAGAAGCTTTTATAATTAGATGCTAGGCATTCTGGATCCCAAAACAGACACAAACCTGCCCTACAGAATAAAGGCGGGAAAATACAAACATCCTGTTTCACTGAGAAATGAGACAGAAGACCGCCTGGGCAAATTCTGCACATTAGGCTGAGCATAAGACAGGGCCTGGGCTATGGATGTCAACTTAGTTGACCGCAACTGAGTCAAGGGATATCTAGGCTGAAGAGGAGAAATCAGCAGCCTAGAATATTACCTTGTGCTAAAACATTATTCAGGCTTAGAATCCAACTCTGGGGGTGAAACTAGTAGCTTGGGGATGATAGGCTAGCTAGTAAGAGTTGTCCACAGCTAGATGCCAGTCTGGCTGCTAGTTGCACACTATAAAAAGTCCTTCCAAGATCACTTGGAAGGCAGACAAAATAAGAAAACATCATCATTACTAATAAGCCAAATAGAAGTAGTGTCAAGTATAATAAGAGTGTATTATTGCTTTATCAGAATCCTGCCAAACCACCAAAGATGGTGTTGTGTCCCAAAGACCACAGGACTCTCATATCACTTGGCGCAAGCAGCAATGGAACACAGCCTGTTGCAGCACCCATTCACACCAATTGGAAACACATCTGTCCTCATACAGATCTTCTCATCCCCAAATGCATAATACAACTAATGAAAACTACATCTCTTCTTCTTCAAGAACCAAAATCTTGAAAAATGGTCTTTTTTGTTTTAGCATGAAAATATTAAGCATCTTGTGTGAATTCATTCTGTTTCATGTCTGTGAAATTTTGATTATTGGTTGCTCTATTTTTGTTTTACTTTAGTCCTTCTGTTGGTGCCTCAACTGGATCCTGATAGGATTATAATATATTCCAGAGCAACCCTAATCTATTTCACTTGTTGTACCAAGTTATTTTTTTCTAGTTTAGAGTATTTTTTGATGTTTGATATAAATTTATATTTTGTGTTAGTGATATTACATTTTGTGTTTTACCTTTTGCCAGTTCACTGAAAATACTCAACTAATTTGCTATCTGACACTATCTGTCAGGATTGACAATTTTCTTCCTCCCAAAACCCAGGTCCAAGAGCAGGGTTTGAACCCTGGTACTGACTGCTTGCAGGCCCAAGGACCAAGAGGCTGTCTGCCTGCCTTTTTTTGGAATTGAGTCCCCTCAAGCTGAGGCCGCAAACACTTCCCAGGATGAAGATACCAGCCAGAAACTTTAAGCCACAGTGCCCAATGGAAGACAAAACAAATTATCTAATGCAGGTGAAGAAATTCCTACCATTAATTTCATGAGTTTGAAGTCTACCCAAATGACCAATCAAGATTTACCACCTAGGAAAAATTCAGACCTGAAGGCCGCCCCTGTGGGGTTCCTGTCCACCAGTCCCCAAAGTGTGTCCTGGATTGTAGCCAGGGACCAGCTGAAAGAGGTTGACATTCTCTAGTAAGGGAAAATGTATCTCAGAAATATGTATATGGGTCAAAATGGGCTTTTATTTGCTCTCAGAAGGAAGATCCCCTTAGAAACATTCTGGTATATGGCTCAGGGGGTCAAGGAAACAATATGGTTTTGCCAATACTTGGAGTCCTCCAACAATATCTTGGACTCCTTGTACTTGGTCTTGGACTCCTTCACCTTAGTCTTGGACGTCTGCTCCTTAGACTTGGACCCCTGCTCCTTAAACTTGGACTCTGGCACCTTAAACTTGGACTCCTGTGTTCTGATCTTGGGCTCCTGTGGTCTGTTCCAGCTCTGGCTTCCTACTCTTGGTCTTTGGCTCCTTCTGTAGCTCTTGTGGCCTTTGTAATCCACTTGATCCAGTCCCTGAAGAGGCTCAGATAGCTCCCCCTTTTATAGCCCCTTGTTTCAGACCAAAAACTTCTCTTAGAACTCTGGTTCTTCAAAGCTTAAACTATCCTGTTTTTCTTCTTCTATAATATATTAAACCTTTAAATTTACTTCAGCCAATAAAAGCCCTGGATTTTCTGCTTCTGCTCCTCATTTTTTAGGCTTTAACTCTTAAATCAAAGCCCTTAAAACACTGATCAAATAGACTTTGTCTTGCAGCCAATCACATGCCTCAATTCATTGGTTTTGCCAAAAAGGTTTCCCCAGATGACTTGCTCTTGACCCTGGTTCAAACCCAAGGCTGTCTCGCTCTGGGTAAACAACTGGGACATTATTTTTCTTGTTATGCCTAGGCGCCAGATTGGTTATTTTATAACTTAATCACATTATTCATATTCAAATTATTCAGAAAGAGTAAAATATAATCAATCCCAAATATTTAATTGATCTTGGGCTTGGGTGATTTTTTAAAAAATAATTCATTGATTTTATAATTGAAAATTGCAACTTATAGTACTACTGAAAATATCTTAAGTGCTACTACAAACCAAAAATATTTATGATGAGTTGCATGGGAGAGTAATAGCAGCCCCAAAGCTATAAATGCTATTACCCTATCTTTGGCTCATCATAAATATTCTTAGTTTGTTTCAGAAAAAAAGGTTGTTGTTTTTGAAAGACTGATAACTCTATTTAAAATACACCCTCTAGTAAGCTGCCCTACTTCATGAACTTGCCCCAATACACTACTAGCATCTTCTGATATTTTTGTTTCTCTGGTATCATCACGTGATTTCAAATGATAAAATATCTCAGAATATTCTGAGAAGCTTTCAAATGTTAAAGGTGAAGTATATAACTTCCCATCTTTCATCAAATATGAAAGATTAATGCACAGATTTTTAACTTCAAGCTCTCTTTTTATAGGCCTAAATTTCCTTTCATAAATATAAAAAAATGCTTTTTGGGAAACAATTGAACCAGTTAAAGATGAATTGTATAATTCTTTTCTTCTTTCTTCTTTCTCACAAATATTTTTTAGATCATTAATGTTGTTAATATAAAGTACATTTTCTTTTTCCTTTAAAATTTTTGATATTACACCAAAGTGACCATCAACAATGCTTTTTCCATGGCATTCAACAAAACGGTTATATTTTATGGAACCCTTAATATATTTAGGTGCCTCTTTAAATAAGTAATATAAAAATTCATATGATCTAAAATGATTTCCATTATCTGTCCATACTTTTATATTTTTTATTTTTTTAAATCTATCTAATTTAAGAAGACTTATTAGACATTCACCTGAAAATAAAGAATCATGTGATAATATTTGAGACAAAAAATCATGATATTCATATTTAATTTTATTGTTTTCTTTAAAAACTAATGCAAACCCTAATAATGAGATTGGTTTTTTTGAATAAAAACAATTATTGGTCTCAATTGGACCACCTCCAACCTTTAAGTTTTCTTTATAATCTATAACTACAACACAAGACTCATCATCTAGTTCATTAATATCTTTTTTATATTCACAATTTTGATGAACATAAAAGTCTTGGTGCTGATTAATAGTCTTTAAGTCATTGTCTATAGATTCTGGTAATGATAAGTTTTTACTTTCACATTCTTCCTTCTTTTTTTCTAGTGAATTTTTTAAATTACAAATATTGCACATATCAGTTTGTTTTTTACTTTTTATTATATTTTTAGGGATTAATTTATAGTAAGTGGAAATTGAAACTGAAATTTCATTTTTTATTTTCATATTTTCATATATTTCTTTTTTTGTTTTAAGTAGAGAGTATTTAATTTCAGTTGAGTAATTACTCATCTCTTTTTCTATATCTTTATAAATTTTTTCAGGCACTTTTTTTGTAAACTGGCTTGTTTCAAAAGAATTTTCCAGCAATTTTTTAATTATTTTTTTAGTTATTTCTTTTTTTAATGAATAGTTATTATTTTTTTGGCTTTTTTTGTTTAAGCTTACATTTTTATTTTTATTTATTTTTCTTGAGTATTCAAACTCACTTTTGGTTATATTAAACCCCATATCATTAAGCTCTTTTAAAGAGTAACTGGAAGTAACCAGAGATCGCAAGGCTGGGACATGTTTTTGGGGAGAAGATTTCATGAGATCCTTTAAGTTTTCAATGAACTCATTGCCTTTTTGATTTTGAATAGTTGGCAGGAACTGAGCTTTCCCAAATTCAGTTTGAGTAAGGAAGTGCTTGATGAAATTATCAAGATCATCACCAGCAATAAAGAGGAATGCCTTTTTTAACATTGCAATTCTCTCTCTTTTTGTTGAAGCTCCCAAGGAAAAAAAGGGTAGCATGGAAGAAGTAAATTTAACTGAGGACATGGTAGTATTTTGAATCTGTAATTAGGTCAGATCTTTGATGTGTGCCTTAATGATGGAGTAGTTATGATCAGAATGTGGTCTTTGAATTGGGTTATTTGGATTAGAAGCTTTGTGGTACTTTAGCTCTTATATACCAAGCTAAATGACACCATTCTGAAAGAAATGGTGTGATAGCTTTTATTATAGTTTGAACTTGAATTTATGTTTGCAGAAATTAATTAAATACCCAGTTTTCATGCACAAGTGATATATGTGAAGCAGCTAAGCATTATTATTACATCATATCCTCTTTGTAATCAATGCAAATCAATTAAAATGATGTATTCAGTTAATTGTAACTCTTCCGCATATTTTTAAATGATAAAATATTAAAGAATTCCATTTAAAGAATGCTCAATTTGAGGTTCAAAGCTCACTTGAACCTTAAAATCAATCTAAACAGTGATAAAAACATCCTAACTTCAAACTATCATAAAATCCTAGAGAATTGAGCTTTTTAAATAAAATAAAATGCGAAAATAAAGCTCTCAATCTTATCTTTAATTTCGTCAAATAAAAAACATCTGTTGTGTATTCAAAAAAGAGTATTTATTAGCTTTGAAGTGATCTACTTTATATCATTAGATATAATCATATAATAAAATCTGGATTATGCTCTTTTAAATTACTTTTGCTCTAATATTGAGCATAGTATACATATTAAAATTTTTACACCAATAGAAAGATAAGATTCTTAGCTTCATTTTGATAGTTTACAGTGTTAAAAAATATTAATTTTTTATTGAGTTATTAATGTTTAAATATAAATTGTGTAATTAGTTACTTTTTCAAAATCGAACTGTGTTATGCTGCGACTTGAGCAGCATGTGCATTAGAAAATGGCCTAATCTCTAAAATAATGACCCAACTGTTCTGCGTTTTGAACGGTTTTGCCGTGATTCCTGTCATGTTTCCCCAGCAAATCTCAAGCACATCCACATATGTTTTACTTAGGCAAATTTTGGCCCCTCAATTTTACATTGTTTCTCCGTGTTTCTCTCAACGTTTTGCGACTTCAAATCTGCTTGCTGCTCGTTCTTTTGCCTCTCCTAGTTGTTCTTGGTGAAATTTGCTCTTTTGCCCCCATAGTTTCTCCATTCTATTTCCGGTCTCTTTCTGGCTCCCTTCTTTCTCCATTCTTCTTTTTAAATAAATTTACAGTTTTAACAAACTATGTATTATTTTTTCTTCTCTTTATTTTTCATTATATGATATTAAATCCTTTTCTAATCATAATCAGGCAGTATTTAATTATTATTTAACTGCTTCTTTTTATCTATTTTCCTCTCAAAGACACTAAAACAGTTCTTCCAGCCTCTATATCCAGTCTGGCTAGTTCCTTCAGGTTATCTCTGGGTCCTGCACTCACATCCTCTCAGCTCTTTAGTCCTTCAAATACAAACTTTTGGTCCTTTGGCCATCCTGCATTATGATCAGCTAGTCCTGCATCATAATATTCTTGTCCTTCATCTTATCCTTAACTAGTTCCTCAACAAATCCTCACTAGGAAACTTTTTGTTCCTTCTACATACTGAACCATATTGGTTCCCACAATTCAATATGAATTAACAGTCCATCAACTAGCCTTCACTGTGATCAAACAGTCCCTCTTGCTAGTCTTCCTTGTTAATTCTGTGAACCACCTCAGTTCTTTATCTCAGTCCCCATTACCAGAACTTGTAGACCCAGGCATGAGTCTACATTGAACTGGAGTTTGACTGGGTCCTTGCAAGTGGCAATCCACTTAGGCCATTCAACCATAGATCAATGTCTATGTGTTGTCTTTACTCACCCAGGTGATTAAGTCTGGGCTTTCAGTTGCAGAGTAATCAGCTCTACTTTTCAGAGGCCTGATCACACCAAGTTCTGCAGCTTTCTTCCCCAAGCAAACCGCCTTGGTGACACCTCTGAGCAAATCTATGCCCTCCAATGCTCACTCTGGGTTCTCCCAAAGCTCCCATAGGGGCATAAACAAGGACACCCTATCAATCTGTTAGGTAGGATGCTTGCTCACAGACCTCCTGTAAGTGTATTAGGGTACATAGAGCCCTCAAAGCTCTTCCCCTCTCTGGTAGCCCATGTTACCTGCCAGGGGTCCAAAACCTACTCCCCCCCAGACAGACAAAGTTCCCTGCTTGCTATTTCAGTCTTCACCCTTCCGCAGCCACAGTTTCCTGTAAGGTGAAGCACTATAGCCCAAAGCAGCTAATTCCTTCTTCTGGGTGGAGGCAACATCTGCCTCTGGTAGTCCTATGTTATCTACCAGCCAGGCCTTACTTACCCTAGTAGTCCCACGTTACCTACTAGGCTCACCCTACTTACCCCTAGTAGTCCTATGTTACCTACTAGGCCTCTACCTGCAACAAACAACCAAACTTTTGCTTGGCCAACATTAGCCCTGCCTGCAAACCAAACATGTGGACTGTCACAGCCCCTATGACTATGCTTGAGAACAGAAGAGTTGAGTGACCCTTCCTGAGGATCCAGCCAATGAACAACTCTCCAGAAACAGTGCCATTTTGCCGCTCCAAAACCCAGGAGTCCTGGCCACCCAACCTCATATTTCCCAACCCTATGATGAACTTCACATAGTAGATATAAAGTTTGGCAGTGGGATACTATATAGACCCCGCACTAAGACTTTATTACCATTTTTAAATAAAAGGTTATGAGATATTGGTTTCCCCAATCATTGCCCTATTTTATCTTTTTTATTTACCAACTCATTTTGAATCCTTCTGGCCTGCCTGCCATTCTTCCTGTAGTTTATTGTCCACCAGGTGCCCCATTTGGCCCCAACCACTTTACAGAGTACCCATTAAAGCCTGATTACAAAGAATTCACCTTTGAAAAGATACTAGAGCAAGATTCCTTGGCCCAACCAAAGGTGTTGACCAGATACAATAGACAAGGCCCTTGGTATGTGACTGGGTCCCATCTATTCTGAGATAAATATAACTCCCTGTCCGCGTATCAGGTAGATATGAAGCTGCCAATCACTCCAAAACCAATGCTCACACCCGCTTTTGAGCTTCCCCCAGACCACACAAAAAAGATGTTTGAGATAGTGTAAATCACCCTCACTGGGATGATTGACACTATAATCCTGGCCGGTGGCCTGTGGCCCTGGGTGGAAAAATCAATGTCCTACCTTATTAAGTTAGCAGCAATCTTTTGGTGGGCTTTGCCCGCAAAACCTGTGGCCTGTATGTTCCCAGAAAATGATGGGCCAGCTGTCCTAGGTTGGTTTCCTGACACTAATCAAATTTCTACCATCATTTCAACTTGGTTTAAAAAGAGAATTCTGGTCCAAATACAGGCCATTATGAGCAGAATTTCCCACTCCTGAATCAGTGGAAAACCAGAATGTCTGAAGTCCAAATGGAACTTAAAGCAAACCAGAATAAGTTAACATCCTGGCAGGCGCCTGCCACAGCTGCCAGTCCTGCCCACCTAACAGGCACCCGCGAGCCAGCCTGTTGCCATTGGGCCTCCCACCAGCCTCCTGCCCGCTTGCCTCCTGGATCCCAGCTCACACTCTCTTCCAACCAGTCAGAGACCATCAAAGAAAATAGCCAATCAAATAGGTCCCATTCAAAAAAAAATAAAGGGCACAACATGCAGTCCTGAACAACCTGAGATCAATTCCCAAAATTTGACCATCAATCATGGCCCCAACCAATGGGGATCTGGGACCCAGATCATATGGTTGGGGCCAGACTCTTGCCACACAGTTTAAATATAGATAACAAAGAAATCCTGAACCTATTTCTCCTCCTGGCAATAGCCCAGCCAGAAACTATTAGCTCCAACCAAAAATTGCCTATCCAGCCACAGATAGCAGGTGAACAAAAGTTTGGCCCTATTTTAAATGACAAAATTCCAACCTTCACAGTCCAGACTTTTGGGATCTCCAATCCCCCTTTTTACTCCCACTTGTAAAACTTTGCACAGTGGGAGGTAGTATAAATAAAGGATCCCCTCTCAGTGATAGGTTGTGCTATCATTGAGAGAATACCCCCTCAATAATATCAGTTTTAATCTTGCTACCTAAGCAACTAGACTAATCTTAACCAATCACAATCCCCAAACCAAGTAAAGATGAGCCACCTCATCTTCACAGCTGTGCCTACAGCTTGCCTTGGGATTGAAAGTTACCAACCTGGTCCTTCTACCTTTGGACCATCACCAGAAGGGCTTGGGCAAAGCTATTACAAAGAACCAGCACAACTCAATTATTTGTACAGCAAATTCTGGCCTCCTCTGGTATCACCCCACTCCACCACGTCTGTCACCATATACACATCCACCTACTATGTGTTGACATACCTTGCTGGGAGTTTTGGTTGCTACAACACTCCTGCCAAGATCTTCTGATGGTTGATGACCATCTACCCCATTATCACTGCCTTGACAGGATTTCAGTTTGCCAACCTCCTGCCATACCTGCTTCAAATAATACCCATCACTTTAGGGTATTGCAGACACTCACCTGGCTTGGAGTTTGCTTAAATCTGAGTCCAGTTTGTTTGAATCTGAGCTATCTTTGCTTAGCTCCATAGCTGTGAAAACTACTGTATCATAAGCTTTAAGAAAAGCACTTTATTTTTTATTGTTATGAAGCTAAAGAAATAAGTGTAGAAAATTATAGTTGTATCAAAAGTGATGAAAACTCAAGCGATGGAAAATTAATTGACAGAATAGTATCCTGTCCACATAAATTGTAAAAGCAGACATTTTATTTCACTTCAAAGTATAAATTACAATTTATACAGGGCTGCGATTTTAAGGGGTCGATGCAATTGTATCATGAAAAAGGCTGACATTAGGGCTCCATGATTTTAATTACATCAATTCAGAAAAGTGAGATTTAGTCTAGTATTCATATTTGATGCGATGAAAATCGTAGTTTTTATCGACACATCACAAATGTGGTTGCCTTGAATCGAGAATATGTGTAGATTTGTACAAAACTGTGTCAGTCTCTACCCTACATTTGATGTGTGCAACCGAACCCTAAGTAGGGGGTGCCTAGAAATCGTGTTTGGGGTGAAGTTGAGTTTAAACATCCAGAAATACACGCTGTAAAGTTTAAGGGATATATTTCATTTCTGTCCAATGCAAGTCGAAACAATTCACGAAAAGCCAAGTATTGAAATTCTTTTCGCAGTTGAAATATTTAAGCTTGTTACATTGTCTCTTTGCCACATGGCTATGTTGGGTCCAAAGAGCTACAAGCTACTTAAAGCAATATGCGATCCAAGCACTATGTGCACATAATGGTGATCCTGTTTCTGAAATCCAAAAATGTTTTTTTAATACTGAGACAATATACCAACTTTTGCCACCCCTGAAATACATTTACCTATTAAATAAGCAAAAAAATATCTCATCTATGGATTCTGTTTCCCTTATCTGCTGTTAACCAATAGCTACATTGCAAACAACATACATCTTTAGAATAACTTGTCTGAATCCTAATGTCAGGAGAGTCAAGCCCCCATCAGGATAACATTTTTTCTGATGACTTGAGTTCGCAGGACGGACCTATTCCCCTCAAATTTTTGGAAAATTACAAGCAGCAGACAAATGAACCAGACAAAACTTTTGAGGCATATTCAGATTATATCTTAATCTTCAATTCAGAAGTTGCAAAGAGTTTTGCTGCCTCAGCTGGGGTTGATAAATCAAGTGAAGCCTATGCCAAATATCTAGTAGACTCATCCTCTGTCGCTCTTTCAAAGATTATAGAAATGATCACCGCTGCTGGGCTAAAGGTAGAACTAGCAGATTTTGGAAAGATGCGTATAGCTCTTTTCATCAGTTGTCCAGTTTCCCGCATCAAGCAAGAGTATCTATCTTCAAAGTAAGCGACACTGCTATTATAAGTTTCAAGAGGCCTAATTTTAAATAGAATACATGACTATCTACATGGAGTCAGAGTACCTGATATTGAAAAGCTTACTT
Organism: Entomophthora muscae; assembly: GCA_014839935.2. Taxonomy (NCBI): domain Eukaryota; kingdom Fungi; phylum Entomophthoromycota; class Entomophthoromycetes; order Entomophthorales; family Entomophthoraceae; genus Entomophthora; species Entomophthora muscae. The sequence continues at coordinate 320,530 of QTSX02005743.1, read as the reverse complement.
CAAACCAGCCAAAGGAGGAGTTGTTGGATAACATTATGATATCTACCGCAGAAAGATTGAGACTTGTTCATGATATCCTTACCAACTCGACTGAATCAGGAGGGGCAGGTATTTCTGAGAGCAAGAATCCGTATATAGAGTGCCTCTATCCAGTACACGACCGTGTTTTTAATCGAGTAGGTCACATACTTTTTGCTGTACTAACTAATTTGATAGGCCTGGCTCAAGAGGATTTATTCCAAATGGAGAGTGGACTATGGTGACTTAACTTTGGCAAGAAACCATTTCGGAGAAGAGCTTGCTTACTATTTTGCATTCATTGATTTTTACTTTACCTGGCTTTTCATCCCTGCCATATTCGGACTTGTTTTTAATTTCTTTTTCGATGTTGGCTCGACAATTTGTGGAACTCTTACCTTGGTCTGGGCAACAATTTTCCTTGAAGCCTGGTCACGCCGACAGACAGATCTTGCTGCAAAATGGGAAGTTACGAACGCTTCCAAGGTCGAAAAGGTGCGGCCTGAGTTTAAAGAAAGTTATGTCATACGAGATCCCGTAACTAATGAGCCCAAGCCAGCTGCTTCATTTTGGACCTCCCAACTGAAGAAGTTTGTCAGCCTTCCCATCATTTTTTCTTTTTGGATGTATTCTATGCTCTTTGATTATTTTAAGTTTTATTATGGAAATCATGTTTGTCGACTACTATTCGGGGCCCTATGAAGAATACTTAAGTGTTCTGCCAAGTATCGTATCCATGGTTTTTATCAATTCCTTCAGCGCTATTTACGTTACGCTTGCCAAAAAGTTGACAGCGTTTGAAAACCATCGCACCGAGTCCCAGCACGACTACTACTTTACGCAGAAGATTTTTATGGTCAACTTCCTGCTGAGCTACCTATCCATCTTTTTCATTTCCTGGGTGTACATACCCTACTGCAGCGAGATTACCGAGATTATCAAACAGTTCCTTCCACTCAAAGAGGAGATACCAAAGGTGGATCTTTTGCGTTTACAAGCCCAAATATTCTGCTATGTAGTCACTAACCAGGCGGTGAACGGTGTGAAAGAAACTTTGCTTCCCATACTCATGCGCTATGCCGGCCGTGGCGCGCGCAATGCCACCGAAAAGGCCCGCACCCAACTTTCTAAGCTTCAAGACGAAACGGATGGCTCTTTAGAACCCCTAAACCCCATGACTACAGCCCAGACTTCTTTGTGCAGGGAGTTGAAAAAGTTTGAACATGAATACTTGGAGTTGCAGCCATACACCACGTATGAGGATTACGCTGAGATGACAATACAGGTACCAATCCATAATGAAGTAGCCTAAACTCGACATGATTAGTTTGGTTACATTGTACTATTTTCCGTAGTCTTTCCTCTGGCATCTGTCGCAGGCTTTCTAAACAACTGGCTTGAACTCAGAAGCGACTCTGTTAAAATAGTATTGAGTCACAGGTAAGCAAAGATGACATCAAGTTTTAATCCCCAGGCGCTTAGTTCCTAGAAGAGTAGAAAACATTGGCCCTTGGTTACGGAATATGGTAGTTTACAAGTCAAGACAAGGAACTTATTTTTATAGGAATTCCTTGTTTGGCTAGGCTCCGTTGTCAATGGGCTTTTGATTTATCAATTCAATAACAATCAAATTGATTTTGGGAGCTATCAGCTTCTAGCAGGGATCCTCTTTGCAATTCTATGGGAGCATGATTGGTTCTTATTCTCCAGTGTCGTCAAATCCATATCTTCCAGCATCCCTACTTTTGGAGAGGAGGTTGCGCTCAGAGAAACCTATCAGTTAAAGACAAAGTTTATCGGAAAATATGGCTTCTTTGATGAGTCAGGCCCAAGTTCTTTGGATGAAACTACCGCTGTCACCAAGTTTCCTGGAGATATTTACCAAGATGCAGATGCAATCTTGCACAACATTTTCAAAGTGTAAAATATCTCTGTTCAGTCTAAAAGCTAATATTTGCTACCAACTTAAATATATGCATATTTTTATATTTAACTTTGTTCACTTTGTCCAAAAATCTCTACCTTTATTCATTTCCACTAAAGTTGCTAGCAATGTGCCAATTTCAATCTTTGAGGCTGAATTTATTTCAAGTGTTGCAACATCTACAGTTACTTCCTTTTAGGAAAATAACTCCCCAAGAAATAACCTGATTGATGAATAATTAGTGGTACTCTTATCAGACGCTCATGTTATATGGGGACCAAACATTCCAAATCCTAAGTAGAACATTACCTGGACAAGCCTCATGACTGCTATGATTACATGGACAATATGTGGCTTCACATGATGCCATATAATCCTCTATCTTCACATCAAAAAAGTACTATTCTCTTCTTAATCTTCCCATTTATCTCATTTTATATACTTCCTAGAAGTATATACTGGACAGTGGTAGTACAGGTAGGTTATCCACACCTACACAACTTAAAGGAAAAATTTCTCCAAAGAAAAGAACCTAGCAGATGGCACTCCCAGCAGCTGGAGAAGATATGAAGGTCAGGATGTCCCTACAGAATTCACTGTCTTCAACAACATCCTTGTACCCAGCAAACAGTACAACTTTCTTAGCACCCAAGGAGTCCTAAATTTGCCTCCAACTCAAGACACCCCTGAAATACCCAACATTGTATTCCAGTGCATCTGTTTGGCAGGGATTGGGAGGTTTGAAAGACTACACCAAGAAAATGCTAACCTCTTAATCCAAAGCACTAAAAACAAGTTTACGCAAGTGGCCTACCCCCTCAAAGACTCTGGGCAAGAAAAAATTCCCTATCAGTGATACCAGCCTCACAATTTTTGGGTGACTGTTTTGAGAGAAACCCCAATCAGAACAAAGACCAGAAAGCATTTAAAAAAGCTTTCCTGGAAAGGTTTGGCATCAAAGACTCTGACATGATGATAATGATAGAACTCATAGCCTTTAAGATTACTGAGACTATTTAAGAGTATATTGTGGTATACAAAGACATTTGCAATTGAGCTCCCAGCACAAAATCTTTGATGGACCCAGTCTATGTCTGGATTTTTACATTAATCTCCAACGCACATCAGACGTCAGTTTGATATTGTTACAAAAAGCAAAAATATTGAACCTCCAGGCGGGGATCAAATCTGCACCCAGCCGCCAGGCAGGGGTTTGCTTGCACCTGGATTTGCTTAAAAAGCAAATACCCAAGTGCATGAAGCATTCCTGTCCTGGATACAGCTGTGAGGCTGGTCCTGGGCCTCAAAAGTTATGTCTAATCTTTGCTGGGTTTGGTTGGGCCTGAGCAAGCTGAATTTAGCTGCCCAGAACTCCCCGTTCAAGCCCACCCTCTATTTAGTAATTTGGGGTTCCCAATTGAGAACCCCTTTTTTAATCAAGTTCTTTTGCCTCAGAAATGCCTGTCAAGCCAGTTCAAAAATAATAATCAAATTGAAAATGATCCCATGACACCTGCAGCCAACCTTGCTAGAACCAATGACCAGTCAGGCAAAGATAGGCAACCAGAAAGCCAAGCAGCTGTTCCTGAAGACCCCAAAAATAATGATAAAACAGTCAATCAACCAGTGGAATTGGAGATGCCAAACCTTGACACCCAGATAGCACCAGAAGAATGCCCGGAGGCACCTGCATGTGAATGAGTATATAAGCCAGAAGCATCAGAAAGATTCTTTATTGTCATTCTTACCAAATAAAGTTGTTATAAACATTTGGTTCACCAATCTAATTCCATACATATTTCTGATACTCTTCCATATGCAATTACCCAAGCACTAGTACTCAACCTCAGGAATCGATCACCAAGCACCAGCTGAAAAACTAGAAGTGTTTGATTACTACTGTTCCCCTAACACTCTGTTTGGTCCTGTACAATTAAGTGAGTATCCTCATAACCCTGACCACAAACCCTGGATCTTGGAACACTTGCAGTGATACACTCACCCAGACACTCCCAAGGACCCCTATTGTTGTAACTGTGCTGTTTTAGCAGAGTTACAAGGGGGAAAATATTTAGAAGCTAGATGATAATCTTTATTGAGAGATAGTGATTATATAGTCAATGTGAATCAAGGATAACAGGAACATGATTATGTTGATCACATAGCTGGATGGTGAAGGGGGCGGCTTGATCCTGGTAATGATTCAAGCGTCAAAACAAGGTATCCACCCTAAAGGATCATCATCTGTTCATGTTGTTGGATTTGGTAATTTGAGTTGACTTCCTAGTCTGGCTTTGAGTGGCCAGGTAATTGGATTGTGGGTCACAAACCTGCTTGTTTGGAACCTTGCTGGCGGGTTGAGCCTTTTGTTTTGACACCCCCCTAACTGAAGGTTGGCCTCCTCTGGGGGTAGGTTGTCAGGGAGGTTGTCAGGAGCCCGGGCGCCGTACTGGACTAATTGTTGTTCTGTGGCGGGCAGGGCAGGTTTGCATTGTTTTTGCCTTGCTTTACAGGGTCTTAGGCAATCATGGTGTAGGGTCTTGTCTTGTTTGCGCTTCCCAAGTCCTTGCACAAGGTAAGTGTTATTGTTGTTTACCTTTAGAATGATCACTGGTCCTACTTTCTCTGGTTGTAGTTTGCTTTGATCAACGTTCATGACCCAAATTTTGTCCCCAACTTCATGTCTGTCTCAGATGGGGACAAAGGTTTTTTGCAGACGTTCATTTTCCTTTTCTATTTGTTTACTGTTGGCCTCTATAACTTGAGGATCTGAGCGAGGGGGACTTTTCTTGGAATTTCCAGCTTGGGTCCTGTCAATGCTTGAATGATATTGGGCTGTGTGCCATATACCAACTCAAAAGGGCTTTTTCTGGTGGATCTGTTCACTCAGGTTTGGCACACAAGTAGTGCAGTCAATAGCTGCTTACACCAGTCTTCAGGTCTCCTGGTGGTGAGCTTGGCCAAGGCTGCCATTTAGCTGCTCTACACGTCCATTGGCCTGTGGGTGGTATGGTGTTGTTACAGTGTGTTTGACCCCATTTTTAGCAAGGTATATGTTGGTGTTTTTGGAGGTCAATTCTTTCCCTCCATCAGTTATCAGGAGTTCTGGCTTTCCAAACTTGCTGATTATCTCTTTGCCAATAAATTGTTGTACGTCATTGCCAGTGTGCGCCCTTACTGCTTGGGCTACTGGCCATCTTGTAGTGAAGTCTATGGCGGTAATGATGTATTTCTTATCATTGTGTTTCCCTGGCATGGGGCCAACAGCGTCAAGGGCTGTCAGGATACGCCCTGACACATCTTGTGTTACAAAAATGCCTTGGAAATATTCTGCTATTCTCCATGATCCCAATGCTAGTTTGATGAATCCCCTAGCTGCTCTTGACAATGAGTTATGGCTTTTTAAAGTTTGGCTGCCAGCTAAACTTCCTAACCAGTGCAAAGTGACAAAGATATGCAACCAAGGCACAAGAATTGATGCAAATCTTAATTTGAGCATAACTCAGCAACCACTGGACGGATTTGGACGTCCAAACACGCATTTTGAAGCCAAACACCAGGAAAGTCAATCTGTGCTATTTTAGACAAAATACGGATGCAAAGCCCGATGTGTGGGATTTTGCAAAGAAACATGAGCCATGCTGTTCAGAAAATGCCCCAAAACCCCAGCCTGATGCCACCAGCAGAGTCCCTAAGACTGTCTAGAAGATTTAAGAAAATTCTAAAGAATCTAATGAAATGGTATATAAAGATGTTGCTCACAGTGATCCCCTTGTTATCATTCTAAATTAGCCTTGAAATAAAGTTTTAATTTAATTTAATTTGAATATTAAGTTCAGTCAGATGGAAACCAGTCAAGACCCTCTGGGCCCTGACAAGGGCTCATACCTTGAAGGATAGTTGTGTGCAGATAGGTAGTAGTAAATTTGGAGGGGTTTTGCTTTTGGCAAATTTTTTGCATACCTCACATTGGTCTAGGACTTCCTGAACGTCACAATATAGGGTTGGCCACCAGACCTTGTGTTTAAGGAACTCATATAGGTTTCACCTCTTGGTGTGTCTGAGGTCTCTGTGATAGCGTAGGATGGTGTCTACTTGCTGGTGCGTAGGGATATAGGGAATGGTAGAACTGTAGGATATTTTTCTGTGCAGGGTCCTGTACACGTCAGTAAATAGGTGTTTGTTTTTGAAAACTGTTTCCTTTGTTATGTCAGTTGTACCAGGGGGGAACCCTTTGTCTTTTGTTTGTAGTACCAAGAGAGGCCAGTCTGGGTCAAGCCCATTTCCCCCTCTTGTGGCACAGACATATAGGCGTAAGAGGGTGTCTGCCATGGGAAGATTGGGACCAGGTTTGTACTGTATGAGCATATTGAATCTCTCCAAGAGCTCCATCCAGCGGGCTTGGCAATGAGATAGATTTGCTTGGGTTTTGAAATATATGAGCGACTTGTGGTTAGTTAATGCTGTAAACTCTTCCTGCCATTCCAGATAACAACATCATTTGACTAGACAGTGTATGATGGCCAGCAGTTCCTTGTTGTAGATAGGGTATTGACACTTGCCATCTGTCAACTTTTGTGATTCATAGGCTACAGGCAGGAAGTCACCATCACTATTTTTGATTCGTAGGACTCCCCCAATGGATGCATCTGAGGCGTTGGTTTCCATTTGGTATTCCCTGTCACATTTGGGGTATTTCAGGATGGGAGCTGTTGTGAGCTTCTCCTTGAGGCGTCTAAAACAGAGGTCACGTTGGGGGGTCCACACAAACTTGGATTTGGCGCCAGTTATGGCAGATAAGGGGGCAGTTAAAATGCCACAGTTGAGTATGAAGCGGCGTACATAGGCCATCATCCCCAAGAAGGTATGGAGTTCTGAATTATCCTTGGGTGGCGGCATCTTGAATATGGCCTGTATCTTTTGACTGTTGGGTTTGATGCTGTCCTTTGAGACTATGTGTCCCAGGAAGGGTAGTTGTTTGTGGAAGAACTGGCACTTGGAGGGCTTGGCCAACAGTTTGTGTTGCGCCAGGGTAGCAAAGACTGCCTCTAGGTTCTTGTGGTGCTGTTCCATCAAGGGGCTGTAGACAATAATGTTGTCCAGGTAAACTAGGGCATGCTTGCCTATATGTGGCGCAAATACCTTGTTCATGAAGGTCACAAAGGTGGGCGGGGTGTTTGTCATGCCAAAATTGAGCACCACACATTTGTATGAGCCGTATTTAGTGTGGAAGGCTGTTTTGGGGATGTCTTCCTCCTTAATATGAATCTGGTTATTGTCACAGTAGATTCCATAATGCCAGGTATTGTCTGTCCAAGTAAGCAGGCTTGGAAGGCCAGAAACCTGGTATCAAAATTGACCAAGTTAACAGATTTAAACCAAACAGTTGATTGAAAATGGGTCACAGCTGCTCCAGTCTGCCAGCTGAAACCAGCTCCCCCTTTCAAACTGATGTTGGAAAATTGATGTAATATGAGGGTCACCCAATATGAGCTTGTTAATCAGTATGGTTGTCAGAAACTAGTCACGCAAGGGTTCTTTGCAACCTGGACCAGATACTTACTTGACAATGTGGAAGAAATAGGAGGTCAAGACTCAGGCGGTATTGCTTAGTCAATTTTTCTGATATATATTGAATAGTTTTCCCTGTTTCAACTCTAAGAGTTGAGTCCTCCTAAATTTACTCAATAAAAATCAATTATCCCAAGTTCTAATTTTAAATTTTAAAATGCATCCTGTGATTGGGTTGTTGCAGTATATCCTGTACAATCTGATTCTGAACCAAATCATTTCAGGAAGATGGGGCCCAGCATCTGGAACTTTGTTGTTGGCACCGCCAAATGTCAATTTCATGCCAGCCAATTTTGCAGCTCCTCCCCCCATTCTTGAAACTGAAAATTGTGTCCCTTCCCAATGCCCAGAATTCTACGCTGAAGATGCATTGATGCTTTCCCAGGTCATTTATCTTGGTTTACTCTGGTTAGGACTACTGGTTCTACTTAATCCTGGAGTTACAATTGGAAATTTCACAAAAAAATATCTGAAGCCGCGTTGGTGGTTAATAATCAATTCTATGTGGATTTGGGTGATAATTCCCATCATTTAGAAATGGCTTCATATTATCCAGGGATTTCTGTCACATTACTCAACTCTTCTACGTCTGAGTTTTTGGAATCAGTTTGTCATGAATTTGTGTTTCTTTTCTCCTGCTCCATCAAGATATCTGCGTTTACTATGTTTATTTGCATTAGTTCATTTCTGAGTTTTCAGTTTGGGCTTTTCTTTAATTTGTGGTTTCCATCTTTGGTTTCAGTTGTAGATACTGGATCCTCTGTTTCCTATTTCTGTTGTGTCATGTTATTTTGGCGTCTGGATTATTTTCCTGCTCCACCCACTGATGAAATTTTGTGTGAAGTTTTGTCAGCATTATCATTTTATTCCAGCTCTAGCCTTAGTCACAAATCCCAAGTTTACCATGTGATGACAAAGGTTTCTGAAGATGCCTGTGAATGGTTGTTGTCTGCAGTGGAGCGCTTTCCATGTGTTTTAACTGAGAGTGTATCTCTATACCCTTTGTTAAAAAATTTGTGTGTATCTATTGAGGAGTTCAAAGTATATTGTAAGCTGTACGCCTTCCATCAGGGCACAACTCTGCTTTTGGTATTCCTTCCTCAGTTTCTTACCTACTGCTGTACAATTGATGTTCCTGAGGTGAATAAACTCTCAGCGTTGTGGTTAGCAGTTGACCAGACTACCCAGGATTTGGCGGTTTGGGATTCCCCATTAACCACAACTGAGGCCCTGGTAAGCCAAATTCTTTCTCTGGTCTCAAATCCATCTACTTCCAAACAAGGTACGTTGGTAATTGAGGATAAACCCGCTACACACTCTTGGTTTTCTGGTCCTTGCTCCGCAGTAGTTCCTTCCAACCAAAGCCAAGATTGTTCTCCCCCTAGCTCATCTCAGCTACAATTGACCGTGGTGAACAAACCTGGTGAGGTAAAGGAGGCCCCCGTAGTGTCCAGTCCTGATAGTTCCTTGGCAATGCTTCAGCACGTTGTACCTGCAAAATCTTCTGTTATTACGTCTGAAGAGTTGCCCCTTGTTCCCATTGATTGTGATAGTCCTGTTCTTCCAGCTTCTGTCCAAGAAATGATTGAGCATTACTTCCAGGAGCATCTTGCCTCCTTAGCTGCCGTCTGTACCACCAATGAAAAACAAGACCCTGCCATGATTGCTACCTTTGCTGCAAATAAATCTACTTCTGGTTACTTCTTGTTCTATAGTAGCATTGATAATGGTCAGACTATCTATCAGCCAGCTTTTTTGATGGATACGGGTGCTTCCAAAAATTTCATTAGTGTGGAGACTGCCAACTTGCTACAACTCAAGTACCACCTGGGAATGCTTGTTAGGGGTGGGAACTGTCAGACTTTTCCCTCTTTCCAGCTGAAGAAGCCAGTTACTTTTGTAGTTGAAGGTCAGTCTTTTACTGCAAGGTTTTCTGTTTTCTCTACCCTGATATATCCTATCATTTTGGGAGTGAGTTGGTGGAGAGATCATAATGTATCAACCTTACTGGAGAAAAATGAGCTGCAGGTGGAACACTCTTTGGGTATAACTATTTGTATTCTGCTGTTGGATATGTCTAAGTTGGAGCAATCATCACAGACCATACTATTGTTTCCTGTCCCTGTCCCTGTAAGTTTGGATTTACCAGCATGTTTACAACCCTGGTCCGCGGCATTTGACACCACCAGAGGCAAGGTCCTTCCCAAGCACACTCAGTTTGACTTTGACTTTAAGGTTACTGTTGATCTGATCAGAATTGTGTCTCCTATTTACCCTTTAACCTTGAAGGAAGATGCATGTTTGGAAGAGTGGACTTGTGACATGTTGGCAAAAGGCTACATTTTTAAGAAGGCTTTGTCAATCTTCTCCCCGTTATTGTTTGTTCAGAAGTCTGATGGGTCCCTTTGTCCTTGTGTTGACTACAGGAATTTGAATAACATTACAATTCCGGATCCTTATCCTTTACCCCTCAAAGCACAGATCTCTAGGTGTGTTGAGAAGGCCAAGGTATTCTCAAAACTGGATCTGTTGAATGCTTTCAATCAAATCAGGATTGCAGAAGGAATGGAATGGTTAACAGCATTCAGAACCAAGAAGGGTATCTTCCAGATTGTGTAATGCCTTTTGGATTGAAGAATGCCCCGGCTTGCTTTCAGCGGTTAATTGATTCAGTCCTAGGGGATCTCCTAGGTGTTTGTGCCATTGCATATATGGATGATATCTTGGTGTTTTCTCTGGATGAGGAGTCTCATAAGGCCTACTTGTTGGCAGTTGTAGAGCGCATTCTCCAAGCAAACTTGATAATCAAAAGGAGTAAGTGTGAATTCTTTAAACGTAAGGTTACCTTTCTGGGTAATATTATCTTTGAGGATGGCCACACCATTGCCCCTGACAAGGAAGCTGCGGTTCAAGAGTATGTTACGCCTGTGGCAGTATCCCAACTTCATAGTTTCTTGGGTACATGTATGTTCTTGAAGAAATTCATCCCCCACTTGTCTGAGGTGGCCGCCCCTTTATATTTGGCTAGTGGAAAGACAACTTTAGTCTGGACGCCTGATTGCGCAAGTGCTTTCTCAGCAGTCAAGGCTCTTTTGTTGTCCTCCCCAGTGTTAAGACATGTGAATCCTGAGCTTCCTTTCATGGTTTCCACCAATGCATCTAAATACGCTGTGGCTGGTGTGCTGTTGCAGACGGCTAGTGATGGGATTGAGAGACCTGTAGGGTATTTCTCCCGGAAGATGGAGGCTTGAGAACGCAACTACATGATTTACAACAAGGAATTGTTGGCTGTTGTGGAATTGTTAAAGCGTTGGCATCACCATCTCATGTTGGCACGTCATTCATTTGTAGTAAGAACTGACCACAAAGCTCTTCTATATTATCAACAACCCAGGGTTTTGTTGGGTCATCAATCCAGATGGCATGGTGACCTATCACAATACAAGTTCCGCTACAAGTTTATTAAGGTATCTGACAATCACTTGGCCAATGCATTAAGCAGAAACCCTTCTTATCTCCCAGATGTTAGTATGGATGCCAAGTTTAACACACATATTATGATTCCAGACAAGGCTGTGGTGCATTTTGTATTGCCTCCGCCAGCTACGTTGGCTACCATGTCTTTAGCTGAGGGCGCAGACCTGGACTTGTATTCCAAGGTCAAGTTTCTGCAGCCTTTGTCCAAAGGCTATGATAGGCTATTAGAGCTAGCATGCGCAAATCCAGTGGGTCAGCCTCAGGGTTATCATAAGATTGGTTCAGTCCTATATCATCAAGGTTGCTTGTGGGTTCCTGAGGGCACTATTCAGGATGAAATCATGGAGGCTAATCATACCTGTCCAACAGCTGGTCACCCAGGAAAAAACAAAACAATAGAACTAATCTGCCACCAATTTTCCTGGAAAGGTTTAACTGTGCAGGTAGCAGCCTTTGTTTGAGATTGCCTGGTATATGTTTAATCCAAGGCCAGTTGGAACAAGACAACTGGGTTACTGGTTCCACTACAGCCTGCTGCGGGACTCTGGACGTCTGTGTTGGTGGATTTCATTGGTGAGCTTCTCAATTCCAATGGGTTTAACACAATCATGGTGGTAGTCAATTGTTTCACAAAGATGGCATACTTTGTACCTTGCTCAACCACAATTACTTTGTTGGAAACAGCTAGGTTGTTTGTGAATAGAATCTTTTCCTTACATGGCATCCCAATGGAGATTGTGAGTGACCGCGGTCCTCAATTTATTGCTCAATTCTGGGAAGCCTTTACTGGAATTCTTGGAATCAAATTATGCCGTTCCACAGCCTTTTACCCCCAATCTGATGGACAAACAGAGAGGGTAAACCAAATTTTGGAGGTCTACCTATGTTGCTACACTAATGCGCAACAAGATGACTGGTGTGATAATCTACCCATGGCAGAGTTCACATATAATAATGCCCCACACACGTCAGCTCAAGTATCGCCATTTTATGCCAATGTAGGTCACAATCCTTCTTCCAAAATGGACCCTCGTTTGGTTAGCAACGTGGAAGCTGCAACTGATCAAGCCACTGCATTAAAACAGGTCCATCAGGAGCTTCAAGTTACTCTTGCCACCGCTGTGACAGCTTACAAGGAATATACAGATTGTAAGCGCCAGGAGGGGCCAACTTACAGGCCAGGTGATCTAGTCATGGTTGATGCTCGCAATATGAAACTTAAGGTTCCCTGTTGTAAATTAGGGCCTACCCAAGTTGGCGCCTTCAAAGTTGAATGTCAAATTGGTCCCTCCGCCTATCGGCTGGATTTACCTCCCGCTTTCAAGATTTTCCATACCTTCCATGAATGTCTTCTTACTCCCTTCAAAGGAACAGAGACTCCCTCTTCCCAACCCATTCTTAGGGAAGGTGAACCTGAGTATGAGTTAAATTTTATTCTGGCTTCCCGCAAGAACCGCTGCCATTTGGAATATTTGGTGTTGTGGAAAGGTTATCATGATTCTGAAAACTCATGGGTTACCCACTATGATTGTTCAAATTCCTCAGATCTGATCTGTGAGTTCTACAAGTGCAACCCCACTGCTATTGGTCACCCTGAACTTGCCTTAGCTGCAATAAAACTCACACCTGCCCATAAGAATTTCTCCTTATCCCATCTCCCAGATGGTGGTATTGTGCCCAGGGCTAAAGCAGAGGGTAATGTCACAGTAGATTCCATAATGCCAGGTATTGTCTGTCCAAGTAAGAAGGCTCAGAAGGACAGAAAACCTGTATCAAAATTGACCAAGTTACTGGATTTAAATCAAATGGTTGATCAAAAATGGGTCACAGCTGCTCCAGTCCGCCAGCTGAAACCAGCTCCCCCTTTCAAACTGACCTTAATAAATTGACGTAATATGAGAGTCACCCAATATGAGCTTGTTAATCAGTATGGTTGTCAGAAACTAGTCACACAAGGGTTCTTTGCAACCTGGACCAGATACTTACTTGACAATGTGGAAGGAATAGGAGGTCAAGACTCAGGCAGTATTGCTTAGTCAATTTTTCTGATATATATTGAATAGTTTTCCCTGTTTCAACTCTAAGAGTTGAGTCCTCCTAAATTTACTCAATAAAAATCAATTATCCCAAGTTCTAATTTTAAATTTTAAAATGCATCCTGTGATTGGGTTGTTGCAGTATATCCTGTACAATCTGATTCTGAACCAAATCATTTCAGGAAGATGGGGCCCAGCATCTGGAACTTTGTTGTTGGCACCGCCAAATGTCAATTTCATGCCAGCCAATTTTGCAGCTCCTCCCCCCATTCTTGAAACTGAAAATTGTGTCCCTTCCCAATGCCCAGAATTCTACGCTGAAGATGCATTGATACTTTCCCAGGTCATTTATCTTGGTTTACTCTGATTAGGAATACTTTTTCTACTTAATCCTGGAGTTACAATTGGAAATTTTACAAAAAAATATCTGAAGCCGCGTTGGTGGTTAATAATAAATTCTATGTGGATTTGGGTGGTAATTCCCCATCATTTAGAAACAGCTTCATATTATCCAGAAATTTTTGTCACAGTTGTAGCCTGCAGTCAGATCAATCTTGGAGAAGACTGTAGCTCCTCCCAAGGCGTCAAAGAGATTGTCAATCAGTGGTAGTGGATAACAGTTCTTGATGATAACTTTGTTTAGGGCTCAGTAGTCTGTGACCAGACGTAAGGTACCATCCTTCTTGGCCACAAAGAACACAGCAGCCCCAAAAGGAGACTGTGAGAGGTGGATAAGTTTTTCTCCAATGCCTCCTTGAGATAGACGTATAGGGTGTTGTCTTTGTTTGGGGTCAGCCTGTAGATGTGATGTGCTTTGGGGACAGCCCCTTTGAGTTGGATGGAGTGTTGGATGTGTTTCTCAGGGGGCAGCCTGGGTAGCGCTTCCTTTAAGATTTCTGGATGGCAGGCCACAATTTTGCAATCCTGAGGCGTGGAGGTATCCTGGTGATCTTTGAAGTATATGATCTTGTACTGGCGGGAGTCCCAGTCAATTGCCTTCAGGTTTTCCTTTTTGTCCAGGGTCTCTGTGATGCGCACAAAGACATGGTTGCGTAGGAGTTGGTCCACTAATTCAGGGTAGATTTGGTGGTTGACACCTTCATGCTTGATGGTCAAGACTGAGGTTGTCTAGTTTACATGAGGGTTGTTCTTTCATAACCAGTCTAACCCCAGTACAATGTCAAACTTTGGGAAGTCAATGATGGGACCTTGGATGGTGGAGTGGAGGTTCTCAAGCATGACAGAGAAGGGGGTAGTTTCCTTTGTCACAGCAATGTGGTGTTCTTCATCCAGGACCACATTTTTAATTCATAAAGGGTTAGTGGTTAGCTTGAACTTGTCTATAAAGCTGCTGTTGACTAGGGTTCAATCCACACCCAAATACAGGAGTGCTGAGCCTGTGTAACTGTGAAAACAGAAAGGATAGGATATCAGTTTATTGGGATGTCTGGCAATGGTGTACAGTACCAGGTCCTCCAAGGGTACTTGGATCATTGGACATTGGTCCACGACCTCAGGTTGGTACTCATCATTGGGCAAGTTGGGAGTTGTGTGGGGAGAGCTTGGCTTGCTTAATGCTCTCCTCAGGCTTTCCCCTCATCTTGATTGCCTTGCGTGGCGGTGATATAGAACAGGTGCAATTTGACTGTCCATTGTTTTCATTCCCAGGTCCGTTTGAGTTTGCAGGTTTATGATTGGAGTTATTCCTGTTGTTTCCAGGGGGTGGTCAAGTGGAGCGCCTGCCTGTGTGGGAATCATTGGATCTCTCTTGTTTTCCTGTTTGTGCCTTATGAAGGGCGTTGGAGGTTTGTTCTGCTTTCTCTGCTTTGTGGTACAGGCTTTGTAGGTTGGTCACTTGATCCAGGTTCACATGTCTTATCACGTGCAACTTGAGGGCGTTGTAGTACATGAGGTGTATGGCTGGGGTGTCAAAAGCCATGCCAGATGGTGCACAAAGTTGGAGTTCCTTGTAGACGCGGATGAGTTCCTTCATGGTGCCTGTCTGGGTTAGGTTCTTTACTTGGCGTATGATCATGAGCGCTGTATCCTTAAGCACAAATCTTTCCAAGAAGTCTTTCTTGAAGGTATCCCAGTTCTTGTTGGTGTGTTCCTTTTACCACTTGTCACACCAGGTGCCAGCATCATGGGTCAGGCAGATAGAGTTTCTGCAATCCAAAATTTCTGTAGACATTCCATATGGGCCAGCTTGCTTTGGGCGGACTGGATCCATGCGGCAGCGTTGTTGTTGTTGGCCCTGGCAAAAGGTTCCAAGGCAGCGCTTTGAAGTCTTTGGGCTACATAGGTGGGCATGGTGTTTTTGTTGGTTGGCTGCAGAATGGAAGAGGGAGCCTGAAAGAGCCCTTGTGCAGACATGGCGTTGAAGGCAGGTATTGGGATCACCGTATTCTGGTACAAGACAAAACCATCAGGTATCTTGGCACCAGGGGTGTACAAAGTCCAGTCAGGCGGGAGGCCAGACATAATTCTGTCAAGGATTTGTTGGCCACGGCGCGTGCGGGCAACAGGTGGAATTTTTCAAGATAAAGTAGGATGGAGAACCTACCTGTGCTACCAATGTTGTAACTGTGCTGTTTTAGCAGAGTTACAAGGGGGAAAAATATTTAAAAGCTAGATGATAATCTTTATTGAGAGATAGTGATTATATAGTCATTGTGAATCAAGGATAACAGGAACATGATTGTGTTGATCACACACTGGGATGGTGAAGGGGGTGGCTTGATCCTGGTAATGAATCAAGTGCCAAAACAAGGTATCCACCATAAGGGATCATCATCTGTTCATGTTGTTGGATTTAGTCATTTGAGTTGACTCCCTAGTATGGCTTTGAGTGGCCGGGTAATCGGATTGCGGGTCATGAAACTGCTTGTTTGGAACCTTGCTAGCGGGTTGAGCCTGCTGTTTTGACACTATCAAATAATCTGTGACAGCTGTCAGGGATCCAAGCTTGGGCGGCCAGCCCATTGTTTTCAGGGATTATGCAGGCCAGGGGTTTTGCAGGCAGAGCCACCACAAGATAGGAGCTAACTTAAATGGATAGAAAAAGGACTTCCCCACCCAGTATCACGGGCCGGCAGCTGGGATCATAGTGTCAACCACCCCTGTGAAAGTGATATACACAATCCCAAACAGCTTGCTAGTGTGATTGGTTGGGGGCTGGGTGAGGAGGGGGGAATTGGCTTGGGGGTCACAGGTGGTTCCCTATTGAGTTTTTAGGCAGGAAGATAGTTGAACTTTCATCTAAACAACTTGAGTGTTGATAGGGTCCAGGGGCCTTGACGGTTGTATCTAAATGCAGATTGTATGCGGGCCAAGGGATCTAGTTCAAGGATCTTTTCTGGGGTGTATTCCTTATACTCGGGTTTTAAAGGTTACTCTGTGAAGTGAACAGGACCAAAGGGGACACCTGGAGGACAGGAATCTGCGGGAAGAAGGGCAGGAGGACTGGGTGATATTAGTGCTGAATCAGTAGATGACAAAGATAAAATAAAGCAGCAGCTGTGGAAGCTAAAATAACAATCTTTATTCAAAAATGGCAATAAGTTTGGAGAACAGGGTCTTTTGGTCTATATAGCACCCTACCTCCAAACTTAACATTTTTCATAAGGGGTTCATCAGGGCATTGGGAAATGTGGGCCCAGGGGATCTGAGTGCTTGGGTTCAAAGGCAGCAAAATGGCACCTGTTCAGGGAGTTCTCCCATTGGTCAGGAATATTGAATTGTTGATTGATTCTATTGTTTTTGGGTCATGGTCATGAGGTCAGGCCCTGGGCCTGCACTTACCTCAGGTGAAACATCCTGAGAGGCCACTAAGGAGGTCTTCAAGCCCATGAAGCAGACAGTAGGAATTTTGTTGCCTCCATTAGACACCTTGATTACTCCTCCATATGGTGTGATGATTCCTTTGGTTTGGCTGGCTTCTTCTTTTGAACAATCATTCTTGGCTTCAGCTTGCCAGGGCTCAACCCCAGGAAAATGCAGGCAGGCAGCCCCTTGGTTCTCAGGGCCCGCAGGAAGTCAGGGTTCAAATCCCGCCCTTGGACCCAGGTTTCAAGGAGAAGAAAATTGTGAATCCTGAAAACAGCAAAGGAATCATTATATACCCTTTGATATTTAACAGGAAATACAATACCCCTGCCGCCTACTTAGTTTCAATGAAACCACCCCTTACACCCAAACCAACCATCTCAACACCCCTCAATTCTGATGCTACCAGCCAGAGTATTCAATTCCTGGGATGCTATACCTGGCACTCACAGAGCTGATTGATTCTGCCTTGCCGGCGGCTGGACCCTGGGCTGTGGCTGGGAAGGCCCTCTCATACCTGGTAAAGTTAGGTCCTATCATCTGGTGGGCCATGCATGTACCTGCATCTTCATCTCTCTCACCTGAAGGGGTGTTGCAGTACTCCTGGTATCCTGACATTTTGAAATACAAGCTCAGCTAGAAGAGCCATCAGGAGCAGGGAAGCCTCCTGGTTGGCTGGGGGATAAAATTTGCTGCTCATGAGCATTGATACTGGAGGAATTTGGATTAATTTCTGAGCCTTCACCTGGTTGGCTAGATGGCATGAAATGCTCCTGGGAGAAGTTGTCATCTGTAAGCTTGAAGTTTGGAGATGTCAATGTGGCAGGTTTTGATTGGTCCCCATGCTTATTTTTGAAGAATGTACAATAAATAGTCTAACTCAATTAGTGTTGTTTTTATTGATGGACAGGCAGGATATAACAGAAAAGGAGAGGCTTGGGAGGGGTATGCTAGAACAAATCTTTTGTTAAATGTATGAGCCAAATCCTCCAAAGAATTTAAGGATTTGGTTGAGTTTTGGTGGGGATTTCTTGGTACAGCACAGGAATTTTGTTCAATCCAAGGCTAAGGGGGAGTAACTTTAAACTTGATCTCAACCATGATAAAAATATTGATTTCAGCGCCAACCAAAAATTTGGTATCAAAAATTCTAGGGAGACCACAGGGAAAGAATAGGCTGGAACCCTAAAGCAACAAGTAAAACTTTGATAGTCAAAGTTACTAATAAATTTTTAACTTTATTAGGTTATAGAATGATAAAGCAAGAGATTTTTAAAGCTTGTCAATATTTCTGGATATTGACTAATTAACAGATTCAACCAATTAACATAGGCCAGCTGTAAATCACTCTTAGGAATGGTTTCAACAAAATAACTTTGGCTGCAGGCTGAGGGATCAATTAATTAACGGCCAAATCATATCCTGGCATCAACAAATTCATGTATTGCAATTAATTAATAGAACATGCAATTACTGCTCATTAATTAGTCCACCTCAACAACCACCTCAAACATGCTTCTCATAATAATTACTATTCTAATCTTTAATTATATCCTAGAACAGGAGGGCAGTCATATGGACTGTCTTCTGCATTACATCTAGAAGAGTCCATCTGTCAGGAATCTTCCTGAGGAAATTCCTGTCAACAATGCATTGGAAATGCCAAACACAGAAGGGTACTTCAAGCCAGGTCCATTGAAAAATACTGGAAAGGCTAAATTAGTTAGTAGTATTTGTTTCATTTTACCTTTGAAAACTAGCCCAGATAAATTCAATTATTGGGATAATTCAGGGACGGGGATCACATCCAAGACTGCCCTGGACTTAATTGGTCAACTATATAATAATTTTAGTATTAATATTAATAGCGGCCAATTGTTACCTTCAACAGAAGGCTGCGGCCAATGATTTAACACCAAATCAACTTCAAACCAGTCTCAAATTACCAATGGTGACATTCTCACAGTGTTTGCGCTGTTACCTTGAATTCTGGTTCCAAAAACTCTGGTTTCATTATCTGCCCTTCTCCAGTTCTCCAGCTATCAGCTGGGAAAATCTGGAACTTTTCCAGTGCATGATAGGATTGATAGGCAAAATAACTACAGCTAATATTTCCATTGTGTTGTTAAGGTCATGTTTTTGCTTAATTCATTTACAAAAAGCTTTAGTATGAGTTCCAGTTGTCCCAAATTCCCCAGATTCATCCTCAAATCTTCTGATCCCCTTTATTTTCCATCTAAGCTATTTTCTTACTACCATGCTATATAAGGCTGGTAAGTTACATTTCAATACTTTTTCAATCAATAAAGTCTACATTCACCCAAGTGAACTATTGTCTATTTTTAGCTTGACTTAAACCTCTCTTAATCCTAACCATGAGATTGCCCAAGACTTTCATTATGGAGTCTTTTGGGTATAAATGAATATACTAGATGATCTTATTGCAGGCTGTACTGACCAGCATCTTGCTAGGTACGCGTCCCAACTCTGGTACCTCTCCTAAAGCTCATTTCTTGATTAAATTATGGCGTCAGGTAATTTCAGGAGTCTGGTATACCACTACCCTCTTGTCCCATAACCCACCTCATAAAGAAGAACCTCAGAGCTACCAGGCCATGAACAAGCCTGCCAAACCACAGGTTTTCTGCCCCTTGGCCTCTGCCTTTCTCTTGTGTTATTTAGGGGTGTATTTCTTCTTAGGACAATTCAATCTGCTTTTAGGCTAGTATTGCCTATTTGGAGAACTCTTTCACCTTGGTATGATGTCCTTGCCCATGGGTTCTCTGGTAAATGGTCTAACTTCTTCTGCAATCATTCACCACCTTGAAAGATTACTTCCAAGTGAGTGAGTGCCTAACACCATCATGGACTGGGCCGCCAGGCTAAACACTCTAATATAAAAGGCTCTGAGCCTGTTATATTAGAGTAGCTCTTATTAGTGAAACAATCATCTCTGTAAACTAGTAGCCAACCACTGACTAGCTAGCCCTAGAAGTGGCCCAGGCAGACAGCTGATTCTGCTGGTTAAGAAATTCAGTTGTGCGGCATGTCTAAAACAAACACTATAAGCCAAGGAAGTTGTCGAGCGAGCTTCCACCAAAATCCACCCAGAAAAGGCTGGGCCCCCTGCTGTGTTGCCCTAATGATACTTCAGTCTCTTCTTAGCATTGGGAGCTAACTCAGATAAATGCGGGCAGCTGGGCTGGTCTCAATATCAGTTGTCTAATAAAGAGTTGATATTTCAAATCCTTTCCCTAATTCAATCCTAATTAAGTGAAGAGCATCAATCATACTGTCACCATACATCATTAATTTTTATAGTAAAATGCAGAGACAACAACTATGAATCTATATCCAAAAGTAAGAAGAAATGTCCCAAATTCTTTGGGCCCTGGGCCCTGTCAGACTTGCTACTTCTGATGACAACAGTTGTTCCAGACTGCAGGTTACGCCAAAGTCACAGGTTCTCTGCACTTTCCTAATGTTAGAAGACTTATGAGATTATCTGGTGGATGATAAAATACCACGGCTGGAGGATTTCTGACACAGCTCTTGTGCCAATTTAAGAAAGATAATGTAGTTGAATTGGAAGGTTGGATGCCCCAAAGCTGATTGACCAATGATATGTCAGGTATGAGCACAATTTTTGAGGCAAGAAAATTTGGTCAAATTTTGAATGGTCAAAGTCAAAAGGGAAAACTGACTTAACTAAAATTGAGGAAGCTCCCTTGGACACACATAACACTGCTCTGGGCCGCTCTTGTACATGATATTTAACCAGGGGTATCTCTTGGGTGGGTTAGGTGGGGGCATCTTCAGAACAATTTCATAAGTAATGGTGTGAGGACTTTACCTGGGGTTTTTCAGAAATCTTTGGAGGAGTATCCAAGTGCGTTTTGGTAAAGATCCCCAAGAATTTGGTGAGGATTAAAGTGGAGGCCTAAGGAGGAGATGTAAATTTACAGTTTTGGAGCAGGATCCAACTTTAGTCATATTTTGGATGGCATAATTGGATTCCAAACATTATTTGAATTCTTTAAACTCAAGAATCTGGCTTTTTATAAAAAGTCTCAAGTGGAGCTGGTCTTTATCCCTCCGTAAAACAGTGACATTCACTTATTATTCAGTGGGAGATCATGGGCTGAAACCTAGAGGGTGTGGTAAAAATAACTGTGTACCTATATTTATATAATACATTTAATAAATTAAAATATAATTTTTACTCTCCTTTTTCTTCATAGTTTTATCTTTTACTTTATGTAAAAATTATACTTTATAAGGATCTGATCCTACCCATTTTATAGGTAGAATTAAATCCAAACCAGATTCTTTATAAGTAGCTTAAATAAGGTTTCATTTCAGAAGAATTGGATATTGCTCAATTCTACTGGGATTTGGCCCATGATTATCCCGAAATAATGTTTTTTAGTGAGCAGCCTCTATAATAACTCTGCTGCAACCCCAATAGCACTGGATTTAAGGAGGCTGCTTACTTAAAAAAGAAGCTCTGTGATCAAATATCCACATCCTTAACCCTTAGCAGTGGTGCTTAGGAATTATGATGTGATGGAGTTTGGTATTAATGCTCAAGAAGTACACGCTGCAAAGTCCAAGGGATATATTTAATTCCTGTCCAATGAAAGTCGAAACAACTCACTAAAAGACAAGCCTTGAAGTTCTTTTCGCAGTTGAAATGTTAAGCTTACTACATTGTCTCGTTGCCACATGGCTATGTCAGGTCTGACGAGCCACAAGCTACTTAAAGCAATATGCGATCCAACCACTATGCTCACGCAATAATTGTGATCCTGTTTCTGAAATCCTAAAAATGTTATTTTTAATTGTGGACTATATGCCATCTTTTGCCACCCCTGAAATACACTAATCTATTAAACAGCTTAACAAGAACATCCATAGAATCTGTTTCCCTCATCTGCTGTTAACCCATAGCTACATTGCAAACAACATACATACTCTTTAGAACAGTTTGTTTGAATCCTAATGTCAGGAGAATCAAGCCCCCATCAGGATAACATTTTTTCTGATGACTTGAGTTCGCAGGATGGACCGATTCCCCTCAAATTTTTAGAAAATTACAAGCAGCAGTCCCTTGATTCGGAGAAAACTTTTGAGGAATATTCAGATTATATCTTAGTCTTTAATCCAGAAGTTGCAAAGAGTTTTGCTGCCTCAGCTGGGGTTGATAAATCAAGTGAAGCCTATGCCAAATATCTAGTAGACTCATCCTCTGTCGCTCTTTCAAAGATTATAGAAATGATCACCGCTGCTGGGCTAAAGGTAGAACTGGTAGGATTCGGAAAGATGCGTATAGCTCTTTTCATCAGTTGTCCAGTTTCTCGCATCAAACAAGAGTATCTATCTTCAAAGTAAGTATCACTACTATTATAAATTTCAAGAGGCCTAATTTTAAATAGAATACATGACTACCTACATGGAGTCAGAGTACCAGATATTGAAAAGCTTACTTCAAATCAGCCAAAAGAGGAGTTGTTAGATAACATTGTGATATCTACCGCAGAAAGATTGAGACTTGTTCATGATATCCTTACCAACTCGGCTGAATCAGGAGGGGCAGGTATTTCTGAGAGCAAGAATCCGTATATAGAGTGCCTCTATCCAGTACACGACCGTGTTTTTAATCGAGTAGGTCACATACCTTTTGCTGTACTAACTAATTTGATAGGCCTGGCTCAAGAGGATTTATTCCAAATGGAGAGTGGACTATGATGACTTAACTTTGGCAAGAAACCATTTCGGAGAAGAGCTTGCTTACTATTTTGCATTCATTGATTTTTACTTTACCTGGCTTTTCATCCCTGCCATATTCGGACTTGTTTTTAATTTCTTTTTCGATGTTGGCTCGACAATTTGCGGAATTCTTAACTTGACCTGGGCAACTATTTTCCTTAAAGTCTGGTCACGCCGACAGACAGATCTTGCTGCAAAATGGGAAGTTACAAACGCTTCCAAGGTCGAAAAGGTGCGGCCTGAGTTTAAAGAAAGTTATGTCATACGAGATCCCGTAACTAATGAGCCCAAGCCAGCTGCTTCATTTTGGACCTCCCAACTGAAGAAGTTTGTCAGCCTTCCCATCATTTTTTCTTTTTGGATGTATTCTATGCTCTTTGATTATTTTAAGTTTTATTATGGAAATCATGTTTGTCGACTACTATTCGGGGCCCTATGAAGAATACTTAAGTGTTCTGCCAAGTATCGTATCCATGGTTTTTATCAATTCCTTCAGCGCTATTTACGTTACGCTTGCCAAAAAGTTGACAGCGTTTGAAAACCATCGCACCGAGTCCCAGCACGACTACTACTTTACGCAGAAGATTTTTATGGTCAACTTCCTGCTGAGCTACCTATCCATCTTTTTCATTTCCTGGGTGTACATACCCTACTGCAGCGAGATTACCGAGATTATCAAACAGTTCCTTCCACTCAAAGAGGAGATACCAAAGGTGGATCTTTTGCGTTTACAAGCCCAAATATTCTGCTATGTAGTCACTAACCAGGCGGTGAACGGTGTGAAAGAAACTTTGCTTCCCATACTCATGCGCTATGCCGGCCGTGGCGCGCGCAATGCCACCGAAAAGGCCCGCACCCAACTTTCTAAGCTTCAAGACGAAACGGATGGCTCTTTAGAACCCCTAAACCCCATGACTACAGCCCAGACTTCTTTGTGCAGGGAGTTGAAAAAGTTTGAACATGAATACTTGGAGTTGCAGCCATACACCACGTATGAGGATTACGCTGAGATGACAATACAGGTACCAATCCATAATGAAGTAGCCTAAACTCGACATGATTAGTTTGGTTACATTGTACTATTTTCCGTAGTCTTTCCTCTGGCATCTGTCGCAGGCTTTCTAAACAACTGGCTTGAACTCAGAAGCGACTCTGTTAAAATAGTATTGAGTCACAGGTAAGCAAAGATGACATCAAGTTTTAATCCCCAGGCGCTTAGTTCCTAGAAGAGTAGAAAACATTGGCCCTTGGTTACGGAATATGGTAGTTTACAAGTCAAGACAAGGAACTTATTTTTATAGGAATTCCTTGTTTGGCTAGGCTCCGTTGTCAATGGGCTTTTGATTTATCAATTCAACAACAATCAAATTGATTTTGGAAGCTATCAGCTTTTAGCAGGTGTTCTCTTTGCAATTCTATGGGAGCATGCTTGGCTCTTATTTTCCAATATTGTTGAATCCATATCTTCCAACATCCCTACTTTTGGAGAAGAGGTGGTGCTCAGAGAAACCTTCCAGCTGAAGGCAAAGCTTATCGGAAAATATGGCTTCTTTGATAAGCCAGGCCCAAATTCTTTGGATGAAACTACCTCTGACGCCAAGTTCCCTGGAGATATTTATCAAGATGCAGATGCAATCTTGCACAAAAATTTCAAAGTGTAAAATGTGCTTTTCAGGTTAAATGAAACATGTTGCAAACCAACTTAAATATATGCATATTTTTATATTTAACTTTGTTCACTTTGTCCAAAAATCTCTACCTTTATTCATTTCCACTAAAGTTGCTAGAAATGTGCCAATTCCAATCTTTGAGGGTAAATTTTATTTCAAGAACAAACTAGGACAAGGGATTTTCTAAAATGAGCCAGGTTAGGCTATATACACTATACTACTGTAATTTTCACAGCTGTTGAGATAGACACATCAAAGTCAGATTAAAACAAACTGAATTTGCTATAAAACAAAATATGATATTAAACACATAATTTAAGCCAAATTAACGGAAATCCAGCATTTGATAAGTGACCCAGATTGTCATGGTAAAGTAGAGTGAGAGCACGTCATAATCAATCAAATGGGAAATATACACCCAAATAAGGATGGTATTACCAATGAGGAGGAGACAGTGCATATTTACTCTGAAGTGACAACCTTTAAAGAGGGAATAGGAAAAGGTACAGCAGATTATGATGCACAGATACAAGAGCAAAAGCTTAGTTTGACTCAAAGTTAGATAATCAGCTGCATAGATGGGTCACACTCAATTTTGAAAATTTTGGCAATTATTTCATTAGGAGGAGGAAAATTTCCAGGAGATCACAGTGGTGAGAATGCAGAATCTAATAATCTGGTTATTACATATCAAATGGGCAGATATTGGATAAGTGAACCATGAGGCAAGATATTCAATCAAAAGGAAAATATCAAACAACTACTGTAGTTTGTTAGGGATGGTGTTACTTAAGGCTCTTGGGTCCATCTTGATGAGGCGCCTCCTTGTACATGATATTTACTCAGTTTACAGATACCACCAATGGTGGTCCTGTAAACTTTTATCTGAAAACCACATAGTAGATTTTGTGAAAATTGAGTTTGAGGCATCTGCACCTGCTTGGACTCAATTTTTCTTGCCACTACCCACTTGCAATTGATTGTTAGATTTAAATCTACAATCACCGCAAGTGGCCGGGGCTTTGAAGCGGGTTCCTCCATGTGGCGGCACTTTGGCCTAGCCACACCTGGGAAAACCATGTCTG
Source organism: Entomophthora muscae (assembly GCA_014839935.2). Lineage (NCBI taxonomy): Eukaryota > Fungi > Entomophthoromycota > Entomophthoromycetes > Entomophthorales > Entomophthoraceae > Entomophthora > Entomophthora muscae. The sequence goes on along the minus strand of QTSX02005743.1, from coordinate 295,155 downwards.
TGAAACAAATAAAATATACAGCATCTATATCAGAAACATAACACATTGTAGTTATGTGGTAAGATCAGTATCTCAAAACACAAACAAATCAACTCACAGATATCCAATTTTTGATTACGGTTACTATGTTTTTAGTCCAGCGCACAAAGGTCACACATTTTAATGAAAAACTCTCACACAAAAATCAGACATTAAAAATCAGATCCTATTACACAAAACCAAAGCATAAACTGAGCAGTGTCAGCACTATTGCAGTGCCAAGCTGTCCAAATAAATATATGCAATCTGAAACAGATATTGGAGTAAACCATTCTTGATGCCTCTTTGGGTGTAAAAACTGCACAAAACCAAAGAAGTCCCTTAAAATCAATGCTGAAACAGGAACAGGGCCAACTATATAAAGTAAATAAACTCAATACACAAACAGATAATTTGGCTATATATATGAAAGATTTAGTATCCAAAATAGTTTAGAAAGCCCAAAACAAAGTATATCAAGAGTAGAGATGTGACTTTTTTATTTGTTTAAGTGGAAAATTTCACACAACCCAAACAACCAGCAAGTACATCCATCAGAGAGTGCCAAGGCTACAGGCACCCAAGAAAGCCCACCTAAAGAGCCCCCGTATGTGAGGATGATGAAGCTGTCAGTAGCATATCCAGCAAAGACAAGAGTGTGAAAACCAAACCCAGACCAGGCTGTTTACACTAGAGCCAGGAGCATCAATCCCAAGACCTGAAAGCTAACCAGAAAAGCTCAAAAGGGTACCCCATCCAGAACTGTAAGTACCAAAACAGCTGAACAGATTTCTTTTGTATACCCACCTAAATACCGCAGAAATGCACATAGTGCAAGTATGTTTAAGAAGTGTGAGGTTATACTTGACACTAGATATGATCCTTATGTGAATGAAGAGGATGTAGAGAGAGAAGAAGATCTAGAACTCTACCAAAATTAAAAGGGGAAGAATGTGTTGAAGAAGGCTTCCAAATAATACACCCTGATGCAAATACCCATTATCATCCAGACAGACACCAACAAGCCATGCACTCCAAAGACTGGACAGTCCACCACCAAAAAATAACATCTCATATTCTTCAAGTTTATGAAGCATATAGCTGACTACATAACGGCTGCAAGTATTGCCAAATTTTTTCTTTATTGTTCAATTGCTTATACCAAGTTTATAGAAAGACCAGGTAAATTAACTTCATTGAGAAGCTCAAACAACTATCAAATATTCTCAAAAGGAAGCACAAGTAGACAGATCACCAATAAGTCAATTGAAATTGCCATCTTTAAGTGGAAAATATACTTCTGTTGTAACTGTGCTGTTTTAGCAGAGTTACACGGGGAAAAATATTTAGAAGATAGATAATAATCTTTATTGTGAGTTAATGATTATATAGTTTATGTAAATCAAGGATAACAGGAACATGATTGGTGATCACACGGCTGGATGGAAGGAGGGGGTGTACTGATCCTGATAATGAGTCAAGCGCCAAAACAAGGTATCCACTGTAAAGGATCATCATCTGTTCATGTTGTTGGATTTGGTAATTTTAGTTGACTTCCTAGTCTGGCTTCAAGTAACCGGATAATTGGATTGCAGGTCACAAACCCGCTTGGTTAGAACCTTGTTGGCGGGTTGAGCCTGCGGTTTTGACACTGCCAAGCTTCTCTCTACTATTTCAAAACAGGAGAGAGATTAGCAGAAAGGCTTTATAGCAAAAGACTTACAGTTCAAGCCAAGCCAGAGTTAGCAACCTGAGCATTGTAACAAGCAAAAGTAGATCATCTTTTTGCCTGTGCTTAGATGATGCAAAATTAGATCTTTCTGAAGCTTATTAAGGGTGCACTTGAGGCTTAGAAATCAAAAACAGAATAACAAAAAGCTTATATTTATTTAGAAAAATAATTTCCTTGAATACAGATGTATTTCATCCATGCATCATTAGTGAAGGCACCAATGTGGCATACCACAGGCAAAGGTTTGGGGTCTCACTAATCAATCCTGATCCACATTCAGAAGAAATGAACCCTTCAGACCAGAAGCAAAATCCTTCCATCTTACACTCTATAGTTTGAGCCGGGCTGCACATTAATCTGATTGAAAGCGCCCACAAAGCTGGATTTACAACAGACCCCCCTCAATATTGAACACAGGAAGTGGTAGGCACTAAAGAAATTGGTATGAACTCTGGCAAAAGAGCACCCCAAAGAGTTCATATTAATGATATACTTGAAACCACTCTTGAAGATTACTATGAGAAGACTAATCCATAAGGAGTCTAGTTTGTGAGTGCATCCACCCATACAGTTATGAGAATATAAGACTTGATCTCCTAAGTGGAATTCAGGGACAGGAGTATTATAGATCTAAGCTTAGGCAGCCAGCCCTTCATTTTCAGGGGTCACATGGGCCACAGGGTTTGCAGGCAGAGCCTAACACTTGATTGGAGCTAACTTAAAGAGGTATGAGAAAGACTTCCTCACCCAGGATCATGGACCGGCGGCCAGAATCATAGTATCAATCACCCCAGAGAGGGTGATATACACAATTATAAACAGCTTATTTGTGTGGTCCAAGGGAAGTTCAGGTGCGGATGCGGGCATTGACTTCAGGGAAAATGGAGGTTTCATATCCAGTTGATATGTGGACAGCAAGTTGTACTTGCCTTTGAATAGGCAGGGCTTGGTGTGATACCAAGGGCCTTGTCTGTTGTATCTTACTTGTGAATTTAATCAATCCAGGAGATCTTGTTCAAGTATATTCTCAAGGGTAAATCATTGTATTTGGGCTTCAAGGGGTATTATGTTAAGTGGACAGGACCAAATGAAACACCAGGTGGACAATAAAATGTGGGCAAAGGGGCAGGAGGTCTGGAAGATCTTGAGCTGAACTGATAAGTGGCAAAAGTAGGATAGGGTAATAAATGGGAAAACCAAAGTCTCATAACCTTTTATTTGAAAATGGTGATAAAGTCTTAGTGTGGGGTCTATGGGTCTATATAATACCCCACCATCAAACTTTACATTTTTCAACTGGGGTTCATCATAGGGCCAAGAAATATGAAGTCAGGTGGCCAGGACGCCTGGGTTTAGAAGAAGCAAATGGCTCTGATGCTGGGCGTTTGCTTATTGGTCACAGCTTCAGAATAGGTTACTCAATTTTTCTGTTCTCAAGGTGTAGTCATGGGAGTGGGCTTCTGGCCCGCATTTTCTTCCAGGGATGGCTCTTGATTGGCTACTAGTGTATAATTTAAGCTCACAAGGCTAATGGTAGGAATTTCTTTGCCTCCATTAGGCAGTTCAATTAATCTTTCATTTTGTGCTGCTGTTTCCAAGGTTTGGCTGACATTATCATCAAGAGTATCATTCTCAGTCTCAGCTTGAGGGGGCTCAATCCTAAGAAAATGTGGCCGGCTCATTGGTCCTCAAGGCTGGCAGCCTGCAGGAAATCAGGGCCAGGGTTTGAATCCTGCCCCTGGGCCCAGGTTTCAAGGGAAAGAAAATTGTCAATCCTGACAAGGAGAGAGGGAGGCGTTAGATGGAGACAGATCTGGAGTCTTGGTCTTATAGACAGTAGAATAAGTGGTGGCTTGGATATCAATGACTCAGTTGATTAATTCTCTCACAGCCTTCTCAGGATCAACTACCTCATCTTACTCTGCCAAAAAGTGGCCCAATATTGAGGGGGTGGTGGCCTCTCTGTCATAGAGAATAGAAAAGGTGTAGAAGACTGTAGTTGTTGGGAATATCCCTGACATAAACCAAATTCTTATTGGGGGCAATGTTGGAAAACAATAGAAGGGTGCCCTGTTGAAAATAAAAAATTCAATAAGGATTTCCCCCTTTAATGAGGGAAAATAAAAATCAAATAAAAGGAAAAACAGAATTGAATGGACGCCATAATATTTTATCATCCAAGAAGACGCGCGCCAGCACCCAGCCAGTTGCCAGTGGGCCTCCTACCCGCCCACCTGTCCCCCGTCAGCACCTTCTTGCCCAGCTAGGGCCCTGCTAGGCTTCTGCTTGCCCAGCCAGCTGCCAGTCCCCCGCCTGCTTGCCTGCCCTCCTGCCAGCGGGCCTGCCACCCACCTGCTTGCCCTCTGGGTCCCAGTTGGCTGCCAACCACCCACCTGGGCCCCAGGCCCCACTCCACAGCCAACCAGAAACCCCCATGAATTTCAGCCAATCATAAAATCCCTGGTTACAGGGAAAAAGTTACAGAATAATTCCTGCCCTTCAGAAGAAGGGCAAATTCAGGATTCAGATTCCAAAAACTATTCCTGCCATTCAGAACAAAGAGAAATTAAGGATTCAGATTCCAAAGACTAGTCTGGCCCAACAGAAGAAGGCCAAATTCAAGTTTCAGGTGTGAGCAGCAATTCTACCCATAACCAATGGGATTCTGAGTCACAGGTCATATGTTTGAGTCCAGACCCAAACAAAACCATGGCTCCCAAGACAAAAATAGATCCTGGAAATCCCATGAGTTGTCAACACCACCTGACCACATATCCATGAGAGATCATTGGATCTAGTCAAGAATGGCCAAAACCCCAAAAGATTGCCAAAGAACAAGGGTTTGGCCACCTTCTCAAACCCTAATTCCCAATTCTATGTTCCAAACCTTTGGGGTCTCCAATCCCTTGCTTTCATTCCCACTTGCAAAACTTTGCACAGTGGGAAGCACTATGAATAAGGGACCCCTCCTTAGTAATAGCTTGTGCTATTATTGAGTCTAATACCCTCAATAAAAGCTAAAGCTTACTTAAACCTTAAGTCCTTTCAACTAGTTTGCCCCAGCCAAACCCCCTTCAATCCAAGGAAGGTGAATCATTTCATCTTCACAGCTGTACTTACAGCTTGCCTTGGGATTGGAGGCTACCAACAGGGATCAGAGTTCTTTGGGCCCTCACAAGAAGGGCTAGGCCATGACCACCATTATGACCCTGGATAACTCTACTCCTCTTACACTGGTTCCTGGCCGCCCATTTTATCTCTATACTTGACCCTGTCCATTGCGGTGTACACCTCCATGTACTATGTGTTAACCTACTTTGCGGGGAGTTTTGGGAGGTACAACGTCCATGCCAAGGTCTTCCAATGGCTGATGAATGTCTATTCAATTGTCACCGCTCTGACTGGGTTCCAATTTTCCAATCTCCAACCATACCTGCTGCAAGTAGTACCTACTGTATCTGGGTATTACAGTAGTACCATGCTGTCACAGTAGTTTCTATAATTCCTGGTATTGCTCATCCTAATCACAAAGCCAGGAAGTTGGAAAAGCAGTTAACCAAGTTAACCAAGATGACGTATTTAAATCAAATCATTGATCAAAAACGGGTCACTGTTGCTCCAGTTTGTCAGCATGGTTTGATTAGCCAGTGCAGGCTGACACTGATAAATAGACTTAATCTGAGGGTCACTTGATACTCTTCATTTATCATAATGGTTGACAAAAATTAATCACACAAGGGTCTTTTTGCATGCTGGACAAGATACTCTTTGGAATAATTGAACATAATAGGAGCCATGGATTCAGGTGGTATTGCTGAGTTGATAATTTTGGTATATATTGAAAATATTTTGGTGTTCAACTCTAAGAGTTGCTTCCTCCCTAAAAATTACTCAATAAACTAAATTATTTACTGGTCTAACTTTATTTAAAAATGCATCCTTTAGTGGGTCTACTTTTCTATACTGTCATGAGTGACAAGTTCTTGCTAACTATGCATGTGATAGAACCCCAGCTATAGGATTTGAACCCCAATATCCTGAAGGCCGCCAGCCTGCAGGCCCAGCTGCCCGGTCAGCCGCGTTTTCTCGGGCTCAAACCAGAGCCAAATTCAAATTTGGAGAGACTCCTGAGATCAATCAACCCAGAGTTGCTTGCACCAACACCTCACCTTCAAAAGGATCCTGTTAGTACCGCTATGAGAGTGTGGGACTGGCCAACAATCTTGAGATAACTGGGGCCACCACAGCTAGGGAATTGAAGAAGTCTTCCGTAGAACACAGGCTGTCTGAGGATGACAAATCCTGCAGCTTGAAGGGGAAATTTGAGTTTCCCCATTCCAACTCAACCAATGAGAGAACCTCTGAGCAGAAAGCCACCAATTATTTACAAACCATGGAAGATAGTATCACCCGGCCCAGAAAGGTTTGTAAAAGTTTCTCTATGGCAGATGGATATACTTATACCCTGGGCCACCAGGAAGTTACCCATTGCCATTCTTGCAATAATGTGACACAAACCTTTGGTTCAATCAGGCTATTCCATATTTGATTTTAGTTCTATTTCATTTTCAGTCTACCTCCTGCAGTTCTTTGCCTCACATCCATCAACCCCAAGAAACTGCAGACCAACTGCCCAAACTATATTGTCCACCAGGAGCTCTCTTTGGTCCGGTACATTTCACTGAATATCCACCCAACCCAATGTATTTGGAATTCAACCCTAGAGGAAATCCTGATCTATGATCCAGAATCCAGAACTAGAGAGACAGAGACCATTGGCAGAGAAGGAACCTGAGTCACCATACCTCCCCTGCTGTTCTGCGACAAGTAAAACTACTTGCCCGCCTACCTAGTTCCAATGACACCACCTCTCACCCCGCGGCCCAACCACCCACAGGAATCCATTGTGACCAATGAATCTACCTCCACTCAGATATTTGGGGTGATTTACATCACTCTCACTGGCCTTATTGATCCAATTATGCCTGCCAGTGAACCCTGGGCTCTACTGGGCAAATCAATATCTTATATTATAAAGTTAGCTCCAATATTGTGGTGGGCCCTCCCCGCAGGACTCACGGGCCGTCCGCCCATAAGTTCTCAAGGACCCCCCCACAGACTGGATCCATGACATATACTCCTTATAACCTGATCTTGAATTAGATTTTAACTGGAAGACAAGGCCCTGCTTTGGATTTTGTCATTGTTGCCGCCTAACTTTACCCCAATGCATGCCAATCTTGGAGTCTTTACTGCAGAATTCAACCCTGAGACAGTTGTTACTTCCCAATGCCTGGAGCTCTATTCTGACGACACCTTAATTTTGTTACAGGCCATTTATCTGGGACTTCTTTGACTGGGTTTAATTATCTTCTTGATCCCCAGTGTTTCTTTTGGCAATTTCACTAAACGGTATCTGAAGCTTTGATGGTGGCTATTCATCAGCTCCTTATGGATTTGTATGGTTTTTCCTCACCACTTAGAGACCTCTTTATACTACTCAGCAATTTCTGTCACAGGTGCTTGCTTAAGAAATAAGCAAGCAAAGCAGAAGGAATTTACTGATCCCAATTAGAGGCATCAGAATGTGTTAAATTATGCATGATTGACACCAAGGTAGAGTAAGCTCTTTCTACTGTCTCATTTGCGGCAGGATTATATGTGGCAGAGAAGATGTGATGAGTACCAATGGCCTCAATAATAGATGTAATGAGTCTATTATTGAAATTGGTTCTGTTTTCTGAGAGCAAGCCTCAAGGGCAGCCATGACAATAGAATACATTTAGTAGCAAGAATTGAGCAGTGATTTTGGCAGTGATGTCTTTGGTAGTTCTGGCCTCAACTCACTTGATGAGGTGGTAAATGGAAATCAGGATGAAGCAAAAGCCAGAGCAGGCACATGGTAAGGGTCTCACAGTGTTGGGAATTCTGACCAAACAATGATGCCAATTATGACAGAGTCCACAGATTGGGACTGTTACAACCAAATCCATAAATTAGTAGTACAAAATACAATGATACTAATTATGACAGAGCTCGCAAATATGAATTGCAGCTACCAAACTACATAAATTGGTAGTATAAACTATATGCATATTGGATCAGCAGTAGTCTGCTGACCTGAGCCTTAGACTAGCCAATGATAAGCGCTGCCGCGGCGCCGCCTGGCAAATATTGCAGGCACCAAGACACTGCTTTACTTTTACATTGAGCGTCAAGGCGCTGGGTTCAATTCCCCATAATCTCAAATTCCCATATTTATCACATTAATAAGCATTAAGCTTGCAGTATGCCAGAGAAGTAAGAAGTGATCCTGAAGTACTAAGTTATTCCATGCCAGCAAGGATCACCTGTGCTGGGTGAAGATGAAAATATTCTATTGGTTGACATGCAATAAGTGCCAAACCTAGAATACTAATTACCCAAATTTGGGGCGTGTTAGAATGTCCTAGAAGACATTGCTAGCAGCCCAGAGATTACCCTTAAAGAAGGTATAAGAAGAATTAATCATTTACAATAAAATCATCTTTGAACCATCTTTATTTTATCCTTAATCTGGTTGGCCTTTATCCTAATCCCTAAGTGATTCTGCGCAATCAGAAGCCATTGCTGGGCAATAATCATGATTCCGTTTAATCCTGGCTCTTCTGATACAGTACTACTCATATCCTCACATATGACTGTATTCTGGAAAATGTCCTGTGCCCTATAATCTGAAATAATTGTAGTGCTTTAAAGCAAAAAGCGTGACACACAGCATCAAATCTAACAGTATGGAAAGTGTGCTTGGGCAGAACCAGCTTGAATTCATTCTGTGATGGGCAGGGCTGTTAGAGCTTGCATCCATGACAAGAGATCAAGACATCAGAGATCAATACTGGTATAATCTCCCAATAGTAGCGTTTGCTCAACCAGTTGTGGGGTTTAAAGATCCCTCCATGTTCAGTGTCTAAGTGTATCTGAAAGACAATGGAGACTCTGAGGCTAGGGCATAATTAAAGCAACTATAAGTCACCAACCTTTTTGAAAAATTAGTTGAATCAAATGCAGGTGCTCACAGATAGCTTCTTTAAGGTAAATTGTTTTTCTTTTTTTTGGATCTCAGGAAGAGAGATACCCAATAAGTTTATACAGATAGTCAACTTCAGCTGGATGGATAGTCAAAATAGACATGTACAGTAAGCCATAGGCATTTTGATGCTGGGTGCCTGGGTGGTAGACTACAGTGAAATCATAGACTTGTAGCTGTAATAACCACTGGGCTAACTATCCTTCTGGTTATTCCAGTTATTGTAGACAGAACAAGGAGGAATGATCAGTTACCACAGTGAAATAAGTTCCATAAATGTAGTGAGGGAACTGCTTTACAGCGTATAGGACAGCCAAGAAATCTTTCTCTGTTTCACTGTAGTTTTATCATGCCTATTCATAATGCAAAAAAATTCCATCATAGGGTGATCATCCCCATAACCATCTAATTGAGCTAGGATGGCGCCTACAGCTATCCCACTTGCATCTGTGTGCAGGATGAGCTCCTTGTTGTAGTTGGGGTAAACTAAGATGGGAGCTTCCTTGAGCTCTTTTTTCAAAGCCTCAAAGGCATGTTGTTGAATTTCAGTCCATTCTAAGGGGACCTCTTGAATTAGTTGTACCAGGGGTTCACTAATCTCAGAAAAATCATGAATAAACTGGCATTAAACGCCTATCACGCCAAGGAGCACTTGAACTTTCCTCAGGTCAATAGGAGAAAGCATCTTGTTGATTGTCTCAACTTTTTTGGTCATAGAATGGATGCCTGTCTGAGTGATCTAATGACCTAGGAACTCCAACTGTTCCTTGAAAAAGGGACACTTGGGGTGTTTCAACTTGAGGCCAGCTTCACAAATCTTGGCAAAAATGACCTTCAGATGATCCAGATGGTCAGTGAAGGTAGAACTGAAGACTTTAATGTCATCTAGATATACCAGCACACAAGACAGCTTTAAATCTTGCAGAATGAAATCTATGGCTTTTTAAAAGGTTACTGGGGCATTACACAACCCTTGAGGCATACAAGGGGTTCAAGCAGTCCTTCAGAGTTAATCAGTGCAGCCTTCTCCCTATCAGCAGAAGATAAGTCAACCTGCCAGTATTCAGAAGCCAGGTTCATTGCTGAGAAGAATTTGGATCCTCTTAGTCATCAAAGGGCGTCATCGATTCTAGATAAAGGATATGAGTTCTTTTTAGTGAGGGAATTGATATGTCAATAATACATCATAATATTATGAACTACATCTTTCTGCTTAAAGATCATTGGAGAGGAGCACATGGGCTCTGAGATGGGGCTAAAAACCCAGCATCTAGGAGCCTTTTCAATTCTTTGTATACCTGGGCATCTTTTACCTGGCTATGCCAGCAAGACTTAGCACAAAAGGGGGAGTATTTACAGTGTCAATATGATGAATGCCTTCTTTAGCTAGGCCATAGTTGTTAGGCCCTTGAGTAAAGATATCTGAGAAATAGTCCAATAGATAAAGCACTTCAGCTTGTTGATGGGGAGTAAGATGAGGAAAATCTATGGCAGAAAACAGAGACATGATTATAAGGTCTTTTTCTAGAAGTACTAAGTCATTAAAGTCGCTAAATGGATGAAAAAATTGAACAGCAGTGACAGTCAGAACACATTCATGCCCAAACACCTGGCCCATAGTAACATACATAGCAGTAGCAGTAAGTTTGGCAAGCAGCAACTGTTCAAGTTCTTTATGAGTCACATCTAGAATACCTGGGCATAGGTGTGGTTTGTTTTAACCAAGGAATTCAGGTGCATACAGTTCCATAAATGTTTTGGAAGGTAGTTCATAGAAAAATTGAGAGTCCATCAACACTTGGGATCCTGTAAGAATGGAGAAAGAATGTGATGCTAGTAAGGGCACCCCTTTTGCAGCAGGGCACAAAGGTGGGGACAACCTTAGGTTGGATGAGTACAATCAGAATTTGAGAGAGAATACCCCTGTAGGGTGTTTGAACACATACATCTTTAGATGCTTTCCTGGGAGTTAGATGAGCTCTTCAAAAGTGAGAGTCATGGTATAGTCAAATAGAGAGGGGTATTCCTCCTTCAAGTTGATGATAAAATTGTATTCTTGTAAGAATCAGGTACCAATGAGCAGATCATAGATCTCATTTTCAAGTACCACATCAGGAGAAGACAATATGAGTTTCTATAAACAGATTGGAAGAGCATAATAGGCCCTAATAGCCCAAGTGGTGGAAAATCCTGCTGTCCCATATTATTGGTTGATGTCAAATATGGAGCAAGCTTAAGATTTTTCATGAGTTTATAAGAAACCACATGACAGGGGAACCAGTATTTATGATGGCCTTAACTTTGACTTTTTGTGCAGCCACCTATACTATAGTGGTATCACAACCAAAAGGTGACAGGATGATAAGATCTCTTAGAAGGCAGCTGTTGTGTTCTTGGGTGTGGCCAAGGGATACAACATGAAATTCTAAAGTAGGATTGGGTTCATACTAAGCTGGAGGTTAGTCTTCAGGGATTAATAATGGATTTGCTTTAAGGCCCTGGGAATGATAATGATCAGAAATCTCCTCTAGATATGACTAGGGAGATGACACCAAAGTACAATAAAAATCACAAGGAGAAAATGTGAATATAACTTATTTTTATTGGATGAATCTAAATTATTCTTATATGACAGTTGTTTACCACAAAACAGTAGAAGGACAGGTAGATCACTGGTCACCCTTATAAGTGGGTCGAGGATCACTCATGTCACCAGCCAGAAGGTAAATGAGTCATTCACCTGATTTGGGTTGAAATCCATTGTGAGTTGCAAATGAGAATTGAAGGATTTCACACTTGAAGTGTGACTCTACCAAAGGCAAAATCAAATAGATGAATATCATGATTCACAACATACAATATTACATTTACATAACTGGTAGTCAACTACCAGGGAGTTGACTCACCACAGTTGCCTTTGAGCTAAATCCCCTTTTTTGAAAGGATAAAAACTAATATTTACATAGATTTATTTTTTAACTTCTAAAAGTACGTACCACTATGTTCACTACTTGGGTATATTTTACATATTTGGGATTGTAACAAAGCTTCACAGTGCGATTGAATTTAGTTTAACTGGGTGAAGTCAATTTTCCTGAAAAAATATGCTTTACTTCTGAAGCCAGACTGTTGGCTTGGATGTTGCTTGATACTAAAGATCTATTTCATCTTCTATCAGCCTTGATTTCAGAGCAACTAGAAGCATCAAGTAATAGCTGATATTTGGATCGCCAGTTAACCTTATTTCACTACCGATATTAAATTTCCATTTAAATTCTATCTCGCAATACGTGCCACTTTAAAGCAGGTTGAAGGTTTAGATTTTAGATTCAGAGTAGAAGCTAAGCCACAGTTGTGGAGCATTGGTTTTACAATTATGAACCATCTGATCGTGACTTTGCTGTTCTACCTTGTGTTGATGGCTTTAATATACAGTAGATATATATTGAACTAGTAACTAGAATTACCATATCACCGCAATCACTTTTGATTGGCCGAGCCATTGGCTGAGGTAATCGGATCCCTGGGAGAAGCTATAAATAGAGCATTTGTTAAGTTTGAAAAGCAATGAAGCATACAGGAAAAGCAATCCAACAAGAGCTGCTAGTTCAAACACCCCAAATGCCTAATAAGGCTGTTTCCTTGAACTCTATCTTCGCAGAAGGCATCACGGTGATGAAGTTGATGAGGAGATTTGGATGTCCTCTGACGCGGTATGAGGCTAGTGAGTTTAGCGAGTATCAGGAAACATTTGCTGCCCTCGACGTAAGGCTCATTGGGATTGGCTTTGATAAAGCAGGCACGAAGTCATTTCTTTCAGGGGGCTTCTGGAAAGGAGAACTCTACTTGGACCCAGAGAGGGTTCTTTACAAAGTATTCAATCTACACCGTCTCTCTAAACTCCAAGCAATCCAGAACTTCTTGGATGCCAAGACTCGTAAGTCTATAGTCAAGAGATTATACTAACAATTAGGAAACTTCTTTTCTTTGGCCAAGAAGAACTTCCGAGGAAATATGGATGGAGATATTTTCCAAATGGGGGGCACTTTTGTTGTCAATAGGAAAGGTAAAATCCTATATTCCTTTCACCAGAAAGACTTCGCCTCTTTCTCTAGCCCCAGTGTGATACTTGACATATGTCGCCTCAATCTCATACAAGTTCCTCTTCAAACAATAACGTACTACGAACCTCTGGACATCCAGTCGGATTTGGACGCTGAAGAAGTCATTTCTATAGCAAGCATCGACTCCTAGAATCAGCTTGTCTTTTAACTCAGACCTGTCAAGGGCTTCTAGAAAAGGCTGGTACATTGTAGCTTTAAGAATATTATTTTTCAATAAAAATTAATACTTAAATTAAAAAATATATATGTTACTTATGTATTTACTAATTAAGGGTTTTTTCATCTATTTTCTTAGTCATTGTATCACAAATTTATACCAAGTCTTACCAGATTCCGATTGGAAGTTGGCTGACAAGATCTAGGGTTCGGTTTCAACCCCCCTCCCAGTGGCTTAAACCCCCGCTGCTGATTGTCTGCTGCGGATAAACCCTCCAGGAGATTATACCACCAATTTGCTGAACTTAGAAATTTATTAAGATCTGGTGATCTTCAGGGGGTTCAACTCGCCTTCACTCACCAAATTTTGCCCCAACCCCTTCCTTGCGCCTAGGGATGCTTCGGCTCAGCCCCGGCTGGCTTCCGGCTTCTTGCCGCTATAGCCAAAACGGTAATAGTAATATATTTGAACATTTAAAATAAATGTTTGATAAGAGTGACCTAGAGCCAGAAACTGGCCGCGGCTGCCCAGGGCTTGGCCGAAGCAGCCCTACTTGCGCCCAAAAAATCAAAATCAGAAGCAACCTATCACATCATTGCTGGGCTAATTCGGATGTCAAATTCGATTTACGCCAAAAGATATAAGTACGGGACCTTTAGCTTAAGCTCTACTCGGATTGTGATTCTAACCTCTCCAATCAGAGCAAGTATCCAAGATCAAAGTACAGAAATCAAAATCCAGAAGCTCTCAATACTTTTTCTTAAATTCAACTTTTAAATGGGTTATTAGCAGCCAATAGGGTTGCAGTGGATAAAAATGTGACAATCATGACATTTACCATAATTGTCATGCTAGAAGAATCTAAAATTCGGAAAGCAGATTCCCATAAGTTAGTGGAATCCAAAATTTCCACTAAGGATTTGGGGGAAGAAGATTTTCCTCTGGGATTGAGTGCCACCCACCTGACATCCAGTAAAAAAACCAGGCTGAACTCAAGGGGTTTAGGAAATAATAATAACTCACAACCTCTATGATTACTTCCTCTCAGGAAAACCATTCTCTGAGAAATTCCTCGATTAATGAATAATTGGTGGCACTCTTATCAGACACCCATCTTATACAGGGTCAAATATTTTGAATCCTAAATGGAACATTACTTGGACAAGCCCTATGACTCCTATGATGTACATGGACAATATGTGACTTCCCATGATACTATATAATCATCTATATTCATATCAAAAAAGTATCATTCTCTTCTCAATTCCCCCCTTTATTTTGTTTATTATACTTCTCAGAAGTATAAACTCACAGTTGTCACGGTAGATTTCATAATGCCAGGAATTATTCACCCAAGTCAGAAAGCGCGGAAGGCTGGAAAGCCGTTAACCAAATTGACTGATTTGTCAGATTTAAATCAAACAGTTGATTGAAAATGGGTTACAGATGCTCCAGTTTGCCATATGGATTCAATTCCCCCTTGCAAACTGACACTGATAAATTGACGTAATATGAGAGTCACTTGATACAACCTTATTAATAAGAATGGTTGTCAAAAGTTGGTCACACAAAGGTTCTTTGCAAACTGGACTAGGTACTCACTTGACAATGCAGAAGGAATATGAGCCAAGGATCCAGGTGGTATTGCTTAGTTGAATTTTGATATATATGGGAAATTTTTCACTGTTCAACTCTTAAGAGTTGAGTCCTCCTAAAAATTTTTACTCAACAAAATCAATATCCCCTTGGTCTAACTGTTGAAACAGCAAGCTTGACCGGCCAGAAAGGTTTTGATTAAGCAGGTTTGTGACCCGCAACCCAATTATCTAGTCACTTGAAGCCAAACTAGGAAGTTGACTCAAATTTCCAAATCCAACAACATGAACAAAAGATGATCCCTTACAGTGGATACCTTGTTATGGAGCTTGAATCATTATTAGGATCAGGTCACCCCCTTCACCATCCCAGTGTGTGATCAACACAATCACAAGCCTCTTATCCTTGATTCACAATAGATATATAATCATTATCTCTCAATAAAGAATATTATCTAGTTTCTAAATATTTCCCCCTTGTAACTCTGCTAAAACAGCACAGTTACAACATTGGTAGCAGAAGTAGGTTTCCATCCTACTTTATTTCCCAAAATTCTTCCTGTTGCCTGTACTTGCCGCAGTCAACAAATCTACAATAGAATCATGTCTGGCCTCCCACTGGACTGGACACCCTACACGCCTGGTACCAAAATACCTAATGGCTTTGTGCTATACAGTAGTTTTAAAAGCTATGGCAACAACCAAAAATACTTCAGATTTAGACAAAATGATTTCATATTTGAACAAAATCCAAGTTGCGCAAGATTCAGGATTCAATTAATTTATAAAATTTCAGTTAATAAATGAACTGTCAAACAAAAAACAAAATATCACTAGCCATTATACAAAATTATATCAAACATCAAGCAGTGTAGTTCAAACCATAAACAAAATGAACTGACACAACAAGTGAAATGGATGGGTGCTGTTCCAGAGTATATTATAGTCCAATCAGGATTCATATGAGGCAACAACAGAAGAACTAAAACAAAACAAAACTTGAGTAATCTAGAAGCAAGATTAAAAAGCACAAAAAGAAATGAACTCACACAAGATGTGTAGTATGAGCAGCCTAAAATAGAAAAATAACAGTTTAACAGCCAATCAGCAGCTATCCAATTTAGGAACAGAGGCATTTTATCCATTTTCATGGCTCCAGATTTGTATGAAAAGGTTTTGAGAACCTTCCAAATATAGACTCAAGATTACAATAAAAATAGATCATTAAATTTTAAAATTTCTACTTTTAGTGATTTTATCCTAGGTTTTTTTTCAATATGGTTTTCAACAGCAACATCTTTGACGGTTCCAGCAGCCAAGCCAGCTTCAATGGAGGCAAGGCTCAGAATGTGGAGGAACCTGTTTACACCCAAGCCTTTGAGGCGGGTAACAAGGAAGCTGACCTGTATCTGACCACCGACCCCTATGGCTTTGACTTGTTTGAGAGTCACTTAGTGTCTAGCTCAGCCCCTGCTCCCGTACCCATCCCCACACAAGCTGCCCACTGACCAACCAATCAGGATGGCAACCTTGATTTGGAACAACTTCCTGCCACCAGCCAACCTGCTGCCCCTACAGCTAATCAGGCTTCAACTCCCCCGGCCCAGAGCCCCAAGCAACAAATCATCACTGCCCAAATTCTTCAGGAAATTGTAGCACTGAATCTACAGGGTCTGTCCTGGGAACAGATTGCCGCCCAGTTGCAATTTACCTGAGCTACTGTCATGTGAGAATTCAACAACCTGATGAACAGGGGGAATCTGATTGGGACGGCCAAGAAGCCCAAGAAGGCCCCAAGTCACAAATATCTGAGGCATACTCAATCATGCTTGACCTCCTCCAGCGGGATCCCAAGCTTCCCTTGACCCAGGTTTGGAAGCAGCTTGCACACCATAAAATATGGGTCTCTGAGTGCATGGTACAGCTCTGGATACACAGAAAGGTGGCTTCCATACAGGTTCTTACCAATTTTGTAAGCAACCAATGTGATAGCGCTGAGGATTCCCCATATGACACTGCCATTGAATCAACCCTGGTCAGATGCTTGACAAGTCTAACAGATGACATCATGTTTGTCTTGTACTACAAGTTATTGATTGTATTTGATGATTTTGGCAAGCAAGGAAAAGCCGCTGCCAAGAATAGAAGGAAGAAGGTCAAAAAGGTGATGTTTATTGGTGCATTTCTGGCTGTTTCAGCCAAGGGTTTTGTCTACTATTGGAAAAACCCAGATTTCATCAATGGCTACTCATACAGCCACATCTTTGGTGGATTACTCAACTCCTGGGATGGCTCAAATTCCAAGTACCAGGGTTTCTTGAGCCACCAGATGGAGGGTAGCTCCACTGCCCTTGAGGCCATCCAGGGACGCAGGCACCAGGCTTCAGTCTACCCTGCCAGCCATGCAGACGTCCATCTAGCTGATGTTGTCTTCTTCAACATGGGATCCACATTACAGGAGTGCCACCCTCAGGCTTTCAACAACCTCTATCTTGGGGTCCTTGACCACAATTTTCTCTTTGGCTGCCAGATGGTGGCTGACTTGTTTGCGCAAATGGTTTTCCATTTGAACATGGGCAACCAATCACGTAAGGATAAGCGCCTTCCACCTCGGGCCACTACCACTTACCAGCCCATCCAGCCAAAGACTGATGAGGAATACGACAAGCGTTATATGGCAGCCATCACGCAAAATCCTCCTGCCTCCACCCCCGCCACCAACACCCCTAACCTGCAAGCCCAACCCACCCAATCTCAGACCCCCCAGGCCAGCACCGCCTCTACGTCTTCCTTCCCGTGTTATTCTGCCTCCTAGGCATCACTCTCCCCCACCCCAATAAACCCTTGTCACCAAACATTTTCTATTTATATTATCTTTTTTTTGAATTTCAATTGTTCATGTTCTCTTTGTTTATAGTTGGTTTTATTCTTCATGTTCAGCTTATTTCTATAAAATCATATATTTACTATGTTGTGTATCTAGATCCAGAACACAGTTATTTTTAGCACTTAAACATAGCCCCTTGTGAAAATATTAACAACAATTTAGCTGATCACCAAATTGTTGTTAATACTTTCATAAGGGGCTATTTCAAGCGCCAAAAATAATATGGTAATCAAGGAAAAAATGCCAACACAAAGCAAACAACACATATTGAGATGAGTGTAAAACATATACAAAATGGGTAAAAAGATGGGATAATGTAGTAGATGGGAAAACAAAAAGGAATAAACAAATAGGCAACAGTATCAAAATAATACAGAATTTATTGGGGCAAAAGCTATAAAAACATATGGAAAGGTTGGTAAAAAATCAATGAGAGAATTGGAGAAGCTTCTGAAGGATCTTGACTTGGCAATTGCCAAAATAAAGGACATTGACCACAAGGTCAAAGCCAAAGTGAAGTCTGCTGTCCTTGAAGGGGATAAAATAGACAAGGTGTCTGCAAAGGCCCTTATGACCAAAATACCAGACACCCCAGAGAAGACAATTGAGCACTTACTAAATATTCAAAAAACTGTGGTTGAGGGCCTGCATTATAAGGCATCCAATCTTTCTGCGCCGTCCATCTGGGTTGATGACCCGGAGATGTATGAACATCTAAAACCCACCAAGTGTGCCAGGGCAGAGGATACCAAATTGCCTGCACAATTGATTGCGCCAAGAATGGCCAAGCCGTCCAAGGCTGCGGGCAAGGAAGAAACACAAGAAGGTAGCCTAAAAAACAAAATTAATAAATTTTCAAAAAACTTACCTTTTTTCTTAGAAAATGTAGACGGCAAACTCTTCCAAGTCCTGGTCCCCTTTGTCCTGGCCACCTTTTATGCAAATTATGCCACTCATGTGGCAAAGCAATTGTATCTGTCCCCCCCTGGTGTGCGGGAGCTGGAGGACTGTATCCACAGGTCCTTTCTGATGTCGCGGGAGGCATTGGCAGAACTTACGCATGCCAAGAGGGCATCCTTGTGGGCAGTTACTGCCTACAAGGATGCCCAACTGGTCTGCCTGGACCCGGTATCCCTCAGTGGAGTTTACTGTGTAAACTCCATTGAGCTTGTTTGGGACGTCCTGGCAACTTACTATTCAAGAATGTACCAGAGATGGGCTGGGCCCATGTGGCTGCTTGCTTCTGCTACCCCTTGGAGCACACAATTTCTTACCTATTGGAGAACTTTGGGCGCACAGTGGGAAAATTGGCTGTTGCAGACACAACAGCTGTCAAGAAGACAAAAATCCTCCTTGCCAACTTTGGGTTGGCCTGGAGTGCTGAAAAGACGGGGCTCCCTGCAGCCATGGAGCTGACCTTTGCAAAGACCAGGCACAACAAGAAGATCAGCGCAGTCTATAATAAACTGTGTGAGTTCACAGAAGCCTTTGCAGGGCAAAGGCTTCATCTGGTTGTTTACCTGGGGTTCCTATTCTACTTTGGGATGGGCGCATCTGTAGAGGACCTGGACAGGGTCCTTCTGGGAATTAACAAGGCCCAGCTTGCACTTGACGGGAAGAAGGTTCCCCCTGGATACGACTCAGTGGACCATGTTATCCAGGACGCCCTGGTCCTGGCTGGGATATATGGGTTTGTAGCCCCGCCTGAAAAGCTGCTGCTTCACTCCCACCTGACCCTACTGCCTTTCACCAGCAGGAGGGAGTATTTCAATAAGGGTGTATCCACCGTTCACAGTGTGGCGGTGGAGGTTGTGCGCCACCTCCATTGCAGGGTGGGTACATACCAAAGAACCCACTACAGGCGCACACAATAAAAATATGATTCCAATAAATTTTATTACAATTTATAGTATTCTAATTATAATAAATTTTTATAATTTTTATTTCAGCAAACCAGTTTTGCAAAATATATTGCAGAAACAGTTTTCATAAAAGCATAAAATTATACGTTAATAAAATAAATTCTAACTTGTACATTTTACGTTTAATTTTTTTAAAACTATTTTTATATTTATTTGACCAAAGTGATTTAAATATTTTTGCGTAATCCAGTATTGAGCATTTGGGATTACCTCAGATGGCATAATAAAATAATATATAATAAAATAAATAAATTACTTACATCTATTGATGGATCTTCTGAATGTGATTGCGGGCGTGGAAACATCTAAATATAAAATGATAATTAATAAATCTTGAATAGTAAATAAGAGAATATAAAAAAATTGGACACACTAAGCCTTTAATTGATTGGCTGTTTGGCTAGGCACACAGGGATGAATGAATCAGTGTGGCCATAGAATTTGGCCACGGTCTCAGCTGGGAGGGTGTGGATCCCGGCCTGCAGCAAATTAAAGAGGTCCTTGGTCCCAGTTGGGGTTCCTCGCTTGACAACTTGCTTGAGCCACCCAAAGACTTCCTCAATGGGATTTAGGAAGGGCAAATAGGCTGGGAGGAAGAGAAGGCGTAAATTTGCTATGGCCAATTGCTGGGGGCCCACTGCAATGCTTGTGTCAATCATTGGGAATTCCTTGAGAATGTCAGCCACCTTGTGGAGACCAACGTTGTCCAACACAATCACATTGGTGAAGCCCGGGCTTGTGCGCCTCAGGTGCTCCTGGACCAATCAGAGGAATGACAAGAAGGTACAGCTGTTGTGAGAACCCAATATCATTTGATAAAGCTCAACCCCCTTTGGACCAAGGAGAGCCACCATTGAGTAGGCTGTGGCGTGGACTGCAGCACGCCAAGCCATCCTGTCATTGGAGCCTTTGGGGACATAGCCATACCCATTGTGCATTGACAAGGCAAATGCCAATTTGTCAATATAATAAAATTTGACTATCCCCTTGGCTTTGAGGGCAGTGTACGCCTCTGCGTAGTTTTTCTGGATGTCAATATTGGCTGGGCTGTTTCTGTTGTAGGGGGATACCCCGAGCTTTTTCCAGGAAAAGCGCATTCCCTTAACCAAATGATAATAGAAGGAAATTGAGGCCTTGATCCCAAAAGTGGATTTAACCATGGCCTGTATATTTGCCAGTTCAAGATGGCAGTCCCAGGTGATCCACTGGCGGATTGCCCATTTGTGCTCCTTGGTGAGCATGGTAGAAACACACAAGGATTTCTCCGCGGCAAGGACACAACCAGTATTGATGAATTTTTGGAAGGTCTTGCTGGCGTACTTGGGATCCACTCCAACAAGGGCTGCGGCTGCCTTGTAATCACCTGATTCTCACATTAGCTTAAGAAGGATGATGCATTTGATGTTGGGGATGCGCTTTTGGGAAGGCTTTTTAGCAGTGGGGATTGACTTGTTGGCATTGGGCACAACACAGGGCATAGGTACCTTGGTATAGAAGGCTGCAACCTTTTTTAACACCAGCTGTCCCTCATTGGTTTGATAGAACTGGGGCTCCTTGTCATCCTCCTGATTGCCATCACTGATGTAGGGCTTGTAGCTAGTATCAAGTACAGGCTTCACCTTCTCCAGCATGGCTGACGGGACCAACTCTTGCAGGTACACAATGTCAAACACATACAAAGTAAGTTCTACCTCCTTGTTTCTAACTTTCTTTGTAGTGGTGACCTTGGTTGGCTTCTGGGTCAGCTTTGGGACCCAAGGGTTTATGCTCTGCATCCTAGCAGCTTGTGCTCCTTGAACCGGCTGTGTCAGTGCAGCATCACTATGGAAACCTCCTCTCCCGTCTCCTCCTTGAGTAGGCACTTGGGTTGCACTAACTCTATTCTTTGACCCGTGGGGGCAACCACAACCACAGCGCACAACGGGTGTATTGGTACTCTGGTATTGTGTTCCTTCCATTTTAAAATTTAATAAAATATTAAATAAATTTCAATTAAGTTACTCTCTTATTTTAATTTTTGCTTTTATCTGAATATGGATATTTAATTAAAGTTTTTCCCACCCAATATCCCAATTATAGATTTTTTATTTCTTAATTAGTTGTTTTTGGTTTTACAACGCCCATTTTAGAATAATCAAAAAAATCCACCCATTTTCCTAGATTTTACTGCCAAATTCAAACACCCAACACAATATTTTTAAAATTTATGTTTCAGATCTTGTGTCTTATTTTAGATACCTTGGTATCATTCATGATTACAATCCATTGCACAAATTGCGTGAGTGATTTTGTTTACGTAGTGAGTTGCTATTGTGTTTTGTTTTTGGTTTGCGTTTTGAAACACCTTGCTTGGGTGTATTTTGTCACCAATTCACATAGTAAAAATATGTACACCAAAAGTCAACTCACATCATTTTGTTTGTGAATCAATATATTTCAGATTGTATTTTGAATGGTTTTGCTTTGTATGTGAGCCCTTTGTTGCTGTGTTGACTCATTTTGCCCATTAACACCACTAAACCCTGTTAACAGAGTGTATATTTTACCCAAGAGTTGGATTTTGTTTAAATCTGAAATCTTTTTTTAAATCTGAGGTATTTTTGGTTGTTGCCATAGCTTTTAAAACTACTGTACCAGAACATGGTAATACCACTCTCTGCCTTCAACGCCTTGTCAGCACAGGGGTTCTTCCAATCATCTGCTGCTACCCCTTGAGCAACTGATGAAAGCATTAAGCCAGTCTACATAGCCCAAAGACTTCAAAGTGCCGCCTTGGAACTATTTGCTGGAGCCAATGATAACAATGCCACGGCATGGATACAATTGGCTTAGAGCAAGCTGGCACAATTAGAATGCCCACAACAGTTCTGGATTGCAGAGGTCTCCATTTGATTGACACACAAACATTGGTACCTGGTGCAACAAGTGGTACAAGGATCACATCAAGAAGGACAGGGACACCTTCAAGCAGGACTTCCTGGCAATGTTTGTGCTGAAGGATACTGCACTTATGATTATACGCCAAGTGAAGAATTTCACCCAAACAGGCACGGTGAAGGAGCTCACCCAAGCTTACAAGGAACACAAACTAAGTGCCCCCTCAGATATGGCCTTCAACACTCCAGCTACCCATCTCATGTGCTACAACACACTCAAGTCACATGTAATGAGACACATAAAACTGGATCAAGTGACCAACTTACAAAGCATATATTGCAAGGCAGAGAAAGCAGAGCAAACATCCAACATTCTTCACAAAGCGCAGGCTGGGAAAAGAGAGAGACCCAAAGATTCTCAATTGACTGGACGCCCCAATTGCCTGCCTCCTGGAAACAACAACAACTCAACCCATAAACCTGCAGGTTTGAATGGGTATGGAAACAGGAACAATGGGCAGTTGAATTATACCCATTTCCATATCACTACCATTCAAGACAATTGCAACAAGGGAAAAGCCCAGGGAGAGCACTAAGCAATCCAAGCTTTCACTGCACAACTCCTGACCTGCCCAACAATGAGTACCAACCCAAGGACGTGGATCAATATCCAATGATCCAAGTACCCTTGGAAGACCCAGTACTTTGCACCATTACCAGACATCCCAATAAACTGATGTCCTATCCTTTCTGCTTTCACAGGTACACAAGCTCAGCACTCCTGGACTTGGACGCAGACTGAACCCTCAAAAACAGCAGCTTTGTTGACAAGTTCAAGCTAGCCACTTATCCTTTGTGGATTAAGAACATGGTTTTAGCTGATGAACATCACATTGCAGTGACACAGGAAACTGCCCCCTTCTCTGTCATGCTAGAGAACCTGCACTCCACCATCCAGGGTCCCATCATTGACTTTCCCAAATTTAACATTGTACTGGGACTGGACTGATTGAAACGGAACAACCCTCATGTATACTGGGCAACCTTGATATTAACCATCAAACGTGAAGGCGTCAATCACAAGATCCACCCTGACTCAGTGGACCAACTCCTGCATGACCACATTTTTTTACGCATTACGGAAACCCTTGATAAAAAGGAGAACCTCAAGGCAATTGACCGGGACTCCTGCCAATATGAGATCATAAACTTCAAGGACCACCAGGATACCACTAATCCTCAGGATTGCAAAATTGTAGCCCGCCATCCAGAAATCTTCAAAGAGGCTCTTCCAGGGTTGCCACCAGAGAAACACATACAGCACTCAATCAAGCTTAAGGGAGCCATACCTAAGGTGCAAACCATCTACTGACTCACCTCAAACAAGGACAACACACTATGTGCTTACCTCAAAGAGGCGTTCAAAAAAGGTCTTATCCGCCCCTCACAGTTGCTGTTTGATGCTGCTGTATTCTTTGTAGCAAAGAAAGATGGTAACCTTTGATTAGTTACAGATTACCAAGCCCTAAACAAGGCTACCATCAAGAATTGTTATCTGCTCTCACTCATTGACAACCTCTTCAATGTCTTGGGCGGTGCCACAGTCTTCTCCAAGATTAACCTAACCACAGGCTACAACCAAAATCTGCACTAAGGAGGAAAATATACCCAAAACAGCCTTCTGCACTAATTACAGGTCATATGAGTGTGTGTGGTGCTCATTTTGGGATGGAAAACACACCATTGACCTTTGTGAACTTTATGAATAAAGTGTTTGCCACCCACATTGGCAAGCACACCTTAGTGTATCTGGACAACATGTTTGTCTACAGTTCTTCAGTAGAACAACACCATAAGCACTCAAAGGCGGTCTTTGCTACCATGGCACAACATAAGCTGCTAGCTAAGCCCTCCAAATGCCAATTTTTCTGCAAACAGTTGCCTTTCCTGGGATACATAGTTTCAAAGGATGTCATCAAGCCTGACAGCCAGAAAATTCAGGCTATTTGCAGAATACCACATCCAAAGGATAATTCTGAACTTTGCACATTCCTGGGGATGGTTGCCTATGTGTGACAATTCATCCCCAACTGTGGTATTTTGACTGCACCCCTGTCTGCCATAACTGGCACCAAATCCAAATTTGTATGGACCTTTCAATGTGATCTTTGCTTCAGACGTCTTAAGGATAAACTCACAATCACACCCATCCTACAATACACAAAGCAAGATGGAGAATATCAAATGGAGACAGACACCTCTTGTTCATCCATTGGGGGAGTACTACAAATCAAGAACAATGATGGTGACTTCCTACCTGTAGCTTACAAGTTGCGCAAACTAACAGACGGCAAGTATCAATACCCCATACATGACAAAAAGCTATTGGCAATTTTACACTGCCTTGTCAAGTGGCTCTGCTACCTGGAACAACAGGAAGAATTCATCACATTAATTGACCATAAATCCCATATATACTTCAAAATGCAGGCAAACTTTTCCCAACAACAAGCACATTGGATGTAACTTCTAGAAAGATTCAATATGATTATCCAGTACAAACTGGGACCTGAACTTGTCATGGCAGATGCACTCTTGCGCTTATATGTTAGAGCAAAAGGAGCAAGAATGGGCTCAACCCAGACTGACCCCTCCTGATACTCTGCTCTAAAGACAAAGGCTTCCCCCCTGGCACTACTGACATCACACAAGAAATGGTCATCAAAAATGAACACCTCTTTGCAGAGGTATACGGGACATTGCACTGCAAAATGACTGATGGAACTACCATCCCATATATCCCTACACACCAATGAGTCAACACCATTTTACGCTACTACAGAGATCTAAGATATACCAAGAGTTTCATCCTTTAAAAATTCCTCAAATATAAAGCATGGTGGCCAACTCTATATTGGGACGCCCAAGAAGTTTTTGACTAATGTGAGGTGTGTGAAAAGTTTGCAAAAAGCAATACCCCACCTAAGTCTGTATTGTCTATTTTCTCACAACTGTCCTTCAAGGTATGGGCCCTCAACATTGTGGGACCCATGTCAGGGAAACACAACAGCAAGAATTACATCATCACTGTTATTGACTTTGCCACTTGCTGGCCAGTGGTGCAAGCAGTGAAAACTCATACAGGCAACAAATTTCAATAATTAATAGACTTGGAAATCATCAGCAAGTTCAGAAATCCAGAACTTCTGATAACAGACAGTGGCAAGGAACTGACCTCCAAAAATACCAATGTATACCTCACCAAGAATGGGGTCCAGCACACAGTGACAACACCTTACCATCCTCAGGCCAATGTATGTGTGGAGTGGCTGAATGGCAGCCTAGTGCAGGACCCAGCCAAGCTCACCGCTGGGAGACCTGAGGACTGATATAAGCAGCTAATGACTGCATTGCTTGTATGCTGTACCTGCATGAACAGATCCACCAAGAAAAGCAGCTTTGAGCTAGTTTATGGCACACAACCCAATATTATTCAAGCACTATCAGGACTCAAGCTAGAAATGCCCAGTGAAGTTCCACCTCACTTGGATCCTCAGGGCATACAGGCCAATAGCAACCAACTAGAAAGAGAAGAAAAACACCTACAGAATAACTTTGTCCCCATTCAAGACAGACATGAGGTTGGTGACAAAGTCTGGGTAATGAATACCAACAAGAGCAAGTTACAGCCAGATAAGGTGGGTCCTGCCATCATTCAAAAGGTAAACAAAAATAAAACTTACCTTGTGCAATGACTTGGTAAACAAAAAAAGATAAAGTTCTCCATCATGATTGCCTGAGGCCCTGTAAAGCAAGACAAAAACAATGGGAGATCTTTCTACCCACCACTGAACAACAGCTGGTGCAATATGGCGCCTGGGCTCCCAACAACATCCCTGAAAAACTGCCCCAAGAGGAGGCCAACCTTCAGTTGAGGGGGGTGTTGAAACAGCAGGCTCAATCTGCCAGCAAGGTTCCAAGTAACCAGGTTTGTAACCTGTAACCCAATTATCCTGTCACTTGAAGCCAAACCAGGAAGACAACTCAAATTTCCAAATCCAACAACATGAACAAAAGATGATCACTTACAGTGGATACCTTGTTTTGGAGCTTGCCTCATTACCAGGATCAAGCCACCCCCCTTCACCATTCCACTGTGTGATCAACACAATCATGTTCCTCTTATCCTTGATTCACAATAGCTCTATAATAATTATCTCTCAATAAAGAATATTATCTAGTTTCTAAATATTTTCCCCCTTATAGCTCTGCTAAAACAACACAGTTATAACATAAATTTATTTATAATGAATCCTGTAGTTGGCCAGCTGTGCTACATTCCCTACAATTTAATTCTTAGCAAAATTATTATGGGAAGATGGGGTCCCACAGTCAGCACTTTGTTGTTGTCTCCTACTAAAGTTAATCCAATGCCCTCAAATCTTGGAGTTTCCCCCATATATGAATCCAAGACACTTGCTTCATCCTGATGTCCCAAATTCTATGCTGAAGACACCTTTATTCTCTTCTTAGGCTTTTATCTTGGGATCTTTTGGTTAAGGTTAATTATTCTGCTTAAATCTAGTGTATCATTTGGAAATTTTACAAAATGGTATTTGAAGCTTTGTTTTTGGTTAATCATGAACTCTTTGTGGATTTGGGTGGTGATTTATCACCACATGGAGACTGCTTCTTACTATCTGACCATTTCTGTCACAACAGTGTAGCACAGGTAGGCTATCCACACCTAAACAACTAAAGGAAATCCTACCAAAGAAATTAATCCATCAGATGGCACTCCCCATTGGCTGGAGACAATATGAAGGTCAAGATATCCCTACAGGATTCAATGTCTTCAACAATATCCTCATACCAACCAAACAGTACAATTTCCTCAGTAAACAAGGAGTCCTAAACCCAGAGCCAGTCACCAATGTACATGAAATACACAACATTGTATTTCAATGCCTCTGCTCAGTTGAAATTGGGACGTTCTTGGGGCTACACTGTGAGAATGCCAACCTCTGGATTCAAAGCACCCAAAATAAGCTTAACAAGTGGGCTAAACCAGAAGGTTCTGGGCAAGTGAGATTGCCTTATAAGCTACTGGGGCTGCCTACTGCTTTATAAGCAAATGATTTAACCAACACTCTGATCACAATGAAGACTGAGACATATTCAAAGCTGCCTTCCTGGAGAAATTTGCAATAAAGAACTCTGATGTTATGATAATGACAGAACTCAGAACCTTTAAAAGGACAGAAATATTGAGGAGCACATTGAAGCCTATGAGGACGTAAAAAATTGATCCCCCAACACCATTCTCTTTGATGAGGCTGGAACACAACTGTACTTCTATAACAGCCTCCCAACACATTAGAAGTCAGTTTGATATGAGCTGATACAACAGTCTCCAAGAGGTATTATTGGAATAAAACAAACTGCTCAAAAATCTGATAACTTACATGTGACCAGCAAACAAAAGAAGAGCCCCTCAGCCAGTAAGGACACCCATCCTGATAAACAGTTTAATTGGGTCAAAAATCCCAGCCCCCAAATAATAATTTATAGCACTCAAGAAAACCAAGTGAGCACCAACACTGCACCTGATGAGGGAAAAGCTCAGGGGAGTGCTTAGGTAAGCCACCCTTCCCCGCTTTACAAGAATTTTAAATGGACCAAGATGTGGACTCAATCACCATGATCCAAGTACCCTCAAGCAATCTCATAATGTTTTCTTCCCAAACTGGAAATAAACTCCTCACTTATCCTTATTGTTTTTGAAGATATCAGGGCACGGCACTATTTGACATTGTAGCAGACTAATCCCTTGTTGACAAAAATTTCCAGCCTCATGAAATTACCTACAACCAAGAGCAACTTCAAAAGAGCTACCATGGTAGATAACAGGAATACCCCTTTCAATAAAGAGGCAAAACCTTTCCAAGCACAGATAGGGGGTATACAAACTAACTTTGGTGGCCCCATCATTACAATACCAAAATACAATGTAGTGCTTGGTTTAGATTGGATGAGAAAAAAAACCTCATAATGACTGGGACAGTGCCACACTTACCATAAAACAAGAATACATATGCCACCATGTCTACCCAACTTACCTTGACACCCTCATGAGAGACCACATATTTTTAAAGATTACCAAAATGGAAGAAGAGAAGGACACTAGTAAAACCATCTTGAACACCTGCACAAATGAGATTATTCATTTCAAGAATACAGAGACCTTGTTTGAGCAAGGCCCAGTACAACAACAGTTAATCCAAGAGTCCCCTTCAGTATTACATGAAAAACTGCCAGGCCTACTACCTGACAAATGTATTCAATACAAAATCAACCTCAAGGGAAGTGTACCAAAAGAACGACCTATCTATTGCCTCACACCCCAAGAAAACAACACTCTGAAAGCCTATTTGGATGAAGCCCTTAAAAAAGGCCTCATTAGACCCTCAAAATTGCCTTTTGGTGACACTGTCTTATTTGTAGCAAAGAAAGATGGAGGACTCTGCCTATTCACAGACTACAGGGCGCTCAACAAGGTCACAATTAAGAACAGGTATCCCCTTCCCTGGATTGATGACCTTGTTGATGCCCTGGGGGGGGGTCCCAAATCTTCACAAAAATTGATTCGACAGCAGGATATCACCAAATTTGCGTGAAACCTGAAGATATCCCAGACTGTGTTCAGAACCAAGTACAGATCCTTTGAATGTGTTGTTCTCAATTTTAGTATGACAAACGCCCTCAGAACCTTTGTAACCTTCATTAACAAGGCCTTCAAAGAACACTTTAGAAACAAGCAATCATCTACCTGGACAACATAATCATCTACAGTCCAACCTTTACGCAACACTGGGAAGATGTCTGCCTGGTCCTCTGCACTCACAAAGTAATCAACTTATAGCCAAACCATCAAAGTGTGACTTCTTCTTGTCTGAACTCCCATTCCTTGGTCACATTATCAGCAAAGACGGAACCAAACCAGACCCAGAAAAGATACATGCCATAACCAAAATGCTAGCCCCCAGAAATAAAAGAAAGCTCTGTACCTTTCTAGGCATGGTAGCCTACGTTAGAAGATTCATCCCTGACTGGGGTGCCTTGACTGCCCCCTGTCCACAATCACAGGCAAGACAACAAAATTCCTATGGGCACCACTAAGAGACCAACATTTCTGACAACTGAAAGAGTGCATGGTCACTTCCCCCATCCTACAATATCCAAACTGCAAAGGAATATATGGGCTATAAAACAACACATCCAATTACGCAATAGGAGGACTACTCCAAATTCAAACTGCAGAAAATGACTTCCTACCTATGTTGTATGAATCAAGAAAGCTGTTTAATAGTGAGCAAAGATGCCTAATACATGAGAAAGAACTGATAGTCATTTTCCACTGCTTAATGAAGTGGCATTGCTATCTGGAAAGTGCACAGATATTCAAAGTACTAACCAACCAAAAATTAATGGTTTTTTTAAAACACATCAATATCTGTCTAGACAACAAGCTGAATGGATGGGCCTCATACAAAGGTCTCCAATGATAATTTAATATAACTCAGGCAATGAGCTACTTAAAGCAGACACTCTATCCAGGCTATACCATAAGCACCTACTCTTCACTAACAGAGAGAACCCCAATTAGCCCATGTTAATCATGGGAAATCTCCAAGAAGGGCTCCCACCTAGTACACCAATGGACCTCCAAGATAAAGTACTTAATAACAAACATCTGTTCAAAAATGTATTTGGCACTCTACACTGCAAGTTATCAAGCAACAATACAGTACCCTACGTCCCAACAACACAAAAGAATGACACAATCCTTTTCTAAACACAGAAATTTGGGCCACACATAGTAGGAACTTATATAAATATCTTAAGACACTCTTTTGGTGATCCAGCATGCTGGACAACATCAAAGAGGTGCTCAAACAATTCAAAGTATGTGAAAAGTACACCCACACTAATTTACCCCCCAAATAAGTGATTTAATATTAATTAAACAGCTCTTTAAGGGACAACAGTGGTGAAATTGACTGTAGGGATGCAAAAGTGAGAATTCAAAAGTTAGAATCTAAAAGTGGCCAAGTCAACACTTTTTAAAATTTCAAGATGGCTTTTATAATAAAGTAACTACTTTTTCTTGCCTTTTTTAGTTGAGATAATGAATAAAAAGTATTTTATATGGACATAATAAATTTTAATTTCAAGTGAGTTGTTTTAATTTAATTTTGAAATTTTCAGCTTGACCACTTTTAGATTCTCACTTTTGAATTCTCACTTTTGCATCCCTACAGTCAATTTCACCACTGTTGTCCCTTAAGGTATGGGCATTAGACTTCATGGGACCCATGACCAAAGACAAAAAAGGCAAAAATTACATTATTGCAACCATAAAAAATGCAACTATGCAACTGGTGGCCTGTGGCACATCCCACAAAATTATCCAAAGAAAATGATGTGAGATAATTTATTGACAAAGAGGTCATAGTCAAGTTCAGAAAACTTGAACTCCTAATTACAGATGGAGGAATAGAACTCACTGCCATCAATACCAACATCTAACTTGCTAAAAATGGAATAAGGCACACAGTAGCCAGCCCTTATTACCCACAAGCAAATGGGAAAGTATAAAGACTAAATGGTGCCCTGTAGAGGCGTTCAGTAAATTATCTGTCAACAACCCACAGCTTTTGGCTGATATTCTCCCAACAGCACTAATGGTATGTTAAGCTTGGCTCAATCAAAATGCAAGAAAAAGCCCTTATGAACTTGTCTACAGGCACAAACCTGCCTTTCCAGTACTAAGTTAGGACCTCAATTAACCTTACCTAAGAAGGTACTAGCAGATAATGAACCTGACGTACAACATACCAAAAAAGACCAAGAGATCATAGAAAAGAAAAGAGTTGAGAGAGAAACAGTCCCCATCCAAAAGAAACAGTTCCAAGTCAGAGACAAGATTTGGGTTTTCAACCACAATTTTCACAGATTGGACCCAGGATTACAAGGACCAGGAATTGTCATGTAAGTCAAACCAATCAACACTTACCTCATCAAAGGAGTTGCAATTGTACAGGTTTAAAAAGTATACATCATGATCAACTCTGCCTATGCAAAGCAAGAACCACACAGAAATACTCACAACTACCTGTTCTTAATGCCAAACTAGATTGATACCAGGCTCAAATCCCCAAAACTCTCAAGAAAATTCTAAGGCTCTAACTTCCAGCTCTCCAGGGTGAGATGTCATAACATCTTTTATTACTCCCTCTTGGGAAAGTAATTTCCTGAGTTATTCCCCAACTAATTTTTAAGTTGATGGCACTCTTATCAATCATCCATCTACTACAGGTCAAATCTTTTGAGTCCTAAGCGGAACCACCACTTGGAAAAGCCTCATTACCTAATAGGAATAATTACTTGAATAAGCCCCATGACTACTGTCAAGGAGCTAGAAGTACTGATATTCTGATTGTTGCCAACACAGCTAAAATCCCGGCATTGCCCAGTTTGGTGCTAATCTAATATACAGTTCAACATACCAGAAATGGCAACAAACCAATATCACATGACTTGTCCAGGTATCCAGAAACTTGAACCTATTCTGCACATGACCACCCTTATCTTTAATCCAACTTAATCCCCACCACAGCGCAAGCTATATAAGTCTAAAATATTATCCAATAAAATATACTTCTCTCCTTCTTAATTCCATATTCAAAGCTTCCCCAAAAGTTGCTCCTAATCACTGGTAGCAGCTACAGGTTTTTGACCACACCCATGAAAGAGAAAATGACTGAACAGAACCTGCCCACCTTCACTCATTACTAAACCAGGTTACATCTCAGGATACCTGGAAAACGTACTTCTTCATCCACAATATTGACAAAGATATACCTAGTGGATGCACAGTATTTAAAGGACTGGTCATGCCCAAAGCATGCACCAAGAATATAATAAATACAGTGGCTCTCTCTAACCACAAACAAACACACAATTGCCCATCAAAGGAAAAGTTACCAACACCAAGCACATTGCTATCAATAAGCTCTTTGGTAAAAGCAAAGAAAACATCATTAACTGGCTGGACCACTCAGCTGCTAAACTCTACGCCAGCTCATCACCCACAAAAAAGGGGTCCAGGAAGCCAGCAAGAGCCTGTATGAGGCCGCAGCTAACTGGTTTGCTACTTGGGTTGGCTCAAAAACTGACAACCATCTTGATAACTGGGTAGAGCTCAAAGCAGACATCACTCACAATTTTCACGTCATCAAATCCCTCCAATACATTGCAATACAACTCAGCAATCTTCCTCAGAAGACCACTGTCATAGCTTACGCCAATGAATTTGAAGAGATATGTTGCAAAATCCAAGACCCAGCACAAGCTGACAATGTGTACACTAGAGCATCATTCATCAACAGAATGAAACCCTCAGTTGCTGCTCTCATCTATCCAGAGGCTAACACCTCCATGCCCATGCTCATTGCAGAAGCCAAGCGCACAGAAAACATGCAAACATGGAATATGCTGCACGCAACAGCAAACACTCCTTCAATGGCAATGACAGAGATGATTCTAATGGCAAAAAGCGCCAAAACACCAACAACAGCAACTCCAATCAAAACAATGGCAATTGCAGCCAGAGCGCAAACTTCTCCTGTCCCAAGAAAGAGGACACCCCTGAAGTGAACAATGCTGAAACAGCAACCCACTATGAATCTGATCCCACATTCTCTGACCTCAAAGTTCTCAAAACAGAGGAACAGGGAAAAGAGGAGGGGGAACAGTCTTAAGTGCCCCTGTCTCCCCCCAAACCAACAAGAAATTTTACCAAGGCACAAACTTTGCTGCTCACATCCCACGTGTCCCGCAATCCTCCATTTTTATGAACTTAAAAATTAAAGATCACTCACAACTTCTTGTCTACCCATGCACTTATAAATATCTTACACATAAAATATTATCTGACTCTGGTGCACAACACACCATGGTTAGCAAACCATTTGTAACCAAGTACAAAATACCAGTTGTCAAATCCAACTTCAAATATGCCAGAATGGCAGACTGTCAAAGTTCAGGTATGGTAAAATGAGTAACTGTAATTGCTTAACTCAAATACAACCTTAATTATTACTAAAGATTAAGCCAAGATAGATATCTATTCTAATGCATATAATAAAGTATAATTTATGTAAATTCAATCTTTTATTTATAAATCAAGGAGAGAGTTCTATAGTATTTGAGTGATTAATAGGAACCACAGAGCGCCAGGATCCTCTGTTCTGCAGCCAGGTTTATCTATCACTTAGCCCATTATTAACCTAATGATCAGATGATCATTAGTTAATATAATCTCAGAGTGCAGCTTAGTTAATTAATCAGACTAGTTATCATCCAGTACAAGAGTACCATTGTTCTGTTGTTCACTGAGCTTAATGGATCAATAGTTGTTACAGTGAAGGCTATTTTACATCCAATCACTTCACAACACAGACAAATCAAAGGTTCTGCTTGAAGGAGAAACAACTTCCTTCAGAATTTACCTCCAAGGCATACAAAGTCCATCAAAGGACTTGTCATGAGCAACATAAACTCAACATTGTAGCAGGCATGGACTGGTTCACCCGAGTGAACCCCAGCATATGTTGGAAAACAAAGACCATGACCATCAAAATTAATGAAGTCAATTTCAATATCCTCAAAAAACCTAAAAATCTCATCCTAAGAGACACAGTATTTTTCTAAATCATAAATCAGGACAACTTGGAATGTCTAACCAAAGACAGTATACTCTACATTATGAAGTACACCAAATTCAATAACATACAAAAAACCTAAATTCAATCCCCAGAGCTTGCAGTACTCCTAAATAAATACATAAATGTAATTAAGGAAAAGCTCACAAGGGCTACCCTCAAACGGGAAGTCAAACATGGCTGACCTATGCAAAGCCATGCCCAAACCTGCATCCCTCTACAGACTCTCCCTCATGGAGACACAAACCCTCAAAAATCACATTAAGGATAGTGTTGTGATCTGAGGCGCAGCACAAAGTCACAACGGGAAATCCTAACCTTAGGATTGGATTTGTACTAAGTCTTGATTGGAATGGCAGAGAAGGCTATGCAATTACCTTGCAACCCTGATTGAATAATTTCTGCTAGTGTGGCTAGCAAGGCGCAAAAGTATGTGCAGACAAAAAGACAAGAATGTGAATAGAACTTAAATTTTATTGGTAAATGTGAAATGGAATATACTGTGTAGCTTTACCACAAAACAGTACATGGACAGTAGGATCACTTGCCACAAGCATGAGTGGGGCAAGTGAGTTACACAGAATCAGGAAACTGAGCAATTGAATTTCCTAATTTGGAGTCAGAGTCATTTCAAAGGGCAAAAGCAAAAGAGAGAGATTTTTCCTCAAAATAACCCATTGAAGGCAAAATCAAAACTCAGTGAATGGCGGCATTCACAACATTGCCCCCTCTAGATTGGCCTTAGGGGGTAGTATTTGTGGAGGAACTTGGCATGCACTTGGGCAAACAGTTGACCACTGGAGAGGAGTTTCACAGTGTATTCTGATCCTTGTTTGAAGGTCACTTCCAGGGGCCCAATCCACAACAAGTCTAGTTTATGAGTGTGTCCTCCTACTCTATGCTGATAGTAAAGGATGTGGTCCCCAATGTTAAACTCAGGCAAGGGAGATTGTCCATAATTGGTGGGGGAGAGCTCAAGCATCTTGGTCTTATATGTAGACGTGTAGGCAGTGGCCTGAATATTAATGATTTGGTTGACTAGATCTTTGATATGGTTGTCAGGGTTCATGGGCTTATCAGAGGAGAGTAGGGGCCCCCAGGAGCAACAGAGTGGTGGCTTCATAACCATACAACATAGAAAAAGGGGAATACCCAGTGACACAGTGTTTGCTAAGGCAATAGGCAAAGAGAGCAGTGGGTAAGTATAGATCCCAGGTTGCAGCATCAAAGTAAGTGAGTTTCCTCATGATAAAAACCAGAGTGAAATTTGCATGCTTGACTGCCCCATTGGTAGAAGGATTATAGGGGGAAGAAAAAGACTGGTGAGACCCCAAAGCCTCAACAACCAAGGTCACTAACTTAGTGTTGTAACTGTGCTGTTTTAGCAGAGTTACAAGAGGAAAATATTTAGAAGGTATATAATAATCTTTGTTGAGATATAGTGATTATATAGTCAATGTGAATCAAGGATAACAGGAACATAATTGTGTTGATCACACGGCTGGATAATGAAGGGGGTGGCTTGATCCTGGTAATGAGTCAAGCGCAAAAACAAGGTATCCACCATAAGGGATCATCATTTGTTCATGTTGTTGGATTTGATAATTTGAGTTGACTTCCTAGTCTGGCTTTGAGTGGCCGGGTAATCGGATTGCAGGTCACAAACCTGCTTGTTTGGAACCTTGCTGGTGGGTTGATCCTGCTGTTTTGACACCCCCCCCCAACTGAAGGTTGGCCTCCTCTGGGGGTAGGTTATCAGGGAGGTTGTCAGGAGCCCGGGCGCTGTACTGGACTAATTGTTGTTCTGTGGCGGGTAGGGCAGTTTCTCATTGTTTTTGTCTTGCTTTGCAGGGTCTCAGGTAATCATGGTATAGGGTCTTGTATTGCTTGCGCTTCCTGAGTCCTTGAATAAGGTAAGTGTTATTGTTGTTTACCTTTAGAAGGATTGCTGGCCCTACTTTCTTGGATTGTAGCTTGCTTTTATCAATGTTCATGACCCAAACTTTGTCCTCAAATAGATGTCTATCTCAGATGAGGACAAAGGTTTTTTGCAGACATTCATTTCACTTTTCTGTTTGTTTGCTGTTGGCCTCTATAATTTGAGGGTCTGAGCATGGGGGGAATTCACTTGGTATTTACAGTTTGGGTCCTACCAATGCTTGAATGATATTTGGCTGTGTGCTGTATACCAACTCAAATGGGCTTTTTCTGGTAGATCTGTTCACTTGGGTTTGGCAAACAAGTAGTGCAGTTGGTAGCTGCTTATAGCAGATTTCAGGTCTCCCAGCAGTGAGCTTGGCTAAGGCTTGCACAAGGCTGCTAATAAGCCGCTCTACACGTCCATTGTCCTGTGGGTGATATGGCGTTGTTATGGTGTGTTTGATCCCATTTTTAGCGAGGTATATGTTGGTGGTTTTGGAGGTCAATTATTTCCCTCCATTGGTTATCAGGAGTTCTGGCTTTCCAAACTTGGTTATTATCTCCTTTCTAATAAGTTTTTGTTGTCATTGCCAGTGTGTGCCCTCACTGCTTGGGCTACTGGCCATCTTTTAGTGAAGTCTATGGCAGTGATGATATATTTCTTATCATTGTGTTTTCCTGGCATAGGGCCAACAACGTCAAGGGCCCATACTTTGAAAGGATGTTGTGTGCAGATAGGGAAGTACTGACTTTGGAGGGGTTTTGCTTTTGGCAAACTTTTTGCATATCTCACATTGGTCTAGGACTTCTTGAACGTTGGAATATAAGGTTGGCCACCAGGCCTTGTGCTTAAGGAACTCATATAGGTTTTGGCTCTTGGTGTGTCTGAGGTCTCTGTGATAGTGTAGGATGGTATCTACCTGCTGGTGCGTGGGGATATAGGGAATGGTAGTGGCGTCAAAAAATTTTCTGTGTAGGGTCCCAAATACGTCAGTAAATAGGTGTTTGTTTTTGATAACTGTTTCCTTTGTTATGTTGGTTATACCAGGGGGGAAACCCTCAACTTTTGTTTTTAGTACTAAGAGAGGCCAGTCTGGGTCAAGCCCATTCTCCACTCTGTTGGCACATACATATAGGCGTGAGAGGGCGTCTGCCATGGCAAGCTCAGGACCAGGTTTGTACTGTATGAGCATATTGAATCTCTCCAAGAGCTCCATCCAGCGGGCTTGGCGGCAAGATAGATTTGCTTGGGTTTCAAAATATATGAGCAACTTGTGGTTGTTAATGCTGTGAATTCTTCCTGCCGTTCCAGATAACAGCGCCATTTGACTAGACAGTGCATGATAGCCAACAGTTCCTTGTTGCAGATAGGGTATTGACACTTGCCATCTGTCAATTTTTGTGATTTGTAAGCTACAGGCAGGAAGTCACCATCATTTTTTTTATTTGTAGTACTCCCCCAATGGATGCATCTGAGGCTTTGGTTTCCATTTGGTATTCCCTGTCACGCTTGGGGTATTGCAGGATAGGATCTGTTGTGAGTTTCTCCTTGAGGCGTCTAAAACAGAGGTCACATTAGGGAGTCCACACAAACTTGGATTTGGCGCCTATTATGGTGGATAAGGGGGCAGTCAAAATGCCACAGTCAGGTATGAAGCGGTGTATATAGGCCACCATCCCCAAGATGGTGCAGAGTTCCAACTTATCCTTGGGTGGCTGCATCTTGCATATGGCCTGTATCTTTTGACTGTTGGGTTTGATGCTGTCCTTTGAGACTATGTGTCCCAGGAAGGGTAATTGCTTGCAAAAGAACTGGCACTTTAGGCTTGGCCAACAGTTTGTGTTGTGCCAGGGTAGCAAAGACTACTTATAGAGCTTTATGATGCTGTTCCACCAAGGGGCTGTAGACAATGATGTTATCCAGGTAGACTAGGTCATGGTTGCCTATGTGTGGCGCAAATACTTTGTTCATGAAGGTCACAAAGATGGATGGTGCATTTGTCATGCTAAAGTTGAGCACCACACATTTGTATGAGCTGTATTTAGTGCAGAAAGCTGTTTTAGGGATGTCTTTCTCCTTGATGTAAATCTGGTTATAACCTGCAGTCAGATCAATCTTGGAGAAGACTGCGGCTCCTCCCAAGGTGTCAAAGAGATTGTCAATCAGTGGTAGTGGATAACAATTCTTGATGGTAACTTTGTTTAGGGCTTGGTAGTCTGTGACCAGACGCAAGGTAACGTCCTTCTTGGTCACAAAGAATACAGCAGTCCCAAAAGGAGACTGTGAGGGGCGGATAAGTCCTTTCTCCAATGCCTCCTTGAGGTAGGCGCGTAGGGTGTTGTCTTTGTTTGGGGTCAGCCTTTAGATAGGGCGCGCTTTGGGGTCAGCCCCTTTGAGTTGGATGGAGTATTGGATGTGTTTCTCAGGGGGCAGCCTGGATAGCGCTTCCTTGAAGATTTCTGGATGGCAGGCCACAATTTTGCGGTCCTGAGGTGTGGAGGCATCCTGGTGATCCTTGAAGTGTATGATCTTGTACTAGCAGGAGTCCCAGTCAATTGCCTTCAGGTTTTCCTTTTTGTCCAGGGTCTCTGTGATGCGCACAAAGACATGGTTGCGTAGGAGTTGGTATACTGAGTCAGGGTAGATCTGGTAGTTGACACCTTCACGCTTGATGGTCAACACTGAGGTTGCCCAGTATATATGAGTATTGTTCTTTTGTAACCAGTCCAGCTTAGAACAATATTGAATTTGGGAAAGTCAATGATAGGATCCTGGATGGTGGAGTGCAGGTTCTCTAGCATGACAGAGAAGGGGGTGGTTTCTCTTGTCACAGCAATGTGGTGTTCATCAGCCAGGACCACATTTTTATTCTGCAAAGGATTAGTGGCCAGCTTAAACTTGCCCATAAAGCTGCTGTTGACTAGCGTTCAATTTGCACCCAAATCCAGGAGTGCTGAGTCTGTGTAACTGCAAAAAATGAAAGGATAGGACATCAGTTTATTGGGATGCCTGGCAATGGTGTACAGTACCAGGTCTTCTGAGGGCACTTGGATCATTGGGCATTGGTCCACGTCTTTGGGTTGGTACTCATCATTGGGCAAGTCAGGTGTTGTGTGAGGAGAGCTTGGCTTGCTTAATGCTCTCCCCAGGCTTTTCCCTCATCTTGATTGCCCTATGTGCAGTGATACGGAAATGGGTATAATTTGACTGGCAATTGTTCCCACTTCCATGTCCATTTGAACCTGTGGGTTTATGGTTGGTGTTATTTCCGTTGTTTCTGGGGGGTGGTCAAGTGGAGCGCCTGCCTGTGTGGAAGTCCTTGGGTCTCTCTTGTTTTCCTGTTTGTGCCTTATGAAGGGCGTTGGAGGTTTCCCCCGCTTTCTCTGCTTTGCAGTACAGGCTTTTCAGGCTGGTCACCTGGTCCAGGTTCATGTGTCTCATCACATGAAAATTGTGGGCGTCATAGTACATGAGATTTGTGGCTGGGTTGTCAAAGGCCATGTCAGATGGTGCACAAAGTATGAGTTCCTTGTAGGCGCAGGTGAGTTCCTTCATGTTGCCTGTCTGGGTAAGGTTCTTCACTTGGCATATGATCATG
The DNA here is from genome assembly GCA_014839935.2 of Entomophthora muscae. Lineage (NCBI taxonomy): Eukaryota > Fungi > Entomophthoromycota > Entomophthoromycetes > Entomophthorales > Entomophthoraceae > Entomophthora > Entomophthora muscae. The sequence goes on along the minus strand of QTSX02005743.1, from coordinate 255,470 downwards.
AGCGCTGTACCCTTAAGCACAAATATTGCCAATAAGTCTTGCTTGAAGGTATCCCAGCTCTTGTTGATGTGTTCCTTGTGCCACTTGTCACACCAGGTGCCAGCGTCATGGGTCAGGCAGATGGAGATTTCTACAATCCAAAACCACTGCAGGCATTCCATCTGGGCCAGATTGCTCTGGGTGGACTGGATCCATGCGGCAGTGTTGTTGTTGGCCCCAGCAAAGGGTTCCAAGGCGGTGCTGCACAGTCTTTGAGCTACGTAGGTGGGCATGGCGTTTTTGTTGGTTGGTCTTGGAATGGAGGAGGGAGCCTGAAAGAGTTCTTGTGCAGACATGGCGTTGAAGGCGGGTTTTGGAATCACTGTGTTCTGGTACAGGACAAAGCCATCAGGTATCTTGGCACCAGAAGTGTACGGGGTCCAGTCAGGCGGGAGGCCAGACATAGTTCTGTCAAGGATTTGTTGGCTGCAGTGCGTGCGGGCAACAGGCAGAATTTTTCAAGAAAAGGTAGAACAGAGAACCTAACTGCGCTACCAATGTTGTAACTGTGCTGTTTTAGCAGAGTTACAAAGGGAAAATATTTAGAAGCTAGATAATAATCTTTATTGAGACATAGTGATTATATGGTCATAGTGAATTGATGGATAGCAGGAACATGATTGTTGATCACACGATTGTGTTGCAACCAAGTTTCCAGACTTGCCTGCTAACATATCTTACAATACACAGGGGGCTCTCAATGAGTCGCCCCTTGACGTATCTAACAAAATGAATTAATCTGGTGGCAATATCAAATGGCAGGTACTTCATCCTAATTAGGAGTACTACCAATTTGACTTGCTGATACCTGCACAAGTTATTCCCTGGCTTCAAAACTTACATGGAACTTCCCACTATGCCACCCCCTTGTGGCCTTGTGGCTTTCCCCATATAGTATATTAATCACAATATTCTACAATAAACAATACTTTAATCTTTTTATTCTATTCTTTCTATTGGACTGTTGTCTTCCCCAATTCCAAATACTGAATCATCATTGGTTCAGTTGCAACAGTGGTAGGTTTAAAACCTATCTAAAACAAAATTCTCTCTAGGAAAGGACGGAGTACGGGCTGTATGGCTACTCCCCATCAAGAAAATTTCCTGCCAATCCCTGAGGGGGACATCCCCAACAGGTACGTCATCTATCAAGACCAGATAGTTCTCACCAGCATATACAATTGGCTCTGCCTCAGGCAGCGTAACACCAATGTCACCCTGCCCTAGTCAGATCTGTCCCAGAGCATGCTCAACCTTCAGCTAGAATCCTTTGCTGGTGGCGTCAAGGGGACCAACATTGTCAGTTGGCTCCAATCTACTGAAACCTGCCTTTGCATCTGTCAGGTCCCTGAGCCCATGTGGGTTGCCACTGTGTCTAGTTGCCTCACAGGGCCCGCCACTGTATGGTTCACCAACTGGGCCAGCCAGGAACTTGACGTTACCTGGGCGGAATTCTGAGATGCCTCTAAGTCTTGCTACAGCAAAACCTTCTCCCCCATTGTTGTGGAACTCCTCTTCTAGCAATCAACAAATTGGTTCCATTCCTGAGTACCTTGCCGCCTGGCATCAAGCCCTTGCTGCTGCCCCCAAAGCCGTGACCAACGGAAATGCAATGCTACTCACTCTCATCATCAATGAGTTAAAACCCCATATCTGCAAGTGGGTCACCGTAGGTTGCTGCACCTCCATTGATGACTGCTACAAGGCCACTGTGGAGGCTAACAACCAGGCCTCAATGGGCTTCTGCTGTACCAGTGATGCTCCACCCCAACCACGTACCACACCTGGCAATGGCCACAATCAAGTAGGCTGCTGCCAGCCTTGTAAGCAGGATAATGGGACTAAACGCCCCCGCAAGGGAGAGCTTCAGCTAGCGCAGATCAAGGATCAGGGAAAAGCCTGGGGGTTGTAGCAACAAGAGGCCTTGCAACCCCACCTGATCCATCCTCTCAGTCCCTGCTCGCAAAAAATCCCTGCAACTACAACATTCACAAGGTCAAAACCATGGACGTCTTTCAAGTACACAGTGACAACCCTGTATTGCAAGCAAGCCACTCCTCAAATAAAGTAACACACTTGTCCTATCCCTTCTGTTTCCGTGGGAACATCCACAAATTACTGGTAGATACCGGGGCTGACCACACTATGGTGGAACAGGCGTTTGCTGACTCTCAGCAATTAGACCAAGTGCTCAGCAGGTTCAAAGCAGTACAAGTAGATGACTCCCGCAGAGTTGCTATCACCCACAAGATGGTACCTTTCTCTGTGATAATGGGGAACATACAGGTTAAGCTCTCTGGGCCAATCATGGTGGGGCTCAGCCACAACGTAATTGCTGGTCTTGACTGGCTTTGGCACAACCGTCCCTACATCAATTGGGATACCTCTGTCATCACCCTCAACAGAAACAGGGTGGGGCTCAAGATTTACCCTGTGGAAATGAGCAAGTTACTTCATGATACTGTGTTTGTCAGAATAATGGAGACAGGCTTGTACAATTTCAAGGGGCTAAACTAGACTTTAACCAATGCTCAGTCAAAGTTATCCACACTGAACCATCTGCAGTCTCTCCCTTGACCTCCTCATCACCACCAGTGCTTGCTGCACTCCTTGAGGAGTACAAGGATGTATTCAGTGAGACACTTGAAAAACTACCTCCTCCCTGGGAGATCCAGCATGCTGTACAACTTCAAGGGTTGTTACCTAAAGCGCAATCATTATACTGTCTCACACCAAAGGAAGATGAAACCCTCCACCAGCATCTTGTGGACGTGCTCAATAAGGGCTTCATTTGCCCCTTGCTCTCTCCATACAGGGCAGCTGTCTTCTTCATAGCTAAGAAGGACAGGTCCCTTTGCCTGGTCACAGACTACTGCTCCCTAAACGAGGTGACAGTTAAGAACAAGTACCCCCTGACACTGATTGACAACCTGTTTGATACACTTGCAGGTGCAAAGGTCTTTAGCAAGATTGATGTCACTGTAGGGTACAACCAGATCCGCATTGCACCAGGGGATGTGGCAAAAACTGCCTTCTGCACAAGCTACAGGTTGTTTGAGTGTTGCATCATGAACTTTGGAATGACCAACGCTCCTTCCACCTTTGCCAGGTTGATGTACAAAGCATTTAAGGAACTGATTGGGAAATGTGTGGTTGTGTACCTTGACAACATTATTGTCTTCAATCAAGATCAAACCATTCACCTCTAACCCTCTGTGCTGTCCTCAACACCTTCAGAAAAACCAGCTAAAAGCTAAACCCTCCAAATGCAAGTTTCTCAAGTCAGAGCTTTTATTCCTTGGGCATACCATCTCTGCCCAAGGGATAAAGCCCAACCCTGCCAAAATCAAGGCAATCACCAGCATGCTGCCCCCCACTGATGTGGGAAAAGTGCTTACATTCTTAGGCATGGTGGCCTACATGCATAAATTTATCCCCAATTGCAGAGAATTTATTGCACCGCTTACTGAGCTCCTGACCACTAAATAACGCTTCCAAGGGACCCCTATCAGAGATTGAGCCTTTGAGCCTTTAAAAAAAGACTTAAAACTGCACCAGTACTACAGTTCTCCAATCAAAACTGACAGTATGAACTTGATATCAAAACCTCCAACAGGGCCATAAGGGGTGTGCTAAGGGTAGAAACTGACAATGGCGTCTTCCTCCCTGTGGCATATGAGTCCAATAAAATTACTGACACAGAACAATGCTACCCTATCCATGATAAATAATTGGCAGCCATTGTACACTGTGTTGAGAAGTGGCGCTGTTACCTGGAAGGAGCTACCTTCCCACCCCACGTTCTGACGGACCACAAGTTGCTCCAGTACTTCAACACACAGTCCCACTTGACACACCGCCAAACAGGATTGGTTGAGCGTCTATCCCCTACCTGTTGCTCATCAAGTACAAGCCTGGAAAGGAGCTTGTCACAGCTGATGCTCTTTTGCAACTCTACATAGCGTCCATTACTGGGGACAATGGCTTGGACCCAGATTGGCCCATGCTCTACCTCCACACTGAGGCAACTTGCTACAAGGGCCTTAACACGTTCATCATCTCCAAATTGAAGGACAACAAAAGCCAGTTCACCACCAATGCTGGTAACGTCTGCCGCCGGGCAGAGACAGGTGAAAAGATGCTGTACATTCCCACCACGCAACAAGGTGACACAATATTGCACTACCACCAAACCCTGGGTCACATCAGAGGGTGTAACCTCTTCAAGATTATGAAACAGAAGGTTTGGTGGCTGTGCATGCATCAAGACATCTTGGACCTCCTCAAAATGTGCATTTTGTGCGAAAAGAACACGTCCAAACCTGCACCCCCAAGTCTGTCCTGACCATCAAGGCCATGGAACCCTTTGAGAAGTGGGCTCTCAACATTGTGGGACCACTCCCTGAGGACAAACTGGGAAAGAAGTACATTATCACTGCCATTGACTACTTCACTTGCTAGCCAGTGGCCTGGTCAAAAACTAATCAAACCGCCACCATCATCACCTGCTTCATTGGCAGGGAAATTGTGGCCTGCTTTGGGCAACCCAAACGTCTCATCACAGATGGCGTCCCCAAACTTGTTGGACATGTCATGAAGGCATACTGCGCCAAGAATGCACTCCAACGTATAGTTACGGCCCCCTACCATCCTCAAGCCAATGGACGTGTGGAACAGTTAAATGGCTCACTGGTTCAATTGATTGCCAAGCTTTCACAAGAGCACCCTAACACTGCATGGACTGAACACCTGCCCACCGCTCTACTTATTCTACAAGCAAGAATCAACAGGGGCACAGGGTTCAGCCCCAGTACCCTGGCCTTTGGAACACCTGACAGTCTGATAGGGGTTGAACAGGGAAAACTACGGTCAAAGGTCCCCAACAAGCCTCCCCTAGTAACAACTACATCCCTAGACCAATGACGTGCCAAAGCCTGGGAAATCAAACACAAGCAGATTGCAGGAGGGAAAAGCACCTCAAAGCTAGATACGCTGTAGGTGACCCTGTCTATACCCTCAATCCCAATTCTGCCAAGTTGGAACCCAACCACCTAGGGCCCTTAAAGATAGCTGAAGTCTATGACAATCACACTTATCAACTTGAAAATGCCCAAGGGAACACCAAGAAGCTTCACCATGATTGCTTGCGCCCCTGCTGCGCTATCCCCACACAAAAAATGTTTGTGTGGACCTTCCCAGTCCTTCTGCAGACTCTGGTCTTGGTGTCTGACGCCAAGCAGGGGGCAAGGGGGGTGTTGCAACCAAGTTTCCAGACTTGCCTGCTAACATATCTTACAATACACAGGGGGTGCTAAATGAGCCACCCCTTGACGTATATAATGTTATGGATTAATCTGATGGCAATATCAAATGGTGGGTACTTCATCCTAATTAGGAGCGCTACAAATTTGACTTGCTGATCCCTGCCCAAGTTATTCCTTGGCTTCAAACCTTACATGGAACTTCCCACTATGCCACCCCCTTGTGGCCTTGTGGCTTTTCCCATAAAGTATATTAATCACAATAATCTACAATAAATGATACCTTATTCTTATTATTCTGTTCTTTCTATTGGACTGTTGTCTTCCCCAATTGCAAATACTGAATCTTTATTGGTTAAGTTGAAGCATTACCTATCCTTTCTGTTTTTGCAGATACCAGGGCACAGCACTATTTGACACTGGAGCCAATTAATCACTCATTAAAAAGAGTTTTTCAGACCTCATGAAGTTACCTACCATCCAGAGTAGCATCAAGAAAGTCATCATGGCGGACAACCACAGCACACTAGTTACCCACAAGACAAAACCTTTCTGAGCCCAAATTAGAGACGTCCAAACAACAATTAGTGGCCCCATCATTCCAATCCCAAAATACAATATCATACTTGGATTAGATTGGATGCAAAATACAAAGCCTCACATCAACTAGGACAGTGCCACCCTCACTATCCAGCAAGGAGAAGTCCACCATCACGTGTACCTAACACATCTTGACACCCTCATGAGGGACCACATATTCATAAAGATCATGGAAACAGAGAAAGAAACTGACACCAGCAAAATCAATTGGAGCAAATGTATGTATGAGGTCATACATTTCAAAAACACAGATACTCAACACAAATAGAACCCAATTAGAGACCAGCTAGTCAATGGATTTATCTGCATATTCCAAGAAACACTACCCGGGTTGCCCCTAATTAGGGTATTCAACACAAGATCAACCTAAAAGATAGTGTGCCTAAAGCATAACCCATCTACCGCCTCACACCACAAGAAGACAACGCTCTGAAAGCTTACCTTGACAAAGCACTCAAGAAGGGCCTCATAAGACCCTCAAAATCACCCTTTGGTGCTGCTGTCTTCTTTGTGGCAAAGAAAAATGGAGGCCTCCGCCTGGTCACAGACTACAGGGTGCTCAACAAGGTCACAATAAAGAACAGGTATCCCCTGCCCCTAATTGATGACCTTTTTGATGTCCTGAGGGGTCCCAAATCTTCACAAAAATTGATTTGACAGCAGGTTACCACCAAATCTGCGTGAAACCTGAAGACATTCCAAAGACCACATTTTGAACTAAATACAGATCCTTTGAATGTGTTGTCCTCAATTTTGGCATGATAAACGCTTCCAGTACCTTTTTAACCTTCATGAACAAAGTATTCAAGGAACACATTGGGAAAAGAGCAATCATCTACCTGGATGACATCATCATTTACAGCCCCAACCTACAACAACACTGGGAAGACGTCCGCGCAGTCCTCCGTACCCTGCAAGAAAACCAACTAGTTGCCAAACCATCCAAATGTGAGTTCTTCTCAACTGAACTTCTATTCCTTAGCCATATCATCAGCAAGGATAATATCAAGCCGGATCCAGACAAGATATGCGCTATAACAGAGATGCCAGCCTCAAGGAACAAGAGCAAACTCATCACCTTCCTTGGAATGGTAGCCTATGTACGCAGGTTCATCCCTGACTAGGGCGCCCTAACAGCTCCCTTGTCAGCCATCACCGGAAAAACAATAAAATTTGTCTGGACACCCCTACAAGACCAACATTTCCACCAACTGAAAGAGGCATAGTTACTGCCCCCATCCTGCAATACCCAAACTGTGAGGGTATCTATGAGCTAGAAACTGACACCTCTGATTATGCCATAAGAGAAGTCCTCCATATCCAAATGGCCCAAAAGGACTTCCTCCCTGTAGCATATTAATCAAGGAAACTATTGGACGGCAAACAAAGATACCCTATACATGATAAGGAATTGGTTGCCATCATACACTGCCTCATGAAATGGCAATGCTATCTGGAAGGAGCCCAGACATTCAAAGTACTCACTGACCACAAGTCTTTGATATTCTTCAAAACATAACAAAACCTGTCAATAAGACAAGCCAAATGGATGAGTCTCATACAGAGATACCCCATGCAAACTGAATACAAGCCAGACAGAGAGATGCTTACTGCAGACGCCCTATCAAGGCTATACAATAAAAAAATCCTCTGCACTGAGGGCAACCCCAACTGGCCCATGTTAATCATGGGGAATTTCCAGGAAGGGTTCTCACCTGGAACACCAATGTACATCCAAGAGAAAGTCCTCAAGAACAAACATATGTTCAAAAAGGTATATGGTACCCTTCACCAAATCCTTCCAAATGGTGACACTGTACCCTACGTCCTGTCAACACAAAAGATTGACACAATCCTCCGTTATCCCAGAGACTTGGGACACACCTGTAGCAGAAACTTGCACAAATATCTCAAGACTTGCTACTGGTGGCCCAACATGCTAGATGATATCAGAGAGGTACTGGAACAATGCAAGGTCTGTGAGAAGTATGCACAAACCAAAGCTTCACCCAAGTCAGTAGTACCCATATCCATCACACAACTCTTCAAGGTATGGTTGTTGGATATTGTGGGGCCTATGCCTAGTGAAAGCAAAGTTAAGAAGTACATCATCACAGCCATTAACTATGCAACCAGATGGCCCATAGCAAAAGCCACAAAAGAGCACAAAGGCAATGATGTGAGACAATTTATTGGCAAGGAGATCATAGCAAAGTTTGGAAAGCCTGACCTCTTAATCACAGATGGAGGCACTGAACTCAAAGCTATTGACGCCCACATCTATCTTGCCAAGGATGGAATAAAACACATCACAGCCAGTCTATATCACCCACAAGCAAATGGATGCGTAGAAAAACTAAACAGCCCTTTAGTGGAAGCCCTCAGTAAGTTGTCTGCCAAAAATCCAAAAACCTGGTTGAAATGCTACCAACCGCCCTTATAGTCTGCAGAACACAAGTCAACCGCAATACGGGCAAAAGCCCTTATGAACTTGTCTATGGTCAGAAACCCTCACTTGTCAGTACAACCACAGGACCACAACTGCCACTTCCAAAGAAGATGCAAGACAGTAATGACCCAAAAGTGCTACAAGCCATAAAGGACCAAGAAGCGGTGAAACAACAAAGGGTTCAGCAGGAAGCAATCCCATTGCAACAAGAAAGGTTTTAAGTCGGAGACAAGATCTGGGCCGTCAATCACAACCAATATAAACTAGACCCAGGGTTACATGGACCAGGCATTGTCATGGAGGTGAAGCCCAATAACACCTACCTCATCAAATGGATTGGAGCTTGAACTGAACTGAAACGTATGCACCATGACCGACTCTGTTTGTGTAAGGCAAGAGCACCCCAACAAAATCCAAGGCTTCCTGTACCTAACGCCAAACTGGACCAATATCAAGCCCATATACCAGATACTCTCAAGAAGGTTCCCAAGGCTCCGCCTTCCAGCACCCCAGGGAGAGATGTTGCAACATCTTTGATTACTCCCTCTCAGGGAATTAATGCCCCAAATAAATCACCAAGTAGCTCACTGAGTGGTTCACACCCAGGCAATAAACTGGTGGCACCATTATCAGTTAACCATATATGACAGGGATCACTCAATCCAGGTCCTAAATGGAACACAACTTGATTAAGCCTTGTGACTCAAGAGGAACATTACTCAGATAAGCCCCATGATCTCCATGACATACATGGACAACATGTGGCTTGTCATGATACTATATAATATTCTATATTCATATCCAATAAAGTATCATTCTCTTCTTAATTTTCCCCTTTATTTTGTTTACTATACTTCCCAGAAGTATAAACTTGACACTTCCAAGTTAAGGTTGCCACAAAATTTGTCAATCAGAAGCTGCTTCATCTCCTCTCATGTCTTAATGGTGGGCAACTCAGGCACTACTACATCTTGGCAGGTCAGTTGCAGGCAGGTTATAATGTGTTCCTTTCTAACCTTATAAGAGGCTCTTCTCATAGCAGTTTTGTAAATGTTTAGGAAAGCCGCAATAATAGAAGTCTTGGGATCAAAGACTTGCTTAAAGGTAGGTTTGAAGTGGGCCTCAGGAGTTAGACCACCATTGTTACTGTCAAGCACATTTATGCGCGGGGAGAATTCTGCTTCAGATTCAGAGGGGGGCTTTCTGGACCACAGTTGACAAACACTCCTTCAAGAGTATTCAAGGTTTCAGAAGTGTGGGCAGCCAAATTTAACCAAGATGATCTGTCACTCAGTAACGTCTAGGCGCTGGCCCTGAGTTGTTACTACTGTGGAAAGCTCATCCAGATGGGAGGTAGGTAAGGACACACTGAGAGGCAGAGGGTGAACCTGTCATTCACTGAATCAATTAATTCACTCATTTCTTGCACGTCTTTATCAAGTTTGGAGTGGTCCTGTTTCAAGTGGTACACCTCATTAGCTAGAGCAATCAACTCTCTAGAACAGTGGATTTGGGGCGCTCCTGGAAGGCCAGGGCAGCAGCCATATTCATCAATAATCCCAGTTGGGCTAGCAGCAGTTGCTGCCATTTTGAATAGGGCAGCAACCTCTTGCTGTATCTCAGCAACTTGAGCTGTCAACTCAAGCACCTGAGGATCAGGCTGAGGTACTTTAATAGGAAGATCTTGGCTGCAGGTAGATGCTCTTAACTCTCAAATGGCATCCCACAGTCTCTGCTCTCTATTTGCCAAAGCATCTGATGGAAGAGAAGGGAGGCATCTGGTTTGGGTGTAGACAGTTCATTTACTTAAGTCTGGAGTTTGGCAATGGTAGCAGCAAAATCAGCCCTTTCTTGATTGAATTCCTTGCTAAGTTTGCAAAGGCCTTTAGCAGCAAGGGCTGCTACTTGCTGTAGTTGATCAAAGGAGTAATCACTGAACTTTTTGATCTGAGAACAATTTTTTTGAAATCAGAGAGATAGGTGTTCAGAGTGGAATCTAATTGGGTGTGCCAGGGCTGTTCTAACTGGTGAATCTCATGTAGACGCTCCCTGATGTATTCAGGTATGAACTGGCGCATTTGTTTGATGGAATTGACCAAGCGGCCTGGGAGGTGCAGAGTTTCATTGATTGTCTGATACCAAGGAAAACAGGGAGTGAATCCACTGCTGGTAGGCTGCAAACTGATCCCAGTGATGAGTGACAGCTGCTTGTAGAGATGAAATCTCCTGAATGTGGAGCCCTAATACCATTTGATGATGGGCTAAGGCAGGTTGTACAAAGGATGACAATAGGTGTTCAGCAGAGCTAGTTGCTGCAAGGAAATGCTGTGGAAATTACAGACCCACAATCAATTCATAGTATTCTGCTTGACTGAACTGAAGCTGAAGGCAAGGGATGGCTCCATCATGGGCTAACCCAAGGGCTACTTCCATGACTTGTTCCAATTCAGGGGTACCCAAAGGGTAGGTCACTAGGCAGAGACTGTTCCCAAGGTTCAGTACAGTAGGGACAATAGGTGGGTTGGCAATGTCTTCTTCAATAGGAGGACTGGTAATTTCAGAGAAAGTCAGCTCTTGTATAGGCGGAGGCAAAAGACCTGAAAGCGTGGATGCAAAAGGGATAACCAAGGGGCTTACATCCCCTGTAGTGAGCACCATTTTTGTTATGATCTGAGGCGTGGCACAGAGTCACAACGGGAAATCCTAACCTTAGGATTAGATTTGTACTAAGTCTTGGTTGGAATGACAGGGAAGGCTATGTGATTACCTTGCAGCCCTGATTGAATGGTTTCTGCTAGATGTGGCTAGAGAGGAACCAAAGTACGTGAAGACACAAAGACAAGAATGTGAATATAACATAAATTTTATTGGTAAAAGTGAAATGGATTATATGCTGTGTAGCTTTACCACAAAACAGTACATGGACAGTAGGATCACTTGCCACAAGCATGAGTGGGGCAAGTGAGTTGCGCAGAATCAGGAAACTGAACAATTGAATTTCAAAATTTGGAGCCAGAGTCATTTCAAAGAGCAAAAGCAAAAGAGAGATATATGTCCTCAAAATAACCCATTGAAGGCAAAATCAAAACTTGGTGAATGGCAGCATTCATGATAGATAGCCTAGCTAAAGGCTTTATTTGCCCATTTGAATCCCCATGGGGCAGCAGTGTTCTTTGTAAAGAAAAAGGAAGGCTCACTCCATCAAGTAACATACTACAGAGCTCTCAATGCAAGAACAGTAAAGAACAAATATCCCCTTCTACTTATAGAGGATCTGTTTAAAAGACACTCTGGAGCCAAATTTTTCTCCAAAATTGACCTCACCTCAGGTTACAACCAAGTTGAAGTAAAAGAAAAAGACATACCAAAAACTGTGTTCTGTACGCAATTTGGATCTTTTGAGTGTAGGATTATAAACTTTGGGATGACCAAAGCTCCTGAAATGTTTGTCACTAAGATGAACCAAGAACTAAACAGTCTCTTAAATACATTATGATACCTTGAAAATATCATCAGCTTTTCAAAAACCAAAAAGGAACACCTCATGCATGTCTACAAGACACTCAATTGACTTACAAAGCACAAAATGTACATAAAGCTTAGCAAGGGCCAATTTATGGAAAACAAACTCTTGTTCTTGGGCCACATTTTCTATGACAGTGGCATCAATCAGACCCAGATAAAATTAAAGCCATAATTAACATGCAACACCCCACCTCTATTAAACAAGTTAGATGCTTTCTTGGAATGGTAGCTTACCTAAGGAAATACATAAAAGACTGAAGGAAATTAACCACACCAATCAATGACCTAACCAAGGGTAATGTCAAAAAGAAAATATCTTGACACTATAATGTGAAAAGAATTTTGAACTACTAAAACAAGCTCTGATTGAAGCTCCAATCTTACAATACCCTAATAAAAATGGGTGCTACAAGCTAAAGTTGGATGCCAGTGACACTGTCATTGGCGCAGTAATATACATCTGCCAGCCAGGACAGCAAGACTTCCTGCCAGTATGTTAAAAAAGTAGAAAACTAACTAGCACTGAGCAGAGGTACTCTATACACTGTTGTAACTGTGGTGTTTTAGAAGAGTTACAAGGGGTAAAATATTTAGAAACTAGATAATAGTTTTTATTGGGAGATAGTGACTATATAGCTATTGTGAATTAAAGATAAGAGGAACATGATTGTTTTAATCACACAGCTGGATGGTGAAGGGCAGTGGCTTAGTACTGGTAATGATTCAAGCACCAAAACAAGATATCCACTGTAAGGGATTATCTTTTTTCATGTTGTTGGATTTGGAAATTCAAGTCAACTTCCTAGTTTAGCTTCAAGTGACAGGATAACTGGGTTGAAGGTCACAAACCTGTTTACTTGGAACTTGCTGGCAAGTCAAGCCTGCTGTTTCAACACTCCCCCCTGACTGAAGGTTGGCCTCCTCTGGGGGCAGGTTGTCAGGGAGTTTGTTGGGAGCCCAGGCATCATATTGCACCAGCTGTTGTTCAGTGGCAGGTAGGACAGACTCCCATTGTTTTTGTCTTGCTTTACAGGGCCTCAGGCAATCATGGTGGAGAACTTTATCTTGTTTTTTTTACCAAGTCATTGCACAAGATAAGTTTTGTTTTTGTTTACCTTTAGAATGATGGTAGGACCCACCTTCTCTGGCTGTAACTTGCTCTTGTTGGTATTAATTACCCAGACTTTGTCATCAACCTCATTTCTGTCTTGGATGGGGACAAAGGTATTATGTAGGTGTTTTTCTTCTCTTTCTAGTTGTTTGCTATTGGCCTGTATGACTTGAGGATTCAAGTGGGGTGGTGTAAAGTTACGCCTCCCCCTTAGGCCTCCACTTCAATTCCTGCCAAATGCTTGGGAATTTCTACCAAATTATGGTTGAATATTTATCTGAAAGGTTACTGAAAAAGCCCAAGAAAGGCCATCAATTTAATATTTTAGAATTATTCTGAAGATGCCCCCGCCTAACCCACTCAAGAGACACCTCTGGTTAAATGTCATGTGCAATAGCGGCCAGGAGCAGTGGTAATTGCATCCAAAGCATATTCCTGAGGTTAGTTGGTTCAGTTTTCCTTTCAACTATGTCCATTCAAAATTTGCCAAGATCTTCCTGCCTCAAGAAATGCATTTGTATCTGCTCATATCATTGGTCAATTGGTTTGTGATATTCAATCTACCACCCTAATCCTATCACATCACTTTAATGAATGCAAGTGTTGTAAAAGACCTTGCTTCATCATTCTCTACTCTAATAAAGTTCAAAATTTGTTAGTTTAATTTGGCCTTCTGGTTTTGCCTGTTGCTTTTGGTGTTCAGTTGATTCCTTCTCCCCTTTGGCCTCCCAGGAATTGTTGGCAGCAATCTTTTGGTTGTTGCTGAAACCGCAATTTTATTGTGGTTGAGAGCTTGGTTTTATTTCCTCTTAACCTGCTCCCCAATTCTCACAGGTGGAACTTCACTGGGCATTTCCAGCTTGTGTCCTGATAGTGCTTGGATAATATTGGGTTGTGTTCCATAAACTAGCTCAAAGGGGCTTTTTCTGGTGGATCTATTCACTTGGGTTTGGCACACAAGTAGTGCAGTTGGTAGCTGCTTATACCAATACTCAGGTCTCCCAGCAGTGAGCTTGGCCAGGGCCTGCACTAAGCTGCCATTCAGCCACTCCACACGTCCATTGGCCTGAGGATAGTAAGGTGTTGTCACTGTGTGCTGGACCCCATTTTTGGGGAGGTATACATTGGTATTTTTGGAGGTCAGTTTTTTGCCACTGTCTGTTACCAGAAGTTCTGGCTTTCTGAACTTTCTGATGATTTCCAAGTCTATTAATTGTTAAACGTTGTTGCCTGAATGAGTTTTCATTGCTTGCATCACTGGTCAGCAAGTGGCAAAGTCAATAGCAGTGATGATGTAATTTTTGATGTTGTTTTTCCCTGGCATGAGTCCCACAATGTTGAGGGCCCATACCTTGAAAGGCAGTTTTGAACAAATTGGCAATATAGACTTAGGTAGGGTGTCGCTTTTTGCAAACTTTTCACACACTTCACATTGATCAAAAACTTCTTGGACGTCCCGATATAGAGTTGGCCATCATGCTTTATGTTTGAGGAATTTCTAAAGATTACAAATCTTGGTATATCCTAGATCTCTGTATTAGCTTAGAATGGTGTTGACTCATTGGTGTGTAGGGATATATGGGATGGTAGTTCCATCAGTCATTTTGCAGTGTAATGTCCTGTATACCTCTGCAAAGAGGTGTTCATTTTTATTGACTGTTTCTTGTGTGATGTCAGTATTGCCAGGGGGGAAGCCTTTGTCTTTAGAGCAGAGTATCAGGAGGGGTCAGTCTGGGTTGAGCCCATTCTTGCTCCTTTTTGCTCTAACATATAAGCGCAAGAGTGCATCTGCCATGACAAGTTCAGGTCCTGGTTTGTACTGAATAATCATATTGAATCTTTCTAGATGTTCCATTCAACGTGCTTGTTGTTGGGAAAGTTTTGCCTGCGTTTTGAAGTATATAAGGGATTTATGATTGGTTAATTCAGTGAATTATTCCTGTTATTCCAGGTAGCAGCGCCACTTGAAAAGGCAGTGTACAATTACCAATAGCTTTTTGTCATGTATGGGGTATTGATACTTGCTGTCTGTCAGTTTGCGCAACTTGTAAGCTACAGGTAGGAAGTCATCATCATTGTTCTTGATTTGTAGTACTCCCCCAATGGATGAACAATAGGTGTCTGTCTCCATTTGATATTCTCCATCTTGCTTTGTGTATTGTAGGATGGATGTGATTGTGAGTTTCTCCTTAAGATGTCTGAAGCAAAGATCACATTGGGGGGTCCATAAAAATTTGGATTAGATACAAGTTATGGCAGACAGGGGTGCAGTCAAAATAACACAGTTGGTGTCGTAAATTAGACAGCATGTGTATAATGGTCAAGGCTATCAGTAGAATTTAATCCTGATAGCCAAGACTAAACTGGTTTGCACTCAAATCTGTTGTATCCAACGGATTTTTAATTCTAAGTGTATCTTGGATGTTACAATAGGATGGTCGCACTATTACATCCAGGTTGGATTGGGTTTGGGAATTACAAGCAGCTTCCATCATGGGCAGCTGCAAGCTGAAGCCACTCCATGGTAATGTGCACCCACTCTTCTCTGTTGGATTGTCCAGATCATCCTAAGATGGAAAGAATATGGATGCAGGAGCCTGGTGGACACCAGAAGATCCTGTAATGTGCCTGACAATGGTGCAGGTGTTAATAACACTTCTGCGTCCATTGTGTGGCCAGGATGGTATTTAAACTTCCCTTCTTTCCAAATAAAAAACATACTTTCACATATTAAATCTTGCCTTTTACTCAACTTAGTTTTTACCTATTATTAAAAGGTAAAGACTACAGAGTCATTGGACCTGTATTAATTTTTGTTTAGGCCTGCTGCTATACTCTACCCACAAGCAACTATAGATGTTAAACTCAAAAACATCCACAAGGCCCAATTCACAACAGTTGGGGATAAATTGTCACACAGACAACCATTCCCAGGAATATGCAAAGTTTAGACTTCTCCTTTGGAGGTGGGATTCTGCAAATAGCCTAAATTTTCTGGCTTTCAGGCTTGATGCTATCCTTTGAAACTATGTGTCCCAGGAAAGGCAACTGTTTGCAAAAGAATTGGCATTTAGAGGGCTTAGCTAGCAGCTTATGTTATTCCAGGGTAGCAAAGACTGCTCCAAGTCCTTATGGTGCTGTTCTACTGAAGGATATTAGACAATAATGTTGTCCAGATACACTAAAGTGTGCTTGCCAATGTGGGGGGCAAACACTTTATTCATAAAGTTCAATAAGGTCAATGGTGTGTTTTTCATCCCAAAATGAGCACCATACACACTAGTATTACCTGTACTTAGTGCAGAAGGCTGTTTTGGGTATATTTTCCTCCTTAGTGCAGAATTGGTTGTAGCCTGTGGTTAGGTCAATCTTGGAGAAGACTGTGGCACCGCCCAAGACATTGAAGAGGTTGTCAATTAGTGAGAGCAGGTAACAATTCTTGATGATAGCCTCGTTTAGGGCTTGGTAATCTGTAACTAATCAAAGGTTACCATATTTCTTTGCCACAAAGAATACAGCAGCACCAAACAGCAACTGTGAGGGGTGGATAAGACCTTTTTTCAACAACTCTTTAAGGTAAGCATATAGTGCATTATCCTTGTTTGGGGTGAGTCAGTAGATGAGTTGTGCCTTAGGTATGGCTCCCCTAATCCGGATGGAGTGCTGTATGTGTTTCTCTGGTGGCAACTGTGGTGATCCACATGTATGTATTTTTGAAGGCGAGGGTTGATTTGGCTTCAAATAAAGACAATATGCTGAAGAGTGACAATGTGTTGTTAGCTGATGACGCTGTGAGCTAGTAGGTAACATAGGACTACTAAGGGTAAGTAAGGTGAGCCTAGTAGATAACATATGACTACTAGGGTAAGTAAAGTGAGCCTAGTAGGTAACATAGGACTACTAGGGTAGTAAGGCCTGAATGGTAGGTAACAAAGGACTACCAGAGGCAGATGTTGCCTCCACCCATAAGAAGATATTGGCTGCTTTGGGCTATAGTTCTTCACCTAGCAGGAAACTTTGGCTGCAAAAGGGTGAAGACTAAGATAGCAAGCAGGGAACTTTGTCTGTCTGGGGGGGAGTAGGTTTTGGACCCTTGGCAGATAACGCGGGCTGCCAGGAAGGGGAAGAGCTCTAAGGGCTCTATGTACCCTGATACGCTTATAGAAGGTCTGTGAGCAAGCATCCTATCTAACAGGCTGGTAGGGTGTCCTTGTTTATGCCCCTATGAGAGCTTTGGAGGGAACCCAAAGTGAGCATTGGAGGGCATAGATTTTCTCAGAGGTGTCATCAAGGCAGTTTTCTCAGGGAAGCAAGCTGCAGAACTTGGTGTGATCAGGCCTCTGGGAAGTAGAGCTGATTACTCTGTGATTGAAAGCCCAGAATTAATCACCTGGGTGAGTAAAGACAACACAGACATTGATCTATGGTTGAATGACCTAAGTGGAGTGCCACTTGTGAGGGCCCAGTCAAACACCAGTTCAATGTAGACTCATGCCTGGGTCTACAAGTTCTGGTAACAAGACTGAGATAAAGAACCAAGGTGGTTCACAGAATTAACAGAGAAGACTAGTGAGAGGGACTGTTTGATCACAGTGAAGACTAGTTGGTGGACTGTTAATTCATATTGAATTATGGTGAACCAAGATGGTTCATTGTGCAGAGGGAACTAAGGAGGTTCCTAGTGAGGATTTGTTGAGGAACTGGTTGAGGATAAGCTGAAAGATCAAGAGATTACAATTCAGGACTAGCTGATCAGGATACAGGTTGGCCAAAGGACCAGAAGATTGTGTTGCAGGAGTAGCCAGAGGACTGATGACAGGAACTAGCCAGACTGGATACAGAGGCTGGAAGAACTGATTTTAGTGTCTTTTGAGAAGGAAATAGATAAAAAGAAGCAGTTAAATAAAAATTAAATACTGCCTGATTATGATTAAAAAAGGATCAAATATCTAATAAAAAAAAAGAAAGAGGAGGAAAAATGGTCTGCAGCTTATTAAGACTGTAAATTTATTTAAGAAGGAGAATTGAGTAAGAAGGGAGCCAGAAGGGAGCCAGAAGGAGGCCAGAAATAGGACCAAGAAACTGTAAGGGCAGAAGAGAACATTTTGCCAAGAACAACTAGGAGAGGCAAGAGGGCAAGCAGCAAGCAGGTTCAAAGTTGCAAAACGTTGAGGAAAACACAGAGAAACACAGAGAAACGTTGTAAAATCAAGGGGCCAAAATTTGCCTAAGTAAAACATATGTGGAAGCGCTCAAGATTTTCCAGGGAAACGTGACAGGAATTACGGCAAAACCGTTCAAAACACGGAGCAGTTGTTTACCTGGAGCAAGACAGCCTCAAGTTCAAATCAGGGTCAAGAGCAAATCATCCAGGGAAACCTTTTTTGAAAACCCATTGAAGCAAGGTGTATGATTTGCTGCAAGCCAAAGTCTGTTTGATCAGTGTTATGAGGGCTTTAACTTAAGAGTTATAGCAAAAAAATGAGGAGCAGAAGCAGAAAATCCAGGGCTTTCATTTGCTGAAGTAAGTTTTGAAGTCTAATATATTGTAGAAGGAAAGAAACAGGATAGTTTAAGCTCTTGAAAGCCATAGTTCTAAGAGAGGTTTTTGGTCTGAAACAAGGAGCTATAAAAGGGGGAGCTATCTGAGACTCTTAGGGGACTAGATAAAGTGATCACAAAGGCCACAAGAGCTACAGAAGGAGCCAAAGACCAAGAGTAGTAAGTCCAAGCTGGAACAGACTGCAGGAGCACAAGACTGAAGTGCAGGAGCCCAAGACAAAGAAGCAGAAGCCAAAGACCAAGTACAAGGAGTCCAAGAGATTTTTGAAGGACTTTAAGTACTGGCAAAAACCCTCATTGTTCCCTATACTAAGGCCATATATAAGAAGTTTTGTGAATACCACTATTCACCATGTTTCAATTTTGCCTTTGGTGGGCCATTTCTAAGACAAATCTCTTGCTTTTGCTTTTGCCTCTTGAAATGAGTTGATGACTGAATCAGGAAATACAATTTTTTGGTTTCTTGACTCTGCGCATCTCACTTGCCCCACTCATGCTTGTGGCAAGCAATCCTACTGTCCTGGTAGTGTTTTGTGGTATTCCTAACCACTTTATATTCCATTTTGTATTCACCAATAAAATCTAAGTTCTATTCACATTTTTGTATTTGTGTCTTCCAGTACTTCTGCGCCTCTTTCTAGCCATGACTAGTAGAGATTATTCTTCCAGGGCCTCAAGGTAATCACATAGCCTTCCCTGTCATTCTAACCAAGACTTAGTACAAATCTAATCCTAAGGTTAGGATTTCCCGTTGTGACTCTGTGCCACGCCTCAGATCATAACAAAAATGGTGCTCACTACAGGGGATGTAAGCCCCTTGGTTATCCCTTTTGCATCCACGCTTTCAGGTCTTTTGCCTCCGCCTATACAAGAGCTGACTTCACCTGAAATTACTAGTCCTCCTATTGAAGAAGACATCACCAACCCGCCTATTGTCCCTACTGTACTGAACCTCAGGAATTGTCCCTGTCTAGTTGCTTACCCCATGGGTACCCCTGACTTGGAGCAAGTCATGTCAGTAGCCCTTGGGATAGCCCGTGAAGGAGCCATCCCTTGCCTTCAGTTGTAGTTCAGTCAGGCTGAATACTACAAATTAATTGTGGCTCCTCAATTTCCACAACATCTCCTCTCAGTGGCTGGTTCCGCTGAGCACTTACTATTGTCCTTTGTGCAGCCTGCTTTAGCCCACCATCAAATGGTGTTGGGACTCCATGTCCAAGAAATCTCGTCTCTGCAAGCAGCAGTTACTCATCACTGGGACTAGTTTTCTGCCTACCAACAGTGGATTCATTGCCTGTTTTACTTGGTATCTGACAACCAACGTAACTCTGTCACTTCACAGACCTGTTTGGTTAATTCCATTGAACAAATGCGCCAGTCCATCCCTAAATACATGAGAGAACGCCTACACAAGTTTCACCAGCTAAAACAAACCAGGCAAACTCAAGTAGATTCCACCTTGAACGCTTACCTCTCCAACTTTGAACAACTCATGCAGCAGCTCAATGCATTCAGCATGTATTCCTTCAAGCAACTACAGCAGGTAGCAGACTTTGCTGCTAACAGCCTTAATGAACTCAGTGCGGCATTTGATCAAGAAAGAGCTGCCACTGCTGCTGCTATAGCCAAACTCCAGAGTCAAGTGAATGAATTACCTATGCCCAAGCCAGATGTTCTGCCCTCTCCCCCTTCTGATGACTTGGTGAATAGAGAGCAGAAAATATAGGATGCTATTCAAGAGCTACATACAACTACTTGCAGTCAAGAACGTCCTGCTGAGGCTCCTCAACCTGACCCCCAGATGCTTTAGTTGACTGCTCAAGTTGCAGAGCTACAGCAAGAACTTGCTGCCCTACATGAAATGATGGCAACTGCTGCTAGTCCAGTCGGGGTTGTTGATGAAGATGGTTGCTGCCCTGGCTTACAAGGAGCCCATCAAATCCAATGTGCTAGGGAACTAATTTCCCTAGCTAACAAGGTGGATCAATTGAAGCGGGACCATACTGAACTGGATAGAGACATACAAGAGATGAATGACATGATTGACTCTGTGAACAACAGGTTCTCCCCTTGTCTCTCAGTGGGGCCATCCCTTACTTCTCAACTGGCTGAGCTCTCCACAATAGTGACCACCCAAGGTCAACGCTTAGATGCTACTGCTCAATAGACCACTCAAGCTGTCATTACAGGTGCCCACGTTGTTGAGACCCTGACTACCCTTGAAGAGAATGTTTGTCAGCTGTGGGCTAGACAGCCCCCCTCTAAATTCAAAGCATAATTCTCCCTGCATATAAATGTACTCAATAGTAACAATGGTGGCCCAACTCACAAAGCACATTTTAAGTCTACCTTTAAGCAAGTCTTTGACCCCAGAACCTCGACCATTGAAGCTTTCCTAACTATTTACAAAACTGCCATGAGGAGAGCCTTGAATGAAGTCAAGAAGGAACACATTCTGGCCTGTCTACACCCAACCTGCCAAGAGGTAGTTGTGCCAGAACTGCCCACCATTGAGACCTGGGAAGATATGAAACAGTTTTTGATTGTCAAGTTTGGTGGTGACTTTATCCTAGAAGTGAAATAAGGACGCCTTCATGCATATTGCTTTCAAGACTAAAGAGACCCTAGCAGAGTTTGTGGACCAATTCTACATGGAAGGACAGCAACTGATAACAAGCAGACAATTGTCAGCCCATGAAGCTTACATGGCTTGTACTCAAGCCCTCAAAGTTAACCAGCCTCTTTGCCTTCATTTCAAAGCCCATAAGGCTATGCTTTCCTCCATGAAAAGCTTAAAGACGCTGTTGCAGGATATGCACCTTACCCATTCTGGAGAAGTTGTTAGGGAAGGTTGAGCTACTTCTAACTCTGGTTTGTCTTCCCATGGTCCTCACATTATTATCATGAACTTTCAAAATCCTCCTCAACGCCAAGGTTGCCACAACTGTGGTCAGATAAGTCATCATTCTCAAGTCTGCACCAACCCACAGGTTGAAGGAGCTGATCCAAAAGAGCAGGCAGGAAAAGAGCAGTCAACCTAGAGGCAGAGACGCTCTCAGTTGACAATTCTTCCCAGTCTCTTTCAATCCCTCCCTCTATATCTGACTCCAAGCCTGCTGATAATGAGGCTCCTCCTATCCTCCTCTTGTTCCACAATATCTCTGACAACTCTGACCTGGATGACTCTGATACTGACGACACCAACGCATATGGGTACTCTGTCCTGGCTGTTCCTGAAACCATTACAGTCCCCTATAAGTTGCAATCAGGAAAGACTACAACTACTGCTAAGCCTTTACATGAAGCCAAAGAAATTGTCTCTTGCCCTTACCTCACTCAGGCTAAGAGGTCCCTTGTGCTAGTAGAGTTGTCAGAAGAAGCTGCCAAGGTTGCTGACGCTGTCTTCAAGAATGTATCTGTTTTTCTCCCTCTCCAAACTGTTTATAAGGATTTCACAGGATTGAGATGCATGATTGAGAGGTGGGATAAGGAATTAGCCAAGGCTCAGGATATCTTGGCTGTCCTTCCACCCTTTGGTTGCACTACCACTCAAGTAGAGATATCCATTCAAAAAGTGAAGATCAAGGCCATTCTAGACACTGGCTTGCTAGTCACTGTTGTCTCCTCCAAGCTTGTGAAGAAACTCAAACTTGCCCCTGACCTTAATTATCACCAGTTGTATGGCACGGCTGGACTGTCTATGACCTGCGCCATAGGGGCGTACTCTGCTCTACCCATGCGGTTTGGCAAGCTACTCCTAGCTGCACCAGCAGTTGTCTTGGAAAACAAGAGTTACAATCTCTTAGTTGGCACCCAGTTCCTTAGGGAATATAATGGGATAATCAACTTAAAAGATGGTTACCTCTCTATTCTGGGATACAAAGTCCCGCTGATCTTTGAAGAGCCAATTAAAGTTCCCAGGAAACGTCTCAAGACATGCGCCTTGGAATATCCCACTGGGGTTTTCAACCTCAAATATTGTACCCACTCCTCAAACATGAAATTTCCACCCATGGCTTGTCCTGCGTCTGAAGGGATTCCTCTCCTAGCCACATCTTCTGTCATCATCTCCCCTGGCTCCCAGGCTATCCTAGACTCCCAGATATCATATGAACTACCTGAACAAACCTTCTTGAAGTTGTACTCTCCCCCCTTGTTAGGGTGCAACAAACCTTATCTCTGTCCTGGGATCTTAGATGTCTCCCATAAGGACCCTGTTCAATTTTCGGTAGCCAACCTGACTGCACTCCCCATGACCGTGTCTAGGGGGCAGGTCATTGGATATGGCAAGTTGTTGAGCGCTCCTGATGTCCTGTCTCTTCATCCCTTTGGTACGTTCCAAGATTTTAACCTACCTGAGGATGAACCCCAAGTCCTATCCTTGTTCACTGCGCAAGAATTTCCACAGCTGTCCCCAGTTCAACAGAAAGAGGTGCTAGACTTGCTAGACCAATTTTCTGACATCTTTGCAAAGGACAGTACCAACTATGGGTTAGCCAAAGGTGTTATCCATCAGATTGACACTGGCAACGCTCCTCCCTTCCGTGCTAAACCATATTGCTGCAGCTGTGTAGAGGACGCCCAGGTATCTAAAGACCTCAAAAAACTGTTGGACACTGGGCTGCTGGCACCTTCCCAAAGTCCTTGGGCATCCCTGCTACTCATCTTGAAGAAGAAAGATGGGGGTCATTGTATTGTGATGGACTACCGCTGATTGAACTCTTTGACCAAGAAGGACTCATACTGCTTGCCATGTATCAATGATGCTCTCTGGCGTCTTGGTGGCTCTAAGTTTTTCTCCACAATGGATCTGTAATCTGGATACTGGCAAGTTGACCTATTGCCTAAGGATTGCCAAAAAGCCGCACTCATTACCTCTGAAGGGCTTTTTGAGCCTACTTGCATGCTGCAGGGACTCTGCAACACCCCAGCCACCTTCCAAAGGGCCATGGACTCCATCCTCTGTGACTTGAAGTTTTTGTGTGTCTTAGTATACTTGAATGATATAACGGTTTTCAGTGCTACCTTCACCAACCACCTGGCCCATCTTAAAGAGGTGTTCCTAAAGATTTGGGAGGCTGGCCTTAAACTAAAACCTTCCAAGTGCGCCTTCTTCAAAGAGTGTCTTGAATTCTTGGACCATGAAGTAACCCAGACCAGGATTTTCCCAATGACTAAGAAGGTTGAAGCCATTGACAAAATGCTCCTGCCCACCAACCTACAAGAGGTATAAATCTTTCTAGGGATGATGGGCTACTATAGAAAGTTTATCCCTGACTTTGCCAATACTAGTGAACCTCTAGTCCAGCTGTTATGTAATGTCCCTTTTGAATGGACCACCAGTCAGCAGCAAGCCTTTGAGACCCTTAAGCAAAAACTCAAAGAGGCACCAATCCTAGTGTATCCTGACTACAATAAGGAGTTCATCCTATACACCAATGCTAGCAATCTTGCTATTGGGGCTATTCTGGCCTAACTAGACAACAAGGGTGTAGACCATCCTGTGGCTTACACTTCCTGCGTGCTAAAAAAACATGAAAAGAACTATAGTGTCACAAAGAAGGAGTGTATTGCTGTGTTGCATGCAGTCAAGCAGTTTTGTCACTACATATATGGTACCCACTTCACAGTTGTCACTGATCACGCTTCTCTTAAATAGTTACAACAGCTTAAGGATCCTGAATGGCGCCTAGCTAGATGGGCTCTACGTCTGCAAGGATACAACTTCACTGTGCTCCATTTCCCTGGGATTCAACACCAGAAAGCTGATGGGCTCTCCAGAATGCCCATTCTTGCTTTGCATCCTGCAGAGGCTGATTAGTTATACAAACTAATTAGGTACCCTTCTTCTTGGGAAAGTGAGACAGAAGAGGTACAACTGGCCTTGTCCAATCTATCCAAAGATAACCTCACACGCGACAATCAGCTCTTCAAGAAGGTATGAGACCAGTATCTGCCTTATATACAACCCAGTCTTTGCCTCTTGTTGGTGTTGCAAGCTCATAAAGAGACTGGGCATGGAGGCATTTCCAAGACCTTTGACTGGCTTCAAAAGAATTACTTATGGGAGAAACTTTGCCTGATGATCCCAGACGTCATAGCTAGCTGCCACAACTTCCAGCTGCAGAGGCCTCAAGCTGCTACCCACAAATTCAAATTAGTTCCCCCACAACATGCCTTTCATACTGTCAGCATTGACGCAGTAGATTCTCTCCCCTGCTCATTTTATGGGTGTTGCTTTATTCTGATTGCTGTTGGTCACTTAAGCAAGTGGTTAGAGGCTTGCCCTACAAAGGACATCACGGCTAAGTCAACTGCTGCCTTCCTGTTAAAAGATGTTTTCTACTGCCATGGCTGTCCTCAAGTGTTGCTCTCAGATAATGTGACTAACTTTAATGCCAAGCTGATAACCTCTGTTGTCAAAGCTTTGGGATCACACCAGTCCTTCTCTGCCCCCTACAATCCTTCTACCAATGGGGCAATTGAGCGTGCAAATTCAACACTGGTCTCTATCATGAGGAAGCTCACCTACTCTGACACTGCCAACTGTGACCTATACTTACCTGCCGCTCTCTTTGTGTACCACCTTTGCAAACATTGTTTCACTGGATACTCCCCTTTTGCTATGTTATATGGGCAAGAAGCTACTACCCCACTGCTCTTTGGGGCCCCCTGCTTACCTCTGATAAGGCCATGAATCCTGATGACCACATCAAGGATCTAGTCAACCGCATAATTGATATACAGGCCACTGCCTACACTTCTGCATACAAGACTAAGATGCTTGAGCTTTCTCCCAATAATGCTGGATGCTCCCCCTGCCTGAATTTAATGTTGGTGACTATGTAATTTACTACCAACACAGAGTAGGTGGTTGTACACATAAGTTGGACTCTCTGTGGATCAGCCCTTTAGAGATGACCTTTAAACGAGGGTCCAAGTACACTGTAAAGCTCCTCTCCAGTGGCCGTCCTTTTGCTAGGGTGCACGCAAATGTTGCAACTGAGTTTCCAGAATTGCCTGCTAATGTATCTTACAATACACAGGAGGCGCTCAATGAGTTGCCCCTTGACGTATCTAACAACAGGAACTAATCTGATGGCAATATCAAATGGCGGGTACTTCATCCTAATTAGGAGCACTACCAATTTGACTTGCTGATCCCTGCACAAGTTATTCATTGGCTTTGAACCTTACATGGAACTTCCCACTATGCCACCCCCTTGTGGCCTTGTGGCTTTCCCCATATAGTATATTAGTCACAATATTCTACAATAAACAATACCTTAATCTTATTATTCTGTCCTTTCTATTGGACTGTTGTCTTCCCTAATTCCAAATACTGAATCCTCATTGGTTCAGTTGCAACACAAAGTTCCTTCATAAATACCACCCCCCTAAGGCCAATCTAGGGGAGGGCAATGTCATGAATACCGCTATTCACCATGTTTCAATTTTGCCTTTGGTGGGCAATTTCAAAGACAAATCTCTTGTTTTTGCTTTTGCCTCTCAAAATGAGTTGATGACTGAATCAGGAAATACAATTTTTTGGTTTCTTGACTCTGCGCATCTCACTTTCCCCACTCATGCTGGTGGCAAGTGATCCTACCGTCCTGGTAGTTTTTTGTGGTATTCCTAACCAGTATATATTACATTTTGTATTCACCAATAAAATCTAAGTTCCATTCACATTTTTGTTTTTGTGTCTTCCAGTACTTCTGCGCCTCTCTCTAGCCACAACTAGTAGAGATTATTCTTCCAGAGCCGCAAGGTAATTGCATAGCCTTCCCTGTCATCTATCCAAGACTTAGTACAAATCCAATCCTAAGGCTAGGATTCCCCGTTGTGTGTCTGTGCCATGCCTCAGAACACAACAAGAAGGTTTCTAAGGGGATCTTCCTTCTGACTGTGAATAAAAAGCCTATTACAACCCCTATCCAAATTTCCTGTGATGAAAGGAGATACATTCTAGGAGTAAATTACCCCACATCTTCTACCCTAGCCCAGGGGACAAAGAATCCTATTGCCTAGATTGCAGAAAGTTTGCCTCTAGTAAGTCTGCCCAGGAAGAGTGGGAAAAGGTGACTAGGCATCTTGAAATGACAGATAGAGGAAGGGAGTTTATCAGGGGAGAGTTTGCTAGACTATTACAGTATTGGTATTGTCCTACAGAAGGGCTAGTGCCTGCTGAGGTACAAGTGTATGGTGGAGATGCTCGCCTGGTGATTGGGAAGGTACTGGAAGAGTTTGCTCTTAGGCAGGCCAAGTATAAGCTCCTAACCAACCACTCACCACTGTTGGAGAATGACAACTCCTCCAAGCTGGTCCCTTGCTATGACCCAGGACACACTTTGGGGACTGGTGATCAGGAACCCCACAGCAACCTTGGCAGAGCCTCTTTGAAGATTTCTGGATGGCAGGCTACAATTTTGTAATACTTAGGAGTAGTGGTATCCTGGTGGTCCTTGAAGTGTCTGATCTTGCACTGGCAGGAGTCCCAATTGATTGCCTTGAGGTTCTCCTTTTTTTCCAGGGTTTCAGTAATGCGTACAAAACTGTGATCACGCAGGAGTTGGTCCACTGAGTCAGGTAAATCTGATGATTGATGCCTTCACTCTTGATTATCAATGTTGGTAATTTTGACCAAGCAATGATTCCAATTATGACAGAGCTGACAGATTGGGGTTTCTGCAACCAAACCTTAAATTAGCCAATAGTAAGCGCTGCTGCAGCACTAAATGATAAATGATTTGCCACCATGCCACTTTGGAAAAGACACAGGCACTGCCTAGCAACTTAATTAGGTGCCAAAGCGCCAAATTACTTTTATGTTAAGCGCCACTGCACCAACTAAAAATTATTGTAAGTGCTGTGGTGCCACCTGGAAAATATTGCAGGCGCTGCATTATTGCTTTTCTTTTACGTCAAGCGCCAAGGTGCTGGGTTTGATTCCCCATAATCTCAAATTCCCATATTTATCATATTAATAAGCATTAAGCTTGAAGTATGCTAGAGAAGCAGGAAGTGATCCTGAAGTAACTAAATTATTCCATACCAGCAAGGACCACCTCTGTCAGGAATTTTTATGAGGAAATTACTGTCAACAATGCTTTGGAAAAGTCAATCACAGAAGGGCACTCCAAACCAGGTTTACTGGGAAATACTGGAAAAGCTAAATTGATTAACAGTATTTGTTCTATTTTACCTTTTAAAACCAGCTCAGATGAATTTAATTCTTGGTTTAATTCAGGGACAGGGATTGAACCTGAGACTTCCCTGAACTTAATTGGTCAACTAGGTGATAATTTTAGTGTTAATATTACTATCAACCAATTTTTACCTTTAACAGAAGACCACAGCCAATCACCTAGAGCCAAATCAACTTCAAACCAGCTCCAGACTATCAGAGGTGACGTTCACACAGCAGTTGACACAGTTACTTTGAATTCTAGTTCTGAAAACTCTGGTTCTAATGTCTGTGCTTCTCCAGTTCTCCAGCTTACACCTGGGGAAATCTGGGGCTTCCCCAGTGCTTGACCTTATTGTTTGGCAAAATAACTTCACTAAAATATATATTTTGTTGTTGTTGTCCTGGTTATGCTAAATTCAGGTACAAAAAGCTTTATTATGAGTTCCAGTTGCCCCAAATTCTCCAGATTCATCCTCAAATATTCTGATCCCCTTTATTTTCTATCCAAACCTTTTTCTTACTGCCATGCTATATAAGGATGGTAAGTTATATTTCAATACTTTTTCAATCAATAAAGTCTACAGTCACCTAAGTGAACTATTGTCTATTTTTAGCATGACTTAAACCTCTCTTAATCCTAACCATGAGATTGCCCAAGACTTTCATTTGGAGTCTCTTGGGTATAAATGGATATACTGGATGATCTTGTTGCAGGCTGTACTGACCAGCATCTTGCTAGGTACGTGTCTTGACTCTGGTACTGTAAATTCACTGCCACCTCTGGCGTTGGACCACTCAATCTTTCCCTGTTGTACCAAGAAAGGTCCCAAAACGCCTGCCAAACCCCTCCATTTGTTGAATGATTTAGCTCACACAGTTGATGAGAGGTTTGTGCTGGCTTATCCTGTGGAATCCCTGCCTTTTGTTGCTCCTTCCTGGGAAGAAACCCTGGTTAATTTGGACTACCTATTAGCCTGGTGTCGTCTGTTTTTAAAAACTATCAGAGCCACCCAATCAGGTGCCGCCACATCAATGCTTGATAACCCAGTTGACCCCCAAATGCCTGGCATCTCTTCCAGCCAATCAGATTTGATTTTGGAAATTGGAGTAAAACTCTCCAGTCCCCCTGAGCCCATCCAGCAAAGTTTTGTACCTAGCCAATCAGGCTCACCCCCAACTGTCATGTGACCAGTTTTTTGCAATCCATTCCTTTTAACCAAGCAAGGGGACTTTCAGTCCCTTGCTTGTCTATTTTCCACTTACATTAAAGTTTGGAGTCACCTGCACCTTAATTTTCTTAATTTTGAGTTGCCTGGAACCAGTTGCGTCCCTAAAGCTCAAAATATTAGAGTGTAGCCCCTGCCCTAAGCTTACCTTTAGCCAGCCGGTTTTGAACCCGGCTTCTCTTCTGGCTTCTTGTACAAGTGTTCTTTCACTTAGTTGTTGTCTCTTTTGCTCTTGCCTTCAAAATCAAAGTTTAAAGCTCAAAATTTCAATTGAATTTTCCTATAATTTCTATTATTATCTCAAATTTCCCTTTAAAAATCATTGTTTTCAAACCTGATTTTGCTTGCAGTTATAATCCAAGGGCCCCAAGACAACAGAAAGGCTACCCAAACCTGTTCTGCTGTTTTCCCAAGGATTTGCCAAAGACTACCCTAGTCTTGCCATTTTCTCTCCGTTTTCTCCAGAAACTATACCATCCTACCCCAAATTTTGTGCTGGTTCCTTCTATGATACTGCCGGCTCTTAAATTTGTCGTCTTTTCCCTGGCTCCGTTTCTCTTACTTCTGTGGTCCACCTCCCCTGACCTGTGGGGGAAAATCTCCTCATTGGCCCGTCTGGTAGGTAGCAACCCTGCCAGTCTCTGGGACCTCCCCAGCAGTCTTCTCTTTTCCGGAGAGGCTGTGGTTAAGAGCCTGACATGTGACAATCTTGACCTGGACGTCATGGAACTTGCTTTGTCTAGTTCTGAAGAGGTAGTGCCCCCCCCACCTCCTCTCCCCTCCATGGTTCAGAAGAATGTGGTAACCCCCGGGTCCTCCAAGGTGGCCTCTCCTGCTCCTACTTGCACTCCCTGGCTGCTCACTGGTCTGATTCTAATGGGTTTGAACGCCTACTTCCCCCCAGTTGTCCCTGGTGTCCTCCCTGTGGTCCCCTCTCCAAGCGGCCATCCCAGTTGCGCACTGGATGGCATCCTGGTGGTTTGTTGCACCGGGATGGGAGCCAAACTTAGTTAGTTTAGCCCCTCTCTCTCACAGGTACCTCTCTTGAGGCTCATTTCTTGGATAACTCCTGGCGTCAGGTTATACCCGGAGTCTGGTATAATGCTACCCCCTTGTACCACAACCCATCTTGTAAAGAAGAACCTCAGAGCTACCAATCCGTCAACAAGTCAGCTGAGCCCTAAGTTTTCTGTCCCTTGGCGTCTGCCTTCCTCTTGTGCTACTTAGGGGTATACTTCTTCCTAGGACAATTCAACCCACTTTTAGGCTGGTATTGCTGATTTGGAGAAATATTTCACCTTGGTATGGTGTCCTTGCCCGTGGTTTCACTGATAACTGAACTAAATCCTTCTGCTATCATTCACCACCTTGGAAGATTACTTCTAAGTGGGTGGGTGCCTCAAAACCTGTGCTGGGTGAAGATGAAGATATTCTATTGGTTGATGTGCAATAAGCGCCAAACCTAGATTAATAATTACCCAAATTAGGGGCGTGTTATAATGTCCTAGAAGACATTACTAGCAGCCCAGGGATTAACCTTGCAGAAGGTATAAGAAGATTTGATCAATTATAATGAATAAATTTTTTGATTCATCTTTGATACATCTTTAATTTGATTGACCTTTGTCCTGATTTTTAAGTGCTTCAGTGTGATCAGAAGCCATTTCTAGACAATAGTCACGTTTCTATTCAATCCTGGCTCTTCTGATACAATAATAACCATATCCTCACATATGACTTTATTCAAGAAAATGCCCTGTGCCCAATAATATCAAATAATTGTGGTGCTGTAATGCAAAAAGCGCAACAGTCAATACTGAGGTTTCCCAGTCTATGTGGGGGTTATTTCTTTGTAGCCAATCCAGCCCCAGTACAATATCAAACTTGGAAAGTCAATGATGGGACCCTGGACTGTGGAGTGCAGGTTCTCTAGCATGACAGAGAAGGGGGCAGTTTCCTGTGTCACTGCAATGTGATGCTCATCAGCTAAAACCACGTTTTTAATACACAAAGGATTAGTGGCTAGCTTGAACTTGTCTACAAAGCTGCTATTGACTAGGGTTTGATTGGCTCCTGAATCAAGGAGTGCTGAGCCTGGGTAGCTGCAAAAGCAGAAAGGATAGGACATCAGTTTATTAGGATGTCTGACAATGGTTTAAAGTACTGGGTCTTCTGAGGGTACTTGGATCATTGAGCACTGGTCCACATCCTTGGGTTAGTACTCATTGTTGAGAGAGTCAGGATTTGTGTGGGGGAGAGCTTAGCTTGCTTAATGCTCTCCCTGGGCTTTTCCCTTGTCGCAATTGTCTTGAGTGGTAGTGATACAGAAATGGGTAAAATTCAACTGCCCATTGTTCCTGTTTCCATGCCCATTCAAACCTGCAGGTTTATGGTTTGAGTTGTTGTTGTTTCCAGGACGTAGGCAATTGGGGCGTCCAGTCAAGTGAGAATCTTTGGATCTCTCTCTTTTCCCAGTCTGCAATTTGTGAAGGATGTTGGACATTTGCTCTGCTTTCTCTGCCTTGCAATATAGGCTTTTTAAATTGGTCACTTGGTCCAAGTTTACATGTCTCATTATATGTGACTTGAGTGTGTTGTAGCACATGAGATGGGTAGCTGGAGTGTTGAAGGCCATATCTGAGGGGGCACTTAGTTAGAGTTCCTTGTAAGCTCAGATGAGCTCCTTCACCGTGCCTGTTTGGGTGAGATTCTTTACTTGGCGTATAATCATAAGTGCAGTATCCTTCAGCACAAACATTGCCAGGAAGTCCTGCTTGAAGATGTCCCTTTCCTTCTTGGTGTGATCCTTGTGCCACTTGTTGCACCAGGTACCAGTGTTGTGTGTCAATCAAATGGAGACCTCTGCAATCCAGAACCGTTGCGGGCATTCCATTTGTGCCAGCATGCTCTGAGCCAATTGTATCCATGCTGTGGCATTTTTGTCATTGGCTCCAGCAAATGGTTCCAAGGCGGCACTTTGAAGTCTTTGGGCTATGTAGACTGGCTTAATGCTTTCATCAGTTGCTCAAGGGGTAGCAGCAGGTGATTGGAAGAACCCCTGTGCTGACAAGGCGTTGAAGGCAGAGAGTGGGATTACCATGTTCTGGTATAGCACAAAGCCATCAGGTATTTTGGTACCAGGCGTGTAGGGTGCCCAGTCCAGTGGGAGGCCAGACATGATTCTATCATAGATTTGTTGACCGCGGCAAGTACGGGCAACAGGAATAATTTTGGGGAATAAAATAGGATGGAAAACCTACTTCTGCTACCAATATTGTAACTGTGCTGTTTTAGAAGAGTTACAAGGGGGAAATATTTAGGAACTAGATAATATTCTTTATTGAGAGATAATGATTATATAGCTATTGTGAATCAAGGACAAGAGGCTCATGATTGTATTGATCACACACTGGGATGGTGAAGGGGGTGGCTTGATCCTAATAATGATTCAAGCTCCAAAACAAGGTATCCACTGTAAGTGATCATCTTTTGTTCATGCTGTTGGATTTGGAAATTTGAGTCAACTTCCTAGTTTGGCTTCAAGTGACTAGATAATTGGGTTGCAGGTCACAAACCTGTTTACTTGGAACCTTGCTGGGGGGTCAAGCCTGCTGTTTTGACAACATGATAACAAATTGATAGCAACAAATAATGCATGCAATAAATAGAGATATTATCTAGAAGGACATTTAAATGTTTGAGTACTAACTGACCATAAATCCTTAATCTATTTCAAAACTTAGAACACACTTGCAAGGCAGAAAGCTAAATGGATGTCCCTTCTGGAGAAGCTCAATATTGACATCTAATATAAAAGGGGGGAGAGCTGGTCACAGCTGATGCTCTCTCTAGGATATGTCAGCCAAGAGAGGATCATCCTGACCACCTGGACCCTGACTGGCCCAACCTATATAACACCAAGTACAAGACTAAAGGGAAAGACCCCTCTACACATCAACTAACCCATGATACATTAGTAATGAATGAAAAACACTTCCATGTATCAAATGGTACAGTATACTTCATCATTAAAGATAAAAACATCCTAAAAATCCCACTTGCACACAGAGTCAACACTATCCTAAGACATCACCACCTACCAAGGCACACAAAGGCAAACAATCTATACTTAACTTTAAAAGAGATAGCATGGTGGCCCAATATTAAACAAGACATAATTGATGTTCTGAAAAAGTGCACAGTGTGTGAAAAATACTCAAGCACCAAGGCTCCTCAGCCAACAGTTAATCCAGTACTGGACCCTGAACCGTTTAAGGTTTAGGGGCTGGACCTAGTGGGACCCTTCCCATAAGCTAAAGCAAAACAACGCTTCCTAATTGTAGCCATCAACTTTAGAAAACTCTGGCATATCTTCTGGGCAACCAAAGACCACAAAGCAGAAACAATAAACTGCTTCATTGACAAGGCAATTATAGCCAATTACAGAACTCCAGACTACATTGTAACCAATGGAGCCACAGAACTATCAGGAAATGTAGTGAACAATAATTTAAAATGAAATAATATCAAGCATTCCATAAACTCACCTAAAGGCCACAGGCCAACAGCAGAGTTGAATGCCTAAACGGCAGTCTCATCAGAAACCTTGAGAAAATAATGGATGTCAAAGCCAAAGGCACATGACCACCATATATGAAGCATGCATTATTAGTATTTTAGGTACACACCAACCAAGGGACAGGCTACTCCCTGTTTGAGCTAACATATGGATAAAAACCAGAGATAGTCACCAACAATAACCAACCATATGTGCAAATTCCCTCAGGAAAACCTCCTACAGTAGAACAGGCGCCAGTACTACAACACATATGCCTCAAAGCTAAAATAGCAGAAGCCAAAAGGTTCAAAGCACAAAAGGTAACCTCTACAGAGGAACCACTTCCAATCAACTCCCCCATCTGGGTCCTAGCAGGGAACATGAAGAAATTGGATTCAGTACATAGAGGACCAGGAAGAGTCATCATATACCAATCAGACAGAAATACCTATCTAGTTAAGTTTCAAGCGCCAAAGACCCTGTCATCAAGAAATACCACAGATCCTGCCTTTGCCTCAACAAAGGAGAACACTTGACGTGGCTAGTACCCATTAGCAAACAACTCCAGGAACATCAGGCGGCAGCCGTCAAGAAAAAGCCCCTCCTGATATACCGGCATAACCCCTTAAGGGATGTGTGTGTCAAGGAGCTAGATGTACAGATATTCTGACCACCACCAACACACTTAACATCCAGTCATCACAAGATTTAGTACCAATCCAATATACTGTTCTACATACCAAGAAAGGCAAAAAACCAATATCACATGACTTGTCCAAGTATCCAGCAACTTGAAACCATCCTGCACATGACCAACCCCTTGGTTTGATCCAGCTAAACCCCCACCACAGCAAAAGCTATATAAGTCTAAAGTATTATTCAATAAAATATACTTCTTTTCTTCTTAATTCCATATTTGAAGCTTCCCCTAAAGTTGCTCCTTATCAGACTCTATTCATAATTTTTCCCTTTACTTGCTTGTTATACTTCCTAGAAGTATATACTTAACAAATGTTTGGACTGGGAATAACTTGAGCAAGGGATCAATATGCTGAATTAGCAGCACTTCTGATTAGATGATAGTACCCACTTTTGAAATTGTGCTCAGGTTAATCCATACTGTTAGTCACATCATGGGGTGACTCATCAAGTGCCCCCTGTGTATTGTGAGATACATTAGTGGGCAGGAGGTAACATTGGTTGCAACATAACAGTTTTAAAAATTGAGGCATGTCAAAAAAGCAGGGCCAACCTGCCAACAAGGCTCTGACTAAGAGGGTTCATGACCTGCAATATGACTTCCCAGTGACCTGTATCCAAACAAGGAAGTCAACTCAAATTCCAAAATTAGCAGCATGAGCAAATGGTGATCCCATACAGTGGATGGCTTGATTTAGCGCTTGACTCATTACCAGGATCAAGCCACCACCTTCATCATCCAATCAAGTGATCAACATAATAATGTTCTTCTTATAACAATTCAGTGCAACTATATAATTCCTATCTCTAAATAAAGATAATTATCTAGTCTACAATATTTTCCCCTTTTAAATCTGCTAAAACAGCACAGTTGCAACAGTAATAAATACAAATTTATTTGGTTCAAGTGGTCTATATTTTCAGTTCAGCATAGATAGACCATACTCCATTAAAATTAACCTTCATACTTTCAACAATCATATAAGGGATTGAATGTAAGGATGAACTAAATTGAGCTTTTGGCTTGATCATTAACACTTAAAATTAAATTTACATAAAAATCAATAACGTCAAATTTCTTATGGTCTGAGCCCACTCAAGGTGAATTTATATCCAGACAGACAGAGTCACTTTTATATGTATTAATTGAATTTTCAGGTTGGGATTTTTTATCACCAATTTAATCTAAAAAATCTTATTTGAAAAGACTTTCTTAAATTTTAATTTGAATGTTGTCTATTTAAAAAGAAAAATTGAATATTTCAAGTATAAATATAAAATAAAAATCTAAATAAGTTAGGATTACTATTAAGTTTAGCAAAGCAAAAATAAAGATTTAAAATTATCAACCTTTTATTTTCTAAATATTATCAAATTATAAAGCAGACTGTCACTATAAACCAAGCTATTGAGCATTAAGATCGGCTTAGTATTCAAAGAGATATATTGCTTTTAGTCTTTTTAATATGTATAGGTTCTCTAACTTCAGAATGTATGGGTTAAAATCAAAGTACCGCTTCAATTCTAACATTATTTTTTCAAGGAACAAAAGTCCAACATGTGGGGTCATTTTCTTAGTTTTAATAATATCTTTCAAGTTTGAAAATAAAAAGTTACATGTGGGATTTAAGTTCCTTAAAAAAGGGTTTCAGAATTAAAGTGGGTATCAAAATTGAAAGAGGAGAAACATTGTTTAAAAATAAGATTAACTATTTGGATTGGTTTCCTATACTTTTATATGATTTGAGTTTAACCTCTATGCTGAAGATTGACTTGACTGGATAAAAGAAGCCTGATTATTTAAAAAGATTCAATTCAAATTGTAAATCTAATGGAAGTTTAAGCAGGAGAGTTGGCTGGCATGTTTTGGTTTTATTTATTTCGAAGTGGAATAATAGAATATTCCACTCGGATTAGGGCTGCGGCGTCCCACCCCCGGACAAAGATCTTCTTTTTCCGACATTCTGGAAGATCGGATTTAAAATCAGCTTTAAATAGAAAATATATTACCTTCCATATTTTCAGAAACTTCGGACAGAATCCGGGTTTTGTCCGGGGTGGGACGACGCAGCCCTAACTCGGATACTTCGCCTGATCAAGTGGATGCAGATTATTATAGAGCTAACGTATTTTTTAAGGAGCACGGTTTTATTCGTAGTTAAGACGGCGTTATAGAGCTACTTTATGCATCGCCTGATACCATTGGCTGCAAAATGTTTCAGAGTGGATGTCTGTATCATCTGATCGAAGTAGATGCAGATTTTTTTAAGGGAACATAGGTTTTATTAAGGTTCAGAGGTGGCGTTAAGCCAACTTGTATAGTTTTGCCTCGATTTCCAAGCTCAAGTATTACTTGCCATTTGAACATGTTTTCTAGAAATAAGTTCAAAGTTAAAAATATAATATGGTTCACACTCATACAACCAATATGCCACATCAAATTGAACAGTGTCCTAAGAATGAAACTAAGCAATTAGACTGGACGGGTAAACTTCACACTCCAAGTTAAGCTTGTGATACGAACTGGAGCAGCTCTATTTGAAATATACCAATCAGCTTCCCTTTCCGAGAAGAATAACATCTAAAAATAACAACTTCCGATCAAGTAAGCCAGGAAACATATCCCAGCCAAAATCATGGTATAAATAGGAGACTTCCTGCACTCCAAACCAAAAATGTACGGACAAGAACACCACGCTTTCAGATGGGTTTACGCCAGCAACGGGGACATCCCCGAGAACGCCATTGTTGGCGGATGCGAGGATGATGGTACTCCCCTCTTTGTTGCCCGCCACAGCTATGGAGGAAGCTTAGTAATTGGCAAGGTGGCCCTCCACCTCAACGGCATGAACTTTGGCTTTGAAGGTGATGAACACCATACCCATGAGTACGAGGTTCTGATTGGTGATATCTGCCAGGTCCGCTGGGTCCCCTACTCAGGACATCTGACTCACTGTGGGTACACCCCTCTCAAGGTGGACATGAGACCAACGAACAAGAACTCTGTATTGCCAAGGCTCGCCGAGGGCCTGGGGAAGTGATAGAAAAGTCAGTACTGATATGGACAATGGGATGCTTTATACTTATGCTGGTGTTAAGTTTATACTTCTGGGAAGTATAATAAATGAAATAAAGGGGAAGATTAAGAAGAGAATGATACTTTATTGAATATGAATATAGGTTAATATATAGTATCATGATAAGCCACATGTTGTTTATGTACGTCATGGAGAAGTTGGGGCTTATCTGAGTAATATTCCTCTTGAGTCATGAGGCTTAATCAAGTTGTGTTCCATTTAGGACCTGGATTGAGTGATCCCCGTCATATATGGTTAACTGATAATGGTGCCACCAGTTTATTGACTGGGCGGTGAACCACTTGGTGAGCCGCCCGGTGATTTACTCAGGGTATTAATTCCCAAGAGGGAGTAATCAAAGATGTTGCGACATCTCCCCCTGGGGTGCTGGAAGGCGGAGCCTTGGGAATCTTTTTGAGGGTATCTGGTATATGGGCTTGGTAATGATCCAGTTTGGTGTTAGGAACAGGGAGTCTTGAATTTTGTTGGGCTGCTCTTGCCTTACACAAATAAAGTCAATCATGATGCATACACTTTAGTTTGGTCTGAGCTCCAATCCCTTTGATGAGGTAGGTGTTATTGGGCTTCACTTTCATGACAATGCCTGGTCCGTGTAACCCTGGGTCTAATTTGTGTTGGTTGTGATTGACAACCCAGATCTTGTCTCCGACTTGGAACCTTTCTTGTTGCAATGGGATTGCTTCCTGCTGAACCCTTTGTTGTTCCATCACCTCTTGGTCCTTTCTGGCTTGTAGTAATTTTGGGTCATTACTGTCTGATATCTTCTTTGGAAGTGGCAGTTGTGGTCCCGTGGTTGTACTGACAAGTGAAGGTTTCTGACCATAGACAAGTTCATAAGGGCTTTTGCCTGTATTGCGGTTGACTTGTGTTCTGCAGACCATAAGGGCAGTTGGTAGCATGTCAACCCAGGCTTTTGGATTGTTGGCAGATAACTTACTGAAGGCTTCCACTAGATAGCTGTTTAGTTGTTCTACGTGTCCTTTTGCTTGTGTGTGATATGGGCTGGCTGTGACGTGTTTTATTCCATTTTTGGCAAGATAAATGTTGGTGTCAATAGCTTTGAGTTCAGTGCCTCCATCTGTGATTAAGAGGTCAGGCTTTCCAAACTTAGCTATGATCTCCTTGCCAATGAATTGTCTCACGTCATTGCCTTTGTGCTCTTTTGTGGCTTGTGCTACGGGCCATCTGGTTGTGTAGTCAATGGCTGTGATGATGTACTTCTTGCCTTAGATTTCACCAGGGATAGGTCCCACAATATCTAACAACCATACCTTGAAGGGATGTGTGATGGATACAGGAACTACTGACTTGGGTGGAGCTTTGGTTTGGGCGTACTTTTCACAGACCTCACATTGTTCCAGTACTTCTCTGATATCATCTAGCATGTTGGGCCACCAGTAGCGGGTCTTGAGATATTCATGCAAGTTTCTGCTACAGGTGTGTCCCAAGTCTCTGTGATAACAGAGGATTGTGTCAATCTTTTGTGTTGACAGAACGTAGGGTACAGTGTCACCATTTGGAAGGATTTGGTGGAGGGTACCATATATGTTTTTAACAGATGTTTGTTCTTGAGGACTTTCTCTTGGATGTCCATTGGTGTGCCAGGTGGGAACCCTTCCTGGAGATTCCCCATGATTAGCATGGGCCAGTTGGGGTCGCCATCAGTGCAGAGGATGTGTTTATTGTATAGCCTTGATAGGGCGTCTGCAGTAAGCATCTCTCTGCCTGGCTTGTATTCAATTTACATAGGGTATCTCAGTATGAGACTCATCCAATTGGCTTGTCTTCTTGACAGGTGTTGTTGTGTTTTAAAGAATATCAACAACTTGTGGTTGGTGAATACTTTGAACGTCTGGGCTCCTTCTAGATAACATTGCCATTTCATGTGGCAGTGTATGATGGTAACCAATTCCTTATCGTGTATAGGGTATCTTTGTTTGCTGTCTGATAGCTTCCTGGATTCATATGCCATGGGGAGGAAGTCTTTCTGGGCTGTTTGGATACAGAGGGCTCCTCCTATGGCATAATCAGAGGAGTCAGTTTCTAGCTCATAGATACCCTCGCGGTTTGGGTATTGAAGGATGGGGCAGTAACCATGCGCTCTTTCAGCTGGCAGAAATGTTGATCTTGAAAAAGTGTCCAGACAAACTTGGTTGTTTTCCCAGTGATGGCTGATAAGGGAGCTGCTAGGGCGCCCCAGTCAGGGTGAACCTGCGTACATAGGCTACCATTCCAAGGAAAGTGCGGAGTTTGCTCTTATTCCTTGGGGCTGGCATCTCTGTTATAGCATGTATTTTTCAGGATCGGGCTTGATACCGTCCTTGCTAATGATATGACCAAGGAAGGGGAGTTCAGTTGAGAAGAACTCACATTTGGTCGGTTTGGGGATTAGTTGGTTTTCTTGCAGGGTACAGAGGACTGCGCAGACGTCTTCCCAGTGTTGTTGTAGGTTGGGGCTGTAAATGATGATGTCATCCAGAGAGATGATTGCTCTTTTCCCAATGTGTTCCTTGAATACTTTGTTCATGAAGGTTACAAAGGTACTGGGAGCATTTGTCATGCCAAAATTGAGGACAACACATTCAAAGGATCTGTATTTAGTCCAAAACGCAGTCTTTGGGATGTCTTCAGGTTTCACGCAAATTTGGTGATATCCTGCTGTCAAATTGATTTTTGTGAAGATTTGGGACCCCTCAGGACATCAAAAAGGTCATCAATTAGGGGCAGGAGATACCTGTTCTTTATTGTGACCTTGTTGAGGGCCCTGTATTCTGTGACTAGGCAGAGGCCTCCATCTTTCTTTGCCACAAAGAAGACCTTGGCACCAAAGGGTGACTTTGAAGGTCTGATGAGGCCTTTTTTGAGTGCTTTGTCAAGGTAGGCTTTCAGAGCGTTGTCTTCTTATGGTGTGAGGCGGTAGATGGGTTGCGCCTTAGGCACACTACCTTTTAGGTTGATCTCATGTTGTATACCCCAATCAGGGGGCAGCCCGGGTAGCAATTCTTGGAATACAGAGGGAAACTCATTGACTAGCTGATCTCTGATTGGGTTCTGTTTGTGTTGAATTTCTGTGTTTTTGAAGTGGATGACTTCATATGTCATGTGCTCCAATTGATTTTGCTGATGTCAGTTTCTTTCTCTGTTTCCATGATCTTTATGAATATGTGGTCCCTCATGAGGGTGTCAATGTGTGTCAGGTACATGTGATGGTGGACTTCTCCTTGCTGGATAGTGAGGGTGGCACTGTCCCAGTCTATGTGAGGATTTGTCTTTTGCATCCAATCTAATCCAAGTATGATATTGTATTTGGGGATTGGAATGATGGGGCCACTAATTGTTGTTTGGACGTCTCCAATTTGGGCCCAGAAAGGTCTAGTCTTGTGGGTAACTGGTGTGCTGCGGTTGTCTGCCATGATGACTCTCTTGATGTTACTTCAAATGATAGGTAACTTCATGAGGTCTGTAAAACTCTTGTTAATGATTGATTAGTTGGCTCCAGTGTCAAATAGCACTGTGCCCTGGATCTGCAAAAACAGAAAGGATAGGTAAGGAGTTTATTTCCATATTGGGCGGCAAACAGTAGAGGGTTGCTGGAGGAAACCTGGATCATGGTGATGGAATCCACGTCCTGTTCTCTGTACAAGTCTTGTGAAGAGGGGGAGGGCAGCTTGCCTAAGCACTCCCCTGAGCTTTTCCCTCCTTGTTGGTATTTTTGGTGCTAGCCTGGTTGGCTTGTGAAGTGCAATTCCTGTTTTGAGGCTGGGTACTGTTGGCTTGGTTGTTTTGCTTATTGGGGCAAGGCTCTCTATTAACTGTGGGGTTTCCTTGCTTTTTTTGGAGGCGTGTAGATTGTCAGACTTCTGAGCTGCACGTTTTCCTTCTAGGAATACATCCTCGAGGTTCTTGCAGCAGGTCATGTCAAACTGAAGTCTAATATGTGTAGCAAGGCCATTGTAGAAGTCCAGACGTGGCCCAGGTTCATCAAAGTTGATGGTGTTGGGTGCACGGTCACGTAGTCCTTTGTATGCGGCAATGTATTCCTCAATGGTTCCTGTCATTTTGAAGGTTTGGAGTTTGGTCATAATCACCACGTCTGAATCCTTCATGGAGAACTTTTTGAGGAATGCAGCTTTGAATGTTTCCCAGTTTTTCTTCTGGTCAGGATGTTGAGCTAGCCATTTGGTAACAAAACACAAGGCATTCCCTGTGACGCGGAGGGCAATTTTGCTAACCCAGATTCTTTGGGGGTACTCCACTTGTTTGAACTTGCTCTCAGTGCTGTTGATCCAAAGAGAGGCGTTCTCACAGCATAGTCCTACAAAGGCGCCAATCTCAGCGGTACGTAAGCATTGAAACACTATATTGGGTATCTCAGGTTGTGTAGGTGCTGTTGTGGCTGGCGTGGTAGGGAACAGTCTGCGGGATTTGAGAGCGTTGTACTGGTCAATGGGTACAAGGAGATTATTGTAGATGAAAAGTCCTGGGGGGACATCTTGTCCTACTTTGTAATCTCCCAACTGTTAGGGAGAGACATTTCTTGGGTTCTTTTCTTGGGAGGAATTTTTCCTTTGAGTTGGGTAGGTATGGATAACCTACCTGTGCTACCACTGTTGAGTTTATACTTCTGGGAAGTATAATAAACAAGATAAAGAGGAAAATTAAGAAGAGAATGATAATTTATTGGATATGAATATAGGGTAATATATAGTATCATGACAAGCCACATTGTAAATTCACTGCCACCTCTGG
The DNA here is from genome assembly GCA_014839935.2 of Entomophthora muscae. Classification (NCBI taxonomy): domain Eukaryota; kingdom Fungi; phylum Entomophthoromycota; class Entomophthoromycetes; order Entomophthorales; family Entomophthoraceae; genus Entomophthora; species Entomophthora muscae. The sequence goes on along the minus strand of QTSX02005743.1, from coordinate 213,403 downwards.
CTTTGGACTGCTCAATCTTTCCCTGTTGTACCAAGAAAGGTCCCAAAACGCCCGCCAAACCTTTCCATTTGTTGAATGATTTAGCTCACACAATTGATGAGAGGTTTGTGCTGGCTTATCCTGTGGAATCCCTGCCTTTGGTTGCTCCTTCCTGGGAAGAAACCCTGGTTAATATCAACTACCTATTAGCCTGGTGTCGTCCGTTTTTAAAAACTATCAGAGCCACCCAATCAGGTGTTGCCACATTGACACTTGATAACCCAGTTGATCCCCAAATGCCTGGCATCTCTTCCAGCCAATCAGATTTGATTTCGAAAATTGGAGTAAAACTCTCCAGTCCCCCTGAGCCCATCCAGCAAAGTTTTGTACCTAGCCAATCAGGCTCACCCCCAACTGTCATGTGACCAGTTTTTTGCAATCCATTCCTTTTAACCAAGCAAGGGGACTTTCAGTCCTCTGCTTGTCTATTTTCCACTTACATTAAAGTTTGGAGTCACCTGCACCTTAATTTTCTTAATTTTGAGTTGCCTGGAACCAGTTGCGTCCCTAAAGCTCAAAATATTAGAGTGTAGCCCCTGCCCTAAGCTTACCTTTAGCCAGCCAGTTTTGAACCCGGCTTCTCTTCTGGCTCCTTGTACAAGTGTTCTTTCACTTAGTTGTTGTCTCTTTTGCTCTCGCCTTCAAAACCAAAGTTTGAAGCTCAAAATTTCAATTGAATTTTCCTATAATTTCTATTATTATCTCAAATTTCCCTTTAAAAATCATTGTTTTCAAACCCAATTTTGCTTGCAGTTATAATCCAAGGGCCCCAAGACAACAGTGAGGCTACCCAAACCTGTTCTGCTGTTTTCCCAAGGATTTGCCAAAGACTACCCTAGTCTTGCCATTTTCTCTCCGTTTTCTCCAGAAACTATACCATCCTACCCCAAATTTTGTGCTGGTTCCTTCTATGATACTGCTGGCTTTTAAATTTGTTGTCTTTTCCCTGGTTCTGTTTCTCTTGCTTCTGCGGTCCACCTCCCCTGACCTGTGGGGGAAAATCTCCTCATTGGCCCGTCTGGTAGGTAGCAACCCTGCCAGTCTCTGGGACCTCCCCAGCAGTCTTCTCTTTTCCGGAGAGGCTGTGGTTAAGAGCCTGACGTGTGACAATCTTGACCTGGACGTCATGGAACTTGCTTTGTCTAGTTCTGAAGAGGTAGTGCCCCCCACACCTCCTCTCCCCTCCATGGTTCAGAAGAATGTGGTAACCCCCGGGTCCTCCAAGTGGCCTCTCCTGCTCCTACTTGCACTCCCTGGCTGCTCACTGGTCTGATTCTAATGGGTTTGAACGCCTACTTCCCCCAGTTGTCCCCGGTGTCCTCCCTGTGGTCCCCTCTCCAAGCAGCCATCCCAGTTGCGCACTGGATGACATCCTGGTGGTTTGTTGCACCAGGATGAGAGCCAAACTTAGTTAGTTTAGCCCCTCTCTCTCACACACATGTTGTCCATGTACATCATGGAGGTCATGGGGCTTATCTGAGTAATGTTCCTCTTGAGTCACAAGGCTTAATCAAGTTGTGTTCCATTTAGGACCTTGATTGAGAGATCCCCGTCATAGATGGTTAACTGATAATGGTGCCACTGATTTATTGACTGGACAGTGAACCACTTGGCGAGCTGCTCTGTGATTCACTCTGGGTGTTAATTCCCGGAGAGGGAGTAATTAAAGATGTTGCAACACTGGAGAGGAGTGCTCAATTGAATACAAAGAAACCTACTATGTCCTGTGTATTAACTAGTCATTCATTCAAATAAAAATTTTCACTTGAACTCTAAGGAATAACTCATTTGGTTTTTTTAGAGTTAAAATATACAGTAGTTTTAAAAGCTATGGGGACGAGCAAAATTACTTCAGATTTAAACAAAATAAACTCAGATTTAAGCAAGCCCCAAGTTGGGTGAGATTCAGAATCAAATAATCTAATTATTTTTGGTGAACTGCAAATTTCAAACAATAAACAAAATATCCTTAACACATAATACAAAATTATATCAAACATTGAACAGTGTAGTTCAAACTACAAAAAATGAACTGACACATCAAATGAAGTGGATCAATGCTGTTTTAGAATATATTATAATCCTATCAGTATTCAGATGAGGCACCAGCAGAAGGGCTAAAATGAAACAAAACAGCAACCCATAAGCAAGATTTCACAAACACAAAACAAAATTAAGTCACATAAGATGTATAGTATGTTCAGCTGTCAGAACTCCAGAATAATATAGTAGACTTGACCATCATTCCCCTGCTAATTAGCTCAGATAGCCAATTGTCATAAAGCTGGATAACACTAAAGAAGTATCAGATTATCTTGTTCCTGGCCTTGGATAATCAGTGCTCTTAATATTACTCCAAATATTGATCCTGATCTGATAGTGATCTCCTCATTGGGTCAAACCTTAGTGAACAGGCTTTACAATCCATGACTATAATCACATAACACTCCTCAGTCAATAGGACGGAGTGTTCCTGGATAATAATTCAAGATGGCTACTGCTAAACATTTGCGCTTGAAGATAAATCAAAATCTGTGACTAATAGAGATGATTGTTCAGAAGAATACTGCATGATGTGAAAACCCAGTCTACAGGGTAACTAAACTTGCATATGTATAAACTGCCAACAAGATGCTGCTGTTACACTGATAAGATAAGCTGAGGTCCGGTAATCTATTGAAGTCCCATGCCAGACCAGCATGGCTGCCTAACTCTGGGGGCTGAAACTAGCAGTATGGGGAACAGATAGACTGACTAGTAAGAGTTGGAAGTGTCAGATTGCAATCTGGTAAGAGAGCTTATCCACCCTATATAAGGTGCTCTCCTGATTAGAGATTGAGCACTATATATTCATCCCTGAAGATAGAGATTGAAGATATCTATTGTTGTATCACTACTAGCCAACACCTAGTAGTCAGAAGTATCCAAGTAGAGTGCGCCACTGCTTACTTACAGACCCCATTTCAATGTCCTTTAATAAAAACAATTCCTCAAGACCACAAAATCTTGACAGCAGCCTAAAATAGAACAATAACAGTTTAACAGCCAATCAATAGTTATTTAATTTAAGAACAGAGGCATTTTATTCATTTTCATGGCTCCTGATTTTTGTAAAATTATTTTGAGAACTTTCCAAATTAGACTTATGATTATAATATAAATAGATCATAAAATTTTAGACTTTTACTTTTAGTAATTTTTTAATTTAGTGTTGAGGAGCTGGATGTACTGGTACTCTGGCTGTTGCCAACACACTTAACATCCAGTCATTGCTTGGTTTAGTGTCAATCCAATATACAGTTTGAAATGCCGGAAACAGCACAAATCAAAACCACATGACTTATCCATATATCCAGCAACTCAAATCCATTCTGCACATGACCACCCTTATCTTTGATCCAACTTAAATCCCCACCACAGTGTAAGCTAAATAAGTCTAAAGTATTACTTAATAAAAAATACTTCTCTCCTTCTTAAATTTATATTCAAAGCTTCCCCAAAAGTTACTCCTCATCACTGATAGCAGCTACAGGTTTTTGACCACACCTATGAAAGAAAGAATGACTGAACAGAACCTGCCACCTTTGCTCACGTATGTCATGGCCCATACCAGAGTCCGGCTGGACTCCCGCAGGGGAGGCAGGCCGGGCCTAAAAGACCAAGTACACAATAGGCGCAATTCTGACCAAATATCTGACTGTAGTAGCTAGGGAGCTCCAAATCCCAGTATGGGGAACAACCTGGTTGGCCAGTCCCAATACTGTGATAAAGGCAAAACCCAACTTATTGACGTCCTGGGCAGGAGGCACAGTTGGTAGGGGGAATAGGAGGAATCTCCAGCATGGAGGGCAAAATGATCACTCTTGGTGGCCAGGAGGAGATGATATGTGAGGTTGTAAAGTGTAGTGGAGTTACAAATAAACACAAACAGAATAGTTATATTGGTGCAAAAGTAGATAGATATTGCAAGAAAATAAGGAATCCTGAGCATAAGATTGTTTATTTTAAGATGTCAACAGTGAGGAAAGCTTCTCCTCCTCACTACTTATACTTACTGGTAATTTTGAGGCCTCTTGTGTCACCAGAGAACTGATGGCATCAATTTCAGTTAAACTTACAATTTTGGCTGGAATTTGCGTACTTGGGCCTGGAGGTGAATGCCCATTGGTTGGTATAACAGGAACCTTGCTTGGGCTGCAGCAAGCCAAGGTGCCACTGCTATTAATAGAACCCACAAGCAATTGAGCACCCAATTGCACAATCAAACAATTGTGCTTCCAATGTCTTGTTTCCCATTAGTTAGAATTGCCAAAATTGTTACTGGAATTGAAGCCAGGGATTTAAGGCTTGTGTGCCTATTGAATCCTGGGATATTTGTTACTTGAAAGGGGGTTTTCTCACTCTGAGAGACAATTTGTGAGGGGTTCCAGGCTGTGGGTAGCTTGGCCTCTAAAAAGAACAGCTGGTTGTCCAGGGCTTTCTGGTCCCTGAAATCATCCCTTACCATAGTTGAGCTTGTAGAGCACAACTCTTTATTCTGGGATTTGTATTCCTTCTACAGAGTATTGGCGTTCTTGAGGTTAGATTCTGGCTCCCAGGTATTCCTTTCATCAGGGTACCCTTTCCATTTGATCAGGAAATAGAGTTTTTGGTATTATAGGTTGTATCCCAGGATAGCTTTGACCTCATGTTTTGTGAAGCTTCCTACTTTGATGGGAGGGGGAGCTGTTATCACTATCTGGTGCGGGAGAAAACATCCTTTTTTCAATAACAGAGAGCAGTGGAATACATAATGAATCTTCCATCCGGGGGCAGTTCTAGTTGGTAGGCTACAGTACAAATGTGTTGTAAGACCTTGTAAGCACCTGTTTTTCAAGGGCTCAATCTAGAGCAAGGTGCAGTAGTCTTGATGTTCTTTGCGCTGAGGTACACAAGCTCTCCTACTTTGATTGGGGGCCTGGGGCTTTGTTTCTTGGTGGCAAAGTCCTTGTATACTTGTACTGCTCTTCTCAGGTTCTGGGTACATTCTTCTTGGCACAGTGGATGTTGCTGACCCAGTCTTGTCCTTATGGGTTGTTGGCTTCCTCTGTGGGAGGGGCACCCCATTTGGGGTTGAATCTGTAGTTGGATTTGAAGGTAGACATACCTGTGGAGCTGTGGTCTTGGTTGTTGTATGCAAACTGAGACATTGGTAGATGTGTTACCCAGTTGTTCTGTTCTGAGGTAACATAGCATTGTAAGTACTGTTTGGGGACCTAGTTTACTCTCTTGGTTTGTCCATTGCTCTGAGGGTGATATGCAGTAGACAACAATCTTTTTATTCCCAAGTCCTTTAAGATTTGGGCCCAAAGCTTGGAGGTGAATTGTGGGCCTCTGTTTGAGACCACTTCTTGTGGGAGCCGTGGTTCATGAATACTTGGTTCCAGAATAGGGTGGCAGTTTATTTTTCAGTTACTTTGGTTGTTATTAGAATGAAGTGAGCCATTTTGGTGAAATAATCAACAATTACAAGAATGGCATTTAATCCTTTTGAATTAGGTAGCTCCACAATATAGTCCAATGATACTGACTTCCAAGGGCCTTCTGCAATCTGAAGGGGTTGTAATAATCCTTCTGGCTTTCTTTGCTTAGGCTTGGTATGTCCACATGTCTTTCAGCCACTGAGGTATCCTTAAATTTCCGGCTTCATCCTGGGCCACATGTAGGCCCTCTAGATTCCTTTGAGTGTCTTTGTACGTCCAGGGTGTTCTGACATGGGGGAGTTGTGACATTCCTTCAGTATCTCCAAGCGCAGTGTACCTTCTGGTATGTAGTTGCGTATGTGTAGCTGCAGGGTGTTTCCATGTAAGGAGTAACCTGTTTGGTAGTATCAATTGTTGATATCTTTCTTTAAGTCTTCCATGATGAAGATGCAGTGCTGGTCTACAGTCTGAGCTTATTTGATTTCTTCCCTTCTACTGGCTAGTCCCATGAATAGAAGCATTGTCTCAATCATGTTTGGGGACAGAAAGGATTTTATGTTGTATTCTTCAATCTCTTTGTGCTAGGAAATATGTATGCTCTTTGGCTTAGCTCATCAGGTACAATGTTGATCTTGCCAGGTTTGTAACTGATTGATAAGTTATAATCTGCTAGGAATAAGGCCCATCTAGCTTGACACTGATTCAGTTGTTGCGGTTTGAAGAAGTATGTCAGGTTCTTGTGATTGGTCATGATTCTCATTGGGTGGTTGGCGTCACAAAAGTATATTCTTCAAGGTTTCAAGGACTGGATGATAGCAAGCGTCTTTTTATTGTAGATGGGATAGTTCAACTCAGGTGGAGTGAACTTCTGTGTAGTAAGCTACAGGGTGAAGCTTACTACCATGCCTCTCCTGAAGCAACAGCCCTCAATGAAAAGTCAGAGACGTCTGTCTCCACAGTGAAGTGCTTATTGTAAAATGGCATTGCCAAGAAAGGGGCAGATACAAAAGTGTTCTTCATTGACTCAAAGGCAAATTTGGCGGTGTCATCCCACAAAAAGGGGTGTTTCTTGGAGGTAAGGCGGGTCAAGGGCAAGCAGATAGAAAATAAATTTTGGACAAATTCTTGCAGAAGTTTGCCAGGCTCAGGAAACTTCTGACCTCCTTGCTGTTCTTAGGTTCAGGCCATGTTGTCACAGCCTCTGTTTTGTCTGTGTCATTAAAAAACCTCCTTTTAGTACATTGTAGCCCAAGAACTCTACTTTCTCTTAAAAGAACTCACATTTCTGGAGTTTAAAAAAAGTCTGTGTTCCTTGAAGCATTGTAGGACAGCTTGAAGGTGTTCAACATGTTCTTCAGGGATGCAACTGTAGATGAGGATGTCATCTAAGTAGGCCACACAATACTGATCCTTGAGTCCTCCAAAGATCACATCCACCATAGTTTGAAAGGTGCTAGACGTGTTGCACAGCCCAAATAGCATAACCAAGTATTTTTAGAGACCTTGTCTAGTCTTGAAGGCGGTCTTCCATTTTTGCCAAGACTGATCTAGATCTGGTTAAAGGCATCCCTCTAATCAACCTTTGAGAAGATGTTGGCTCCTGAAAGCTGATCTGAGAGGTCTTCAGCATTGGGTACAGGGTATCTGTTTTTCACAGTGATGCTGTTTAGGTTCTGATAATTGACACAAGGACGTAGGTTGTCACCCTTCTTTTTAACAAACAGTAAGGGAGATAAACAAGGGGATTTTGAGACATGTATGTATCCCTTCTTCAACATCTTGTCCAAGTACTCTCTTAAGGCAGCTTGTTTCTTCATGTTACAACTGTAGACCAGTCCATGCTTAGGATGGGTTTTATGGAGGACTTCAATAGTGTGGTCAAACTGGCTGTGTTTAGACAAGGCATTGACTTACTCTTCTGAGAAGACAGACTCCAAAGTCTTCAAACATTTTGGGATCTCAGTGTTTCAAGATTACATGGAAATGTTGTTTAGTTCAGGGGTCTGCTGAGGGTTCAAGCAGGGAACCTCTAAGGTTTGGCTCTAATGAGTGACATTCACCTGATTGTTCTTATAGTATAAGTTCAATTGGTGGTCAACCCAGCATTTGAAACCTTTCACTACAGGTTTGGGAAGCTTCTCCATGACGTAGAATCTGTTGGGCAGGAGTCCCATTTAACTTCAGGGAGACAGACTCTTCAGATTTGTGGTAAAGGTATGTTGTCTTGTTGCCCAAGGTTATCAGTCAGGAGTTTCCCTGGATTGTTATACCCAGTTCTCAGCTAGAATACAATCCATGTAGTTGAGGGTTGACCCACTGTCTAGGAGGGCTACAGTGTTCACCTTGTGATCATGGTAACATAAGGTAGTGTCAATGATAGGATAGGACTGGGAAGCATTGTTTATTGTCAAAATGGTATCTCTTTGGGTTCCATTGGAGCAGCTAGTGCAGTCCTTGGATAAGTGGCCACTTTGGTGGCAATAGAAGCATATCCCACTTCTGACGTGGTGTTAGTACTCTTTGGGGGTCATGTTCAGACAGGGCCTACTAGCATCAGGGTTTTTTTGTTCCTGGTTTGGCCAGCGTAGTACCCTTGTGGTTGGCTGAATTCCATGCCTCTGGCAATAGCCAGGAGCTCATCTTTGGGGAGGTCACATTAGTGGTGTCTCATTAGGCTGGCGTGGTGTGGGTTCAGACTGTTTCTGAAGTACAATCCTGAGATGTCATCAGGGATCTTGGCAGCGTCTGCCAGGCGTAGGAATATTTGTATGTAGGTCTCCAGATTTTCCCTTCCTTGGGTCAGGTAAATGAGCCCCAGGTAGGCTTAAAACTTGGCTCCAGCAGGGGTGGTTGCAGAGTTCATTCTCTCCAGGAATTGGTCATAGGAGAGTATGATATCTGGGTCTTCCTCTAATCTGGTCAAAAAAAGGTTTCTCTAGTGTCATCCTTCAGTTGGGCAGCAAAAATAATAAAATTCTGAGTGTTGTCTCTGAAGCTCTTAGGGTGGGCATGGGATAGGGCATTTATCATAGTCATTCCTTTTCTGAAACCAGCAAGTTCATTTTTGGAAGATCAGTAAAGTTTGTAGGGACAGAAACATTTTGGTTTGAGATGGAGATAGTCACAGTCTGGACCTGGGATGACTTGGCAACAATCTCTTCTTGGCTTTTGTTTGTTTCTTGTTTCTTGGTCATATACTGTCTTAGGTAGTAAGCTGAGGTCAAAATAAAAGCATACAAGATGTCCCTATAATCAAAGAAGAATAGGGGCTCAGGGTTACTAGTTTTGATATTGTTGACATACTGTCATGGCCCATATCAGAGTCCGGCTGGACTCCTGCAGGGGAGGCAGGCCATTCCTGAAAGGCCAAGTATACAATAGGCGCAATCCTGGTCAGATAGTTGACTGCAGTAGCTAGGGATTGCCAATTCTCAGTATGAGGCACAACCTGGTCAGCCAGCCCCAATACTGTGATATAGACAAAACCCAACTTAATAAAGTCCTGGACAGGAGGCACAGTTGATAGGGGGAGTAGGAGGAATATCCAGCATGGAGGGCAAAATGATCACTCTTGGTGGCCAGGAGGAGATGATATGTGAGGTTGTAAAGTGTAGTGGAGTTACAAATAAAAACAAACAGAATAGTTATATTGGGGAAAAAAGTAGATAGATCTTGCAAGAAAATAAGGAATCCTGAGCATAAGGCTGTTTATTTTAAGATGTCAACAGTGAGGAAAGCTTCTCCTCCTCACTACTTATACTTACTGGTAATTTTGAGGCCTCTTGTGTCACCAGAGAACTGATGGCATCAATTTCAGTTAAACTTACAATTTTGGCTGGAATTTGCGTACTTGGGCCTGGAGGTGGATGCCCATTGGTTGGTATAACAGGAACCTTGCTTGAGCTGCAGCAAGCCAAGGTGCCACTGCTATTAATAGAACCCACAAGCAATTGAGCGCCCAATTGCACAATCAAACAATTTTGCTCCCAATGTCTTGTTTCCTGATAGTTAATATGGCCAAACTTGTTACTGGAATCAAAGCCAGGGATTCAAGGCTCATGTGCCTCTCAAATCCCAGGCCATTTGTTACTCAAAAGGGGTTTTTTCACTCTGAGAGAAAATCTGCTAGGGTTTTCAGGCCGTGGGTAGCTTAGCCTCCAAGAAGGCAAGCTGGTTGTGTTGCAACCAAGTTCCCAGACTCACCTGAAATGTATATTATGATACACAGGGGGCACTCAATGAGGCGCCCCTTGACGTATCTAACAACATGGACCAGCCTGATGGAAATATCAAACTGCGGGCACTTTCTCCTAATTAGGAGTGCTATCAATTTGACTTGCTGATCCTGCACAAGTATTCCTTGGCTTTGAACTTTACATGGAACACACCACCCCCTTTTTGCCTGGTGGCTTTCCCCATATAGTATATTAATCACAGTATTCTATAATGTTAAAACCGCAGGCTTGATCTGCCAGCAAGGTTCCAACCAAGCGGGTTTGTGACCTGCAATCCAATTATCTGATCACTTGAAGCCAGACTAGGAAGTCAACTCAAATTGCAAAATACAACAACATGAACAAATGATGTAATCTTATGGTGGATACCTTGTTTTGGTGCTTGACTCATTACCAGGATCAAGCCATCCCCCTTCACCATCCAACCGTGTGATCAACGCTTTCATGTTCCTGTTACCTATGATTCACACCAACTATATAATCATTATCTCTCAATAAAGAATAGTATCTAGTTTCTAAATATTTCCCCCTTATAACTCTGCTAAAACAGCATAGTTACAACATTGGTAGCACAGGTAGGTTCTCCATCCTACCTCATCTTGTAAAATTCTGCTCGTTGCCTGTACTTGCCGCGGCCAACAAATCCTTGACAGAATCATGTCTGGCCTCCCGCTAGACTGGACTCTGTACACCCCTGGTACCAAGATACCTGATGGTTTTCCCTGTACCAGAAAACAGTGATCTCACTACCTGCCTTCAACACCATGTCTGCACAAGGGTTCTTTCAGACGGCCGCCACCATCCTGAAACCAACTGACAAAAACACCATGCCCTCCTATGTAGCTCAAAGACTCCAAAGCACTGCCCTTAACCTTTTGCCGTGGCCAACAACAACAATGCTGCCCCATGGATCCAGTCCACTCAGAGCAAGCTGGCCCAGATGGAATGCCCACAGTGGTTTTGGATTGCAGAAATCTCCATCTGACTGACCCACAACGCTGGCACCTGGTGCAACAAATGGCACAAGGAACAAACCAAGAAGAACTGGTATATCTTTAAGCAATACTTCCTGGCAAAATTTATGCTTAAAGACACATTGCTCATGATAATACGCCAACTAAAGAACCTAACCCAGATAGGCACTGTGAAGGAACTCACCTGCACCTACAAGGAACTCCAACTTTGTGCACCATCTGGCATGACTTTTGACACCCCAGCCACACACCTCATGTACTACAAAACCCTCAAGTCACATGTGATGTGACATGTGAACCTGGACCAGGTGACCAACCTGCAAAGCTTGTACCATGAAGCGGAGAAAGTGGAGCAAACCTCCAATGCACTTCATAAGGCACAAACTGGGAAACAAGAAAGACCCAAGGATTCCCACCCAGGCAGATGCTCCTCTCAACCACCCCCTTGAGGCAACGGGAATAACACCAACCACAAACCCACAGGTTTGAATGGTCAGGGAAATGGAAACAATGGCCGGTCGAACCAGACCCATTTCCATGTCACCGCCACACAAGGTAATCAAGATGAGAAATAAAGCCTGGGGAGAGCACTAAGCAATCCAAGCTCTCTCCACGCAACTCCTGACTTACCCAATGATGAATATTGGCCTGAGGACGTGGATCAATGCCCAATGATCCAGGTGCCCTCAGAGGACCCGGTACTGTACACCATTGCCAGACATCCCAATAAATTGATGTCCTATCCTTTCCACTTTTGCAGTTACACAGGCTCAGCACTCCTGGATTTGGGCGTAGATCAAACCCTGGTCAACAGTAGCTTTGTAGACAAGTTCAAGATAGCCACTAATCCTTTGTGGATTAAAAACGTGGTTTTAGCTGATGAACATCACATTGCTGTGACAAAGGAAACTTCCCCCTTCTCTGTCATTCTTGAGAGCCTCCACTCCACCTTTCAAGGTCCCATAATTGACTTCCCAAAGTTTGACATTGTGCTGGGACTAGAATGGCTGAAAAAGAGCAATCCTCACATAGACTGGGCAACCTCAGTATTGACCATCAAGCTTGAAGGTGTTAACTACCAGATCTACCCTGACTCTGTGGACCAACTTCTACGTGACCACGTCTTTGTGCGCATCACAGAGACCCAGGACAAGAAGAAAAACCTGAAGACAATTGATTGGGACTCTTGCCAGTACAAGATCATATATTTCAAAGATCACCAGGATACCTCCACGCCTCAGGACCTCAAAATTGTGGCCTGCCATCCAGAAATCTTCAAGGAAGCGCTGCCCGGGCTGTCCCCTGAGAAGCATATTCAGCACTCCATCCAACTCAAGGGGGCTGTATCCAAGGCGTGCTCTATCTACAGGCTGACCCCAAATGAAGACAACGCCTTATGCGCCTACCTCAAGAAGGCATTGGAAAAAAGACTTATCTGCCCCTCACAGTCTCCCTTTGGGGCTGCCAGATTCTTTGTGGCTAAGAAGAAAGGTACTTTACGTCTGGTCACAGACTACTGAGCCCTAAACAAAGTTACCATTAAGAATTGTTACCCACTACCACTGATTGACAACCTCTTCAATGCTTTGGGAGGAGCCACAGTCTTTTCCAAGATTGATCTGACGGCAGGCTACAACCAGATTTGCATTAAGGAGGAAGACATCCCAAAACAGCCTTCTGCACTAAATACGGCTCATACAAATGTGTGGTGCTCAACTTTGGCATGATAAACGCCCCTTCCACCTTCATGACCTTCATGAACAAAGTGTTTACTCCACACATAGGCAAGCATGCCCTAGTTTACCTAGACAACATCATTGTCTACAGCTCTTGGTGGAAAAACACCACAAAGACCTTGAGGAAGTCTTTGCTACCTTGGCACAACACAAACTGTTGGCCAAGCCCTCCAAGTTAAAGTTGGAACTCTGCACCTTCTTGGCAATGGTGGCTTATGTATGCCAATTCATATATGACTGTGGTGTTTTGACTTCCTTCTTATCTGCCATAAGAGGTGCCAAATCCAAGTTTGTGTTGACTCCCAATGTGACATCTGTTTTAGACACCTCAAGGAGAAACTCACAACAGCTCCCATCCTACAATACCTTAAACGTGATGTGGAATACCAAATGGAAACTGACGCCTCAGATGCATCCATTGGGGGAGTACTACATATCAAAAATAATGATGGTGACTTCCTGCCTGTAACTTATGAATTGCAAAAATTGACAGATGGCTAGTGATGATACCCTATCCACGACAAAGAACTGCTGGCTATTGTGCACTGTCTAGTCAAATGGCGCTGTTACCTAGAGCAGTAGGAAGTATTCACAGCATTAACCAACCACAAGGTGACATCTATTTTAAGACTCAAGAAAATCTGTTGCGCAACCAAGCCTGGTGAATGGAGCTATTGGAGAGATTTAACATGCTCATACAGTACAAACCTGGGGCCAAGCTTGCCATGGCAGACGCCCCGTCCCACCTGTATGTCCGTGCTTCAAGAGGAGAGAATGGGCTTGACCCAGACTGGCCTCTTTTAGTACTACAAACAAAGGACAAAGGTTTCTCCCCCCGGCACAACCAACATAACAAAGAAAACAGTCATCAAAAATGAGCATCTATTTGCTGACGTATATGGAACCCTACACAGAAAATTTCTGATGGCACAACCATTCCCTACATTCCCACACATCAGTGAGTTGACACCATCCTACGCTATCACATAGACCTTAGACATACCAAGAGCTGAAACCTATATGAATTCCTCAACCGCAAGGCCTGGTGGCCAACCCTGTATTGCAATGTTCAAGAAGTTCTAGACCAATTTAAGGTATGAAAAAGATTTGCCAAAAGCAAAACTCCTCCAAAGTCAGTACTTCCCATCCACACACAACTACCTTTCAAAGTATGGGCTCTTGACATTGTTGGCCCCATGCCAGGAAAACACAATGACAAGAAATACATCATCACCACCATTGACTTTGCTACAAGATGGCCAGTAGCTCAAGCAGTAAAGGCACACACTGGAAATGACACATGGCGCTTTATTGGCAAGGAGATAATCAGCAAGTTTGGAAACCCAGACTCCTGATAATCAATGGAGGGAAAGAATTGACCTCCAAAACCACTAACATATACCTTGCAAAAAATGGGGTCAAACACACCGTAACAACACCATACCACCCCCAGGGCAATGGACGTGTAGAGCAGCTTAATGGTAGCCTTGTGCAAGCCTTAGCCAAACTCACTGCTGGGAGACATGAAGACTGGTACAAGCAGCTACCAACTGCACTACTTGTATGTCAAACCTGAGTGAACAGATCCACCAGGAAAAGCCTGTTTGAACTGATATACGGCACACAGCCAAATATCATTCAAGCATTGACAGGACCTAAACTGAAAATTCCAAGTGAAGTCCATCCACACTCAGACCCTCACATTGTAAAAGCTAACAGCAAACAAACAGTGAAGGAGAAGGAACATCTACAAAAAATCTTTGTCCCCATCTGCAATAGATATGAAGTTGGGGACAAAGTTTGGGTCATGAATGCTGACAAGAGCAAGCTAAAACCCACAAAAGTGGAGTAAGAAATCATTCTGAAGGTAAACAAAAATAACACTTACCTTGTGCAAGGGCTTGGAAAATGTAAGCAAGACAAGACCTTATACCATGATTCCATATGACCCTGCAAAGTGAGACAGAAACAGCAAGATACCGCCCTGCTCATCACAGAACAGCAACTAGTTCAACACAGCGCCCGGGCTCCTGACAACCTCCCTGACAACCTTCTCCCAGAGGAGGCCAACCTTCAGTTGGGGGGAGGTGTCAAAACCGCAGGCTAAACCTGCCAGCAAGGTTTCAACCAAGCGGGTTTGTGACCTTCAATCTGATTATCTGGTCACTTGAAGCCAGACTAGGAAGTCAACTTGAATTATCAAATCCAACAACATGAACAGATGATTATCCCTTACGGTGGATACCTTGTTTTGGGGCTTGACTCATTACTAGGATCAAGCCACCCCCTTCATCATCCAGCCGTGTGATCACTAATCACGTTCCTGTTATCCTTGATTCACATGAACTATATAATCACAATCTCACAATAAAGATTATTATCCATCTTCTAAATATTTTCCCCGTGTAACTCTGCTAAAACAGCACAGGTACAACAATAATAAACAACACCTTATTCTTATCATTCCTGTCCTTTCTATTAGACTGTTTTCTTTCCCAATTCAAATACTGAATCCTCATTGGTTCAGTTGCAACAGTGGTAGCAGCAGTAGGTTCACAACCTATCTTAAGAGAAAATTCCCCTCAAGAAACCTTCCTGCCAATCCCCAAGGGGGACATCTCCAATGGATATGTCATCTATCAAAATCAACTGACACTTACAAGTGTGTATAATTGACTCTGCCTCAGGCAGTGCAAAGCAAGCGTCACCCTGCCCCAATCAGATCTTTCCCAGCGCATGCTCAATATCCAACTTGAATTCTTTGCAAGAGGTGTTGAAGGAGCTGACATTGTCAGTTGGCTCCACTTCACCAAGACCTGCCTTTGTATATGTCAAGTACCAGAGCCCATGTGGGTTGCCACCGCTTTGGTCTGCCTTACAGGGCCTGCTGCAGTCTGGTTCACTACTGGGCTATTCAAGAGATAGAAATTACCTGGGCTTTGTTCAGGGATGCTGCAAAGAGCTGCTACAGTGAAACCTTTTCACCCATTGTAGTGGGAAATCCCCTCCTGGCTATTAAACAGACTGGGTCTGTTCCTGAATATCTTGTTGACTTGCAACAAGCTCTTGCCTCTGCCCCAGAAGCTGTGACTGACAGGAACACCATGCTTCTTACCTTGATAGTTAATTGGCTTAAACCCTATATCTGCAAGTGGATTCCTGTAGGTCAATGCACCTCCATCAATGACTGCTACAAGGCCATTATGGAGGCCAATGATCAGACTTCAATGGGCTTCTGCAGATCCAATTACGCACCGCCCCAACCTTGTCCTGCACCTGGCAGTGCCCACAACCAAGTAGGCCACCGCAAGCCACAACAAAAGGAAAATGGGGTTAAACGCCCCTGCAAGAGGGAACTCCAACTATCCCAGATTAAAGACCAGGGAAAAGTCTGGGGGGGGTGTAGTTACAATAGGTTCTACAACCCCACTTGACCCTTACTCTCAATCCCTCCTTGCAAAGAACCCCTGCATCTACAACGTTCATGAAGTGGAGGACCTTGGCGTCTTCTAAGGTCATAGTGACAAGCCCATCTTCAAGAAAGCCACTCTTTAAATAAAGTAACTTGCTTGGACTATCCCTTCCATTTCTGTGGGAACACCCACAAACTACTGGTAGACACTGGGGCCAATAACACTATGGTTGACCAGGCGTTTACTGACGCTCAACAACTAGACCAAGTATCAAGCAGGTTCAAAGCAGTACAAGTGGCTGACTCCCATAGAATAGCAGTTACTCATGAGACAGTATCCTTCTCTGTAATAATGGGAAACATCAAGGTTAAGCTTTTAGGACCAATCATGACAGGGCTCAGCCATGATGTCATTGCTGGCCTTGATTGGCTCTGTCACAAATGTCCCTACATTGAATGGGATACATATGTAATTACCCTCAATAGAAATGGGGTTGGTTTTCAGATATATCCTACTGAGATGAATAAGTTGCTTCACAATACTGTGTTTGTTAGAATAACAGAAACAGGCTCATACAAGTTAAAGGGGAGAAAACTAGACTTCAATAAATGCTCAGTTGAAGTAATCCACGAAGAGCCACCTACAGCCCCTCTTGACTACGCCACCTCCACCAGCACTTGTCGCTCTCTTCAAGGAGTATAAGGACGTTTTCAGTAAAACACTGGACCAGCTACCCCCTCCCCAAGAGATCCAGCATGCTGTATAATTACAAGGGTTGCTTTCCAAGGCATGTCCCTTATATTATCTTACACCAAAAGAAGATGAGACCCTCTGCCAGCACCTCATAGACACACTTGATAAGGGCTTCATACGCCACTTGCTTTTACCATATGGGGCTACTGTCTTCTTTGTAGCCAAGAAGGACGGATACCTTTGCTTAGTCACAGATTACCGCACCCTAAATGAGGTGACTGTTACAAATAAATACCCCCTGCTGTTGATTGACAACCTGTTTGACACACTTGCAGGTGCTAAGATTTTTAGCTGATTGGTCTCACCACAGAGTACAACCAGGTTTGCATTGCACCAGGGGATGAAGCAAAAACTGCCTTCTGCACACGCTATGGGTTGTTTGAGTGCCGGGTCATGAACTTTGGGATGACCAATGTTCCTTCCACCTTTGTCATGTTAATGAATAAAACATTTGAGGAATTGATTGGAACATGTGTTGTTGTATACCTTGACAACGTCATTGTCTTCAGTCAAGATCAAACCATGCACCTCCAACACCTCTGTGCTGTCCTTGACACCCTTTGGAAAAATCAGTTGAAGGCAAAACCCTCCAAATGTGAATTCCTCAAATCAGAGCTCTTGGTCCTTGGGCACACCATCTCTGCCCGAGAGACAAAGCCTGATCCTGCCAAAATCAAGGCAATCACAAGCATGCCACCCCCCCACTAATGTGGGCTGGTGTGTACCTTCTTAGACATGGTTGTCTTTGTGCGCAAGTTCATCCCCAATTGTGGAGAACTTATTGCACCTCTCACTGAACTCCTGAACACTAAACAGTGCTTCTTTTAGACCCCTGCCAGAGATCAAGCCAATTTATACATTAAAGCAAAGACTTACAGCTGCACCTGTATTGAAATTCCCTAATCAGAACCGTCAATAAAAGCTTGAGGCTGACGCCTCTGACAGGGCCATAAGGGGCGTGTTACGGGTAGAAACTGACAAGGGCATCTTTCTCCCCATAGCATACAAATCCAGGAAGCTCACTGACTCAGAAAACGCTACCCAATCTATGACAAGGAATTAGCGGCAATTGTACACTGCTCAAGAAATGGTGCTGTTACTTGGTGGGGGCCACATTTCCTCCCTGTGTCCTGACGGACCACAAGTTGCTCCAAAACTTCAACACACATTCCCACTTGACACGCTGCAGGCAGGCTGGGTCAAGTGTCTGTCTCCCTACCAGCTGCGTATTGAGTACAAGCCTGGTAAAGAACTTGTCACAGCAGACATGCTCTCTAGGCTCTACATAGCGTTCATCACCAGGGACAATGTTTTGGACCCAGATTGACCAATGCTCTATCTCTGCCCTGAGGCAATCCAATACAAAGGCCTTAATTTGGTAACCATCTCCAAGTTGAAGGACAATGAATGCCAGTTCACCATAGATGTGGGCAATGTCTGCTGCCAGGAAGAGACAGGTGAAAAGACGCCTTACATTCCCAACACACAACAAGGCAACACAATATTGCATTACCACCACACCTTGGGCCATGTCAGAGGACAGAAACTCTTTGAAATCATTAAACATAAGGTTTGGTTTCTTTGTATACGCCAAGACATCTTGGATCTCCTCAAGACATATGTGTTGTGTGAAAAGAATACATCAAAGCCTTCACCCCCAAGTCCATCCTACCCATCAAGACCATGGAACCCTTCAAGAAGTGGGCCCTTGACATTGTTGGGCCCCTCCCCAAAGACAGACTTTGGAAGAAATATATCATCACAGCCATTGACTACTTCACCTGCTGGCCAGTATTGTGGGCAAACACTAACTACACTGACACCACCATCACTTTTTTCATTGGTAAGGAAATTGTGGCCCATTTTGGACAACCCAAACGCCTCATTACAGACAGGGGTCCCAAGCTTGTTGGACATGTCATGAAGGCATACTGCGCCAAGAATGCCCTGCAACAAATAGTCATAACTATATACCATCCATAAGCCAATGGGCGCGTAGAGCAATTGAATGGCTCCCTGGTCCAGTTGATTGCCAAACTCTCACAGGAATATCCTAATACTGCATGGACTAACATTGACCACTGCATTACTCATTTTGCAAGCAAGAATCAACAGGGGCACTGGATTAAGCCCCAGCAGCCTGGCTTTTGGGACGCCCAACAGTTTGGCAGGAGTAGGACAAGGGAAACTACAATCCACAGTATCCACAAAACCCCCTTGTTATCTACTCCTTATCTGAGCTGGTGGCATGCCAAAGCCCAAGATATTGAAATAAGCGGATTGAGGAGTAAACAAGGCACCTCAAGGCCAGATACTCTGTAGGTGACCATGTCTACTCCTTCAACCCTAATTCAGCTATATCAGAACACAACTACTTGGGGCCCTTCAAGATAGCCGCAATCTATGAAAATCACACCTATTAACTCAAAGATGCCCAAGAAAACACCATAAAGCTCCACCAC
The DNA here is from genome assembly GCA_014839935.2 of Entomophthora muscae. Taxonomy (NCBI): domain Eukaryota; kingdom Fungi; phylum Entomophthoromycota; class Entomophthoromycetes; order Entomophthorales; family Entomophthoraceae; genus Entomophthora; species Entomophthora muscae. The sequence goes on along the minus strand of QTSX02005743.1, from coordinate 194,329 downwards.
AACTACTTGCTCCCCTGCTGTGCCATCCCCACACAAAGGTTGTTTATGAAGACCTTCCCAGATCTTCTGCAAACTCTAATCCTGGTATCTGACAACAAGAAGGGGGCAAGGGGTGTTGCAACCAAGTTCCCAGACTTGCCTACCAACATATCTTACAATACACAGGGTGTGCTCAATTAGTTGCCCCTTGATGTATCTACAACATGGATCAATCTGATGGCAATATTGAATTGCGGGCACTTTCTCCTAATTAGAAGCGCTACCAATTTGACCTGCTGATCCCCGCATAAGTTATTCCTTGGCTCAAATCCTTATATGGAACTTCCCACTATGCCACCCCCTTGTGGCCTCGTGGCTTTCCCCATATAGTATGTTAGTCACAATATTCTACAATAAACAATACTTTAATCTTTTTATTCTATCATTTCTATTGGACTGTTGTCTTCCTCAATTCTAAATACTGAATCCTCATTGGTTCAGTTGCAACAGTTATCCAGGGCATTCTGGGCCCTGACAACGTACTAAACCAGACTACATCTCAGGATACCTGAAAGAAGTACTTCTGCACCCACAATATTGACAAAGATGTACCCAGTGGATGCACCATATTCAAAGGACTGGTCATGCCCAAAGCATGCTTCAAGATAATTCAATACAGTTGCTCTCTCCCTCCACAGACAAACACACAATCACCTATTGCATGTAAAGTTACCAACACCAAATACATTAATATCAACAAATTATTTGGTAAAACAAATAAAACTTTATTAACTGGTTGGACCACTCAGCAGCTAAACTCTGTTCCAGCCGCATCCCTGACAAAAAAATTGGTCCAGAAAGCCAGCAAGCGCCTGTACAGGGCCACAGCTAACTGGTTTGCCACTTGGGTTGGCTCACAAACTGAAAATTATCTTGATAACTGGGAAGAGTTCAAAGCAGACATCCCCCACAATTTCTGCATCACCAAATCCCTCCAAGACATTGCAATACAGCTCAGTGATCTTCCTCACAAGACCACTATCACAGCTTACATCAATTAATTCAAGGAAATACATTAAAAGATCCAAAACCCAGCACAAGCTGATAACGTACACACCAGAGCATCATTTATCAACAGAATGAAACCCTCTGTTGCTGCCCTGAACCACACAGAGGCTAATACCTCCATGCCTGCGCTCATTGCAGAAGCCAAGCACACAGAGAAACACGCAAACATGGAATATGCTGCACGTAACGGCAATCACTCCTCAAACGGCAATGGCAGAGAAAACTCCAATGGCAACAAACGCCAGAATACCAACCATAACAGCAGCAGCTCCAATTGCAACAATGGCAATCACAGCCAAAGTGCAAACCACTCTTGTCCCAAGAAAGAGGACACCTCCAAAGTTAACAATGCAGAAACAGCAACCCACTATGAATCTGACCCCACATTCTCTAACCTCAGAGGTCTCAAACAGAGGAATAGGGAAAAGAGAAGGGAGAACAGGCTTAAGTGCCCCTGTCTCCCCCTTTTGACAAGAAACTGTACCAAGGCACAAACTTTGCTGCTTGCATCCCATGTGTCCCACAATCCTCCATTTTTATGAACTTAAAAATTAAAGATCACTCACAACTTCTTGTCTACCCATGTACTTATAATTCTCATATACATAAAATATGTTTTGACTCTGGTGCACAACACACCATGGTTAGCAAACCATTTTTAACCAAGTACAAAATACCAGTTGTCAAATCCAACTTCAAATACGCCAGGATGGCAGAGATCAAAGGTTCTACTTGAAGGTAATACAATTCCCTTCAGAATTGACATCCAAGGCATACAAACATCCATCAAAGGACTTGTCATGAGCAACATAACCTACAACATTGTAGTAGGTATGGACTGGTTAACCTGAGTGAACCCAAGCATATGTTGGAAATCAAAGATCATGAGCATCAAATGCAATAGAGTTGATTTCAACATCCTCAAAGAACCTAAAAATCTCATCCTGAGAGACACAGTACTTGTCCAAATCATAAATCAGGACAACTTAGAACGTCTAACCAAAGACAGTATGCTCTGCATAATAAGGTACACCAAATTTAATAACATTCAAACAACCAAAATTCAATCCCCAGAGCTTACAGCACTCATAAACAAATACACACATTTATTTAGGGAAGAGATAACAGTGCTACCCCCCAAACAGGAGGTCAAACATGGCATTGACCTATGCAAGACCATGCCCAAATCTGTACCCCTCTACAGACACACCCTATGGAGGCACAAACCCTCAAAAGTCACATTGAGGATAACCTAGCTAAAAGCTTCATTTAACCATCCAAATCCCCGTGGGGGGAAGCATTGTTTTTTTGCAAAGAAAAGGGATGCCTCACTCTTTCTAGTAACAGACTACAGAGCTCTCAATTCAAGAAAAGTGAAAAAATCCCCTTACACTCATAGAGAATCTGTTTACAAGACTCTCTGGAGCCAAATTTTTCTCTAAAATTGACCTCATCTCAGGTTATAACTAAGTTGAAGTAAAAGAAAGGGAAATACCAAAAGCTGCATTCTGTATACAATTTAGATCCTTTGAATGTAAGTAATGAACTTTGGGATGTTAACTTTCTTTCACAGCTTAGCTCTACTTTTTGGAATCTAGGCATTAATAAAGCAATCAAAGTGCATAATATTCTACGTTTACTATAGGCTTTTATTATAGATAAGAAAGGTATGGCAACCAACAAATCCAGATCCTGGGCCAAGGTGGTCCAGGGCCAGAAACGCCCTGTCAAGGGCCAACTGGTGAGCCCCACAAGAACCACCAAGAAGGGACCATTTGTTTCATCAGAAGGATGGATGAAGTTTGTGACCTCTGAATGCTGGTTACAAGACATTACCAGAGCCCTCCCTAAGTCCCCTGTGTCCCATGGGATCAGAGTCAACTTTGGAGGCAATCCCACTCAGTTCCAGGAGGCAGCAAAAGCAGTTGCCATAGCATACCTCAAGGCTGTGTCACTTCACCAAAGCCCAATGAAGGACTTCTTTGATCTTGGCTTCCTCTGTAAAGCAGATGCTGATCAGGCAGCTGAGGAAACCTTCACTCTTGAGATCACTGACCCCAAGGGTAAGAAAATCCAAAAAGTCCTACCAATCACCCACACCTGGTTCAATCAAGACACCACCCTCTTTATGTCTTTTGAGGCCTTGCCATTAGACATGCCTAGAGGGGAGGTTGAAACTCAGCTCAAGGAAGGGCTGGCCAAGTATAGAGAAATAGTGCAGTTTGAACTGCTCAAGAATCCTTATTTAGGCCACCTGACCACACCAAAAGCCATGGCCATGATCAAACCCTTTGCAGATGACAGCTTGTCATCTATTTCCTTTGCGCAACCATTCTCAAGAAGGATGGCACCCTTAGCAGCAAGTTCAAGGTATTCCCTGAGAAAACTCCGCCCATCTGTGTGCTGTGCTCAGCCCTTGGCCACAGAGAGGTCCTTTGCCCTACAACCATAGCAGGAGTCTGGGCCATGGAACAAGACATCCACAAGGAGCACCAGAATAGTGAACCAACTGGATCCCAATCCAATGCTCTTGTAGCCTTGGCCTGGGGCACCATGAATGAGTATGCAGTTGTAAAACCAATCACATCCCGCCAGAAAAAGGCTCATGCAAAGGCTAAAAATTTGTCTCAGCCTCAACCAATCAAGGAGACAGAATGGGCAAGAAGAAGAGGCACCTCAACTCATGCAAATGCCTGCACACAAGATCCAGGCAGTTCATGACAATGTGGTTGATGCACCAATGGAAACTTCAGAACTGGAGGTGCAGGAATTAATGGCCAACCCAGCCCAAGTTTTATTGGATAATCACCACAATGTGGTGGCCCAAAAGAATTTGCAGTAGGCACACACCCAGGAATTAATGATTAACCCAAGCCAAGTTTTATTGGATAGTCACCACAATGCGGTGGCCCAAGAGAATTTACTGTAGGCGCAAACCCAGGATACACCCAGTCAGGAGCAGGCACCTTCTGCACAGGATAATGGAAGACCAAGACGCAAGGTCCAAACCAAACTTGCTTCAGTAACTAAGCTATCCCCTTACACAGCAGGGGATGCCAAACAGTCCAGGGCACCCAAAAAAGCCAAGGATACAGCAGTGGCCCTACTTTTGGTGGGGTCACTATTGTATAGTGGCTGATGGAACCCACCAATGGGACAAACTCCACCACAGGGCTTCCAGCCCCAGTCCCAGGCATTAATAGGATTTCCTGCAACCTCAAAGCAGTATCAATTGGCCCAGATATGCTAATGACTGCTTTGAGCAAGGCCAATTTATGGCCTTGACTCTCCCAGATAATAATGGACCATAAGAAGCTGCATCTGGATCAATAGAATTCATCATAGCAGCAGGAAAGCATGGAAGTAATTGGGTACCAAAAAAACCCAGGCCAAAGGACCACAGTTTCTGGATAAACACGGCCCACAAAATTGCACCTTATTTGCTCCCATTGAACAATACATTACACCATCAGACCCTTTATATCTATACTACACAATGCCACACAATCCAAGGTGGGTCAGTAATTCTAAAACATGGCCCAGCAATTAATAAAATGTGAAAGCCACATTTTTTGCAGACTGGCACTCATGTGTGACTTACCAGTTGCACTGTGGGCACAGCCTTGCAATTCTGCACCATATCTCAGCCACAAACATAATGGATCATCCTGTAACAGGCTCAGCCCTCCAATAAAAAAATCTGGGCAGAAGGCCCAAAGGGCTAATGGCCTGGGTTAATTTGGATCAGTTACTAGCCCCTTGATCTACCACTCCACAACACACTGGCCCTAGAGCTTACATCCCACCATTTTGGGGGCACCAACCCTAGGCATTCTCCCTGAAACAATAGTCGCACACAGATTTAGCCACACAAAATGTGTAAAGGTTGCTCAACAAAAAAACGCGGGCAGCTGGCCCAAGGAAATTTTGCCCTGATTGTTCCGGATCAGCACATTTCAATTGGACCTTCTGCCAAGTTCAACTCACGCTCCTTGTCATTAGGGCCTAAAATGGGGTTCTAACACAAATCTTTTCCCTTCAAATCACACACACACCACTGAACACACAACAGATGGAACCAAGCAACAACAAAAACGCGTGCCAAAGACCCAATTTTTGTCTGGCCCAGTTTTTCTGGGATCAATAACATTTCAATCTGGACTGACGGCACCCACCATCCAAAATCCTAAAAGTTATATTACCCCAGTGTGGAATATATATCTCAAAGCACTCTTCCCCTTCACACCTTCCTCCTCCACCCAAAATTTCTCTCCTGCCCTGCAGGTTTCCTGGCCCTCTCTTATTTTTCTTTTTTTATTATTGTATATGAGACTTTTGGACATTCCTTTATGGCCCTATGGGCCCATTGTACCAGTCAGAAATGTCTGGGCAACTTGAATAAATAAACTTTGGGATGACCAATTCTCCCTCAACGTTTGTCAATATTATGAATCAAGATCTAAATGGCTTCTCAAATACATTATGCTACCTTGACAATATCATCATATTCTCAAAAACAAAAGAGGAACACCTCACACATGTCCGCAAGACACTCAATTGATTTGCAAAGCACAAAATTTACGCAAAACCAATTAAGTGCCAATTTATGGAAAAGGAACTCCTGTTCTTGGGCCACATTGTCTCTGACAGTGGCATCAAAGCAGATCCAGACAAAATAAAAGCCATAAATAACATGCAACGTCCCACCTCTGTCAAACAAGTTATATGCTTTCTCAGAATGGTAGCTTACCTAAGGAGATACATCAAAGACTGCAGAAAAATAACTGCATAAATCAATGACCTAAACAAGGGTTATGCCAAAAAGAAATTTATCTGGACACCAGAATGCAATAATAATTTCCAACTATTAAAACAAGCTTTGATCAAACCACCAATATTGCCATACCCTAATAACAACAGGTGTTACAAGCTCAAGTTGGATGCCAGTGACACCCCTATTGGTGCAGTACTATGCATCTTCTAGCCAGGGCAGCAAGACTTCCTGCCAGTATGTTATTAAAGTAGAAAACTAACTAACACCAAGTAGATGTACCCTATACACTATAAGGAATTTCTAGCAATATACTATGCATGCAAGAAATGGAGATGTTCTCAAGAAGGACATTTAAAAGTTCAAGTACTAACTGATCATAAATCCTTAATATACTTCAAAACTCAGAGCACACTTGCACAGCAACAAGCCAAATGGATGTCCCTGCTTGAGAGGCTTATCTTGTACATCCAATAAAAAAAGGGGAAAGAGCTGGTCACAGCTGATGCTCTCTTTAGGATATGTCAGCCAAGAGAGGATCATCCTGACCACCTGGACCCTGACTGTCCCAACTTATATAGCACTGAGTACAAGACTAAAGGGAAAGACCCCTCTACATATCAACTAACATATGAAACATTATTAATAAATGAGAAATACCTACATGTATTAAATGGTACAGTATACTGAATCATCAAAGACAAACACATTCCTTACATTCCACTTGATAAAGGATGATACTATCCTCAGAAATTATTGCCTACTGGGGCATACAAAAGTCAATAACCTATACCTCACTCTAAAAGAAATAATATTGTGGCCTAATCTAAAACAAGACATCATTTATCCTCTAAAAAAGTGCACAGTGCGTGAAAAATACTCAAGCACCAAAGTTTCACAGCATCTAGTTAATCTTGTACCTGAACCAGAACCACTTAAGGTTTGGGTGCTGGACATAATGAGATCTTTATCAGAAGCTAAAGCAAAAAAAGCATCTTAATTTTAGCCATTGACTTTGCAATACACTGGCCCATCTGCTGGGCAACCAAAGACCACAAAGCATAAACAATCAACCACTTCATCAACAAGGCAATCATAGCTAATTATAGAACTCTAGACTACATCATAATCAATGGAGCCACAGAACTATCAGGACACATGGTAAATGATAACTTAAAATCAAATAATATTAAACATTCCACAACCTCACCCTACAGACCACAGGCCTACAGCAGAGTTGAGCGCCTAAATAACAGTCTCATCAGAACCCTTGAGAAAATAATGGATGGCAAAGCCAGAGACACATGATCACTATATGTGAAACTTTCATTATTAGTATCTCAGGTACACTCCAACCAAGGGACATGCTAATCATTGCTTGAACAAACATACAGGTCAAACCAGAGATAGTCACCCACAATAAACAACCATATGTAAAGATTCCCCCGGAAAAATCCCCCACAATGGAACAGGCTTCAGCGCTACAACACATATGCCTCAAAGCTAAGATAGCAGAAACCAATAGACTCAAAGTACAAAAGGTGACCTATACAGAGGAATCACTCCCATTCAATTCCCCCATCTGGATCCTTACCAGAAACAGAAAGACGCTGGATTCAGTACACAAGGATCAGGAAGAGTTTTCAAATATAGACTGGACAGAAATACCTACCTGGTCAAGTTCCAAGGCGCTAAAGACCCCATCATCAAAAATTACCACAGATCCTGCCTTAGCTCAGCAAAGGGGAGCACCTGACTTGGCTAGTACCTACTAGCAAACAACTCCAGTAACATCAGGTGGCAGCTTTCAAGACAAAGCCCTTCCTGATATACCAGAGTAAACTCTTAAGGTAGGGGTGTGTCAAGGAGCTGGATCTACTGGTATTCTGGCCTTTGCCAGCACACTTAATACCCAGTAATTGCTTGTTTTGGTGCCAATTCAACATACAGTTTGACATTCTGGAAATGATAACAAATAACTATCTCATAATTTTTCCAGGTATCCAGCAACTCAAATCCATTCTGCACATGGCCAGCCTTATATTCAATCTGACTTAAATCCCTGCCACAGCGCAAGCTATATAAGTCTTAATTATTATACAATAAAATATACTTCTCTCCTTCTTAAATCTATATTTGAAGCTTCCCCAAAAGTTGCTCCTCATCATAAGTTTTATTTTATAATGGTTTTTCTAGCAACATTTTTGAAAGTGCCAGCAAACAAGCTAGCAGCAACCAAGACAGCTTCCATTAAGGTGAGGCTCAGTACACAGAGTCCCCCATTTACACTCAGATCTTGTATGTGGGTAACAAGGAATCTTACCTGTACCTGACTCCTTACCCATGTAGGTTTGACTTGTTCAATATTCACTTGGTGTCTAGCTCTTCCCTGCTCACTTTCACAACCCAATAAAGGGCCAACCAACCAATCAGAATAACAATCCTGGTTTATAACAACTTCCTGTCAATAGCCAACTTGCTTTTCCTACAGCCAATAAGGCTACAGCTCAGGTAGCTAAGTGCCCCAAACGCCAAATAATTACTGCCTAAGTTCTCTAAGAAATTATAGCACTCACCAGTGATCCTGATCTGGGTACAGATTACCACCCAATTAAAATTTACCTGGGCCACCATCATGCAGAAATTTAACAGCCTGATGAATAAGGGGAACCAATTGGGATAGTCAATAAGCAGAAGAAAGCCCAGGAGTCACAAATCAACATGACATCCCATTATACTTGATCTCCTGCAGCAGGTCCTCAAGCTTATCCTGACCCAGGTCTGGAAACAACTCACACACCATGACATATGAGTTTTTGAGCATATGGTGCAGCTCTGGATTTATGGAAAAGTGCCTTGGTCTGGGGTTTGAACAATTTCAGTGGGTATCAATGGGATGGCAGCAAGGATTCCCTATATGATTCTTTTGTTGTGAATGTTGCCATTCTACATGTTTTGATTTTGCCTTCAATGGGTTATTTTGAGAAAAAATCTATCTCTTTTGCCTTTACCTCTCAAAATGAGTCTGACTCTAAATTGGGAAATTCAATTGTTCAGTTTCCTGATTCTGTGAAACTCACTTAACCCCACTCATGCTTGTGACAAGTGATCCTACCGTCCTGGTATTGTTTTGTGGTATTGTCAACCACTATATATTATATTTCTTATTCTCCAATAAAAATTAAGTTCTATTCACATTTTTGTTTTTGTGTCTCCCAGTACTTTGGCGCCTCTCTAGCCACGCCTAGCAGATATTACAAATCAGGGCCACAAAGTAATCACATAGCCTCCCTGCCATTCTAACCAAGACTTAGTACAAATCCAATCCTAGGGTTAGGATTCCAGTTGTGTATCTGTGCCGCGCCTCAGAACACAACAAAAATGGTGCTCACTACTGGGACTGTAAGCCCCTTGGTTATCACTTTCACAAAATGTTTTCAGGTCTCTTGCCTCCTCCTATACAAGAGCCAACCTCACCTGGAATCACCAGTCCTCCTATTGAGGAAGACATCACAGCCCCACTGATTTTCCCTACTGTGCTGAACCTTGGGAATGATCCCTGTCTAGTGACTTACCATTTGGGTACCCCTGACTTGAAGCAAGATATGGCAGTAGCCCTTGGATTAGCCTGTGATAGAGCCATCCCTTGCCTCCAGCTACAGTTCAGTCAGGCAGAATACTATGAATTGATTATGGGTCTTTAATTTCCACAGCATCTCCTCTCAGCGGCTGACTCTGCTGAGCACCTATTGTCATCATTTGTAAAATCTGCCTTAGACCACCATCAAATGATGTTAGGGCTCCACATTCAGGAGATTTTGTCTCTAAAAGCAGCCATCACTCATCACTAGGATCAGTTTGCTACCTATCAATAGTGGATATACTCCCTGTTTTCCTTGGTGTCAGAAAATCAGTGCAACTCTGTCACTTCATAAACTTTCTTGTTTAATTCCATCAAGAAAATGCGTCAGTCCATTCACAAATATGTCAGGGAGCTTCTACATGAGTTTCACCAGTTGGAACAGCCCTGGCAAACCCAAGTAGACTCCACCTTGAACGCATATCTCTCTGACTTCAAACAACTTGTGCAGCAGCTAAATGCATTCAGCACATATTCAATCAAGCAACTACAGCAGGTAGCAGACTTTGCTGCAAATGGTCTTAATGAACTCAGTACAGCATTTGGTCAATAGAGAGCTGCCACTGCCACAGCTATAGCCAAACTCCAGAGTCAAGTGAATGAATTATCTACGCCCAAGCCAGATGTTCTGCCCTCTCCCCCCTTCTGATGACTTGGTGAATAGAGAGCAGAAAATATAGGACGCTATTCAAGAGCTATATACAACTACTTGCAATCAAGGAAGTCCTAATGAGGCTCCTCAACCTGACCCCCAGGTGCTTGAGTTGACTGCTCAAGTTGCTGAGCTACAGCAAGAACTTGCTGCCTTACGCGAGATGATGGCAACTGTTGCTAGTCTAGTTAGGGTTGTTGATGAAGATGGTTGCTGCCCTAGCTTACAAGGAGCTCCTTGAATCCAATACACTAGGGAATTAATTGCCCTAGCTAACAAGGTGGATCAATTGAAGTGGGACCATACTGAACTGGATAGAGACATACAAGAGATGAATGGCGTGATTGACTCTGTGAATGATAGGTTCACCCCTTGCCTCTCAGTGGAGCCATCTCTTACTTATTGACTGGCTGAGCTCTCCACAATAGTGACCACCCAAGGTCAACACTTAGATGCTACTGCACAACAGACCACTCAAGATGTTGATACAGGTGCCTGTGCTGTTGAAACCCTGACTACCCTTGAAGAGAGTGTTTGTCAGCTATGGGCTAGACAGCTCCCCTCTGAATCCAAGGCAGAGTTTTCCCCGCATATAAATGTACTCAATAGCAACATTGGTGGCCCAACTCCTGAAGCACACTTCAAGCCTACCTTTAAGCAAGTCTTTGATCCCAAAACCTTGACCATTGCAGCTTTCCTAACTCTCTATAAAACTGCCATGAGACAAGCTTCAGACAAAGTTAAGAAAGAACATATTCTGACCTGTCTAAATCCAACTTGCCAGGAGGTGGTGGTGCCTGAGCTTCCCACCACTGAGACATGGGAAGATATGAAGCAGCTTCTAATTGACAAGTTTAGTGGTGACCTTAGCCTGGAAGTAAAGAAGGACGCCTTCATGCATATTGCTTTCAAGCCTAAAGAGATGCTAGCTGAGTTTGGAGACAGATTCTACATGGAAGGACAGCAACTAATAATGAGCAGACAGTTGACAGCCCATGAAGCTTGCATTGCTTGCGCTCAAGCCCTAAAGTTAACCAACTTCTGTGCCTTCACTTCAAAGCCCATAAGTCTATGCTTTCCTCCATGAAGAGCATAAAGACGCTGTTGCAGGATATGCACCTTACCCATTCTGGAGCAGTTTTTAGGGAAAGTTAAGCTGCTTTTAACTCTGGTTTGTCTTCATGTGGTCCTTGCATTCTTACCATGAACTCAAAAAATCCTCCTTGATGCCAAGGTTGCCACAACTGTGGTCAGATAGGTCATCATTCTCAAGTCTGCACCAACCCACGGGCTGAAGGAGCTGATCCAAAAGAGCAGGCAGGAAAAGAGCAGTCAACCTAGAGGCAGAGACGCTCTCAGTTGACAATTCTTCCCAGTCTCTTTCAATCCTTCCCTCTATATCTGACTCCAAGCCTGCTGATAATGAGGCTCCTCCTATCCTCCTCTTGTTCCACAATATCTCTGACAACTCTGACCTGGATGACTCTGATACTGATGACACCAACGCATATGGGTACTCTGTCCTGGCTGTTCCTGAAACCATTGCAGTTACCTATAAGTTACAATCAGTAAAGACTACAACTACTGCTAAGCCTTTGCATGAAGCAAAAGAAATTGTCTCTTGCCCTTACCTCACTCAGACTAAGAGGTCCCTTGTTCTAGTAGAGTTGTCAGAAAAAGCTGCTGAGGTTGTTGACTTGTCTTCAAGAATGTATCTGCTTTGCTCCCTCTCCAGACTGTTTATAAGGAGTTCCAGGATTAAGATGCATGATTGAGAAGTGGGATAAGAAATTAGCCAAGGCTCAGGATATCTTGACTGTCCTTCCACCCTTTGGTTGCACTACCACTTGAGTAGAGATATCCATTCAAAAAGTGAATATCAAGACTGTTCTAGACACTGGCTTGATAGTCACTGTTGTCTCCTCCAAGCTTGTGAGAAACTAAAACTTGCCCCTGACCTTAATTATCACCAGTTGTATGACACAGCTGGACTGTCTATGACCTGCGCCATAGGGGCGTACTCCGCTCTACCCATGCAGTTTGGCAAGCTTCTCCTAGCTGCGCCAGCAGTTGTCTTGGAAAACAAGAGTTACAATCTCTTAGTTGGCACAGGTTCCTTAAGGAATATAATGGGCCAAACAACTTAAAAGATGGTTACCTCTCTATCTGAGACACAAAGTCCCTCTGATCTTTGAAGAGCCATTTAAAGTTCCTGGGAAACGCCTCAAGACATGTGCCTTGGAATATCCCACTGGGGTTTTCACCCTCAAATATTGCATCCACTCTTCAAACATAAATTATCAACCATGGCTTGTCCTGCATCTGAAGGGATCCCTTGCCTAGCCATGTCTGCTGTCATCATCCCACCTTGCTCCCAGGCCACCCTAGACTCCTAGATATCATATGAACTACCTGAACAAACTTTCTTGGAGTTGTACTCTCCCCCCCTTGTTAGGACACAAGAAACCTTATCTCTGTCCTGGGATCTTAGATGTCTCCCATAAGGACCCTGTTCAATTCTTGGTAGCCAACCTGACTGCTCTCCCCATGACTGTATCTAGGGGGCAGGTCGTTGGATATGGCATGTTGTTGAGCGCTCCTGATGTCCTGTCTCTTCACCCCTTTGATACGTTCTAAGATTTTAACCTACCTGAGGATGAACCCCAAGTCCTATCCTTGTTCACTGCACAAGAATTTCCACAGCTGTCCCCAGTTCAACAGAAAGAGGTGCTAGACTTGCTAGACCAATTTTCTGACATCTTTGAAAAGGACAGTACTAACTATGGGTTAGCCAAAGGTGTTATCCATCAGATTGACACTGGCAACGCTCCTCCCTTCTGTGCTAAACCATATTGCCGCAGCCGTGTAGAGGACGCCCAGGTATCTAAAGAGCTCAAACAACTGTTGGACGCTGGGCTTCTGGCACCTTCCTAAAGTCCTTGGGCATCCTTTCTACTTATCTTAATGAAGAAAGATGGGGGTCATTGTATTGTGATGAACTACTACCAATTGAACTCTTTGACCAAGAAGGACTCATACCCCTTGCTGCGTATTGATGATGCTCTCGGACGGTTTGGAGGCTCTAAGTTTTTCTCCACAATGGATCTGTAATCTGGATACTGGCAAGTTGACCTATTGCCTAAGGATTGCCAAAAAGCCGCACTCATTACCTCTGAAGGGCTTTTTGAGCCTACTTGCATGCTGCAGGGACTCTGCAACACCCCAGCCACCTTCCAAAGGGCCATGGTTTCCATCCTCTGTGACTTGAAGTTGTTGTGCATCCTAGTATACTTGGATGACATAACAGTTTTCAGCGCTACCTTCACCAATCACCTGGCTCATCTCAAAGAGATGACATAAAGATCTAAGAAGCTGCCTTAAGCTAAAACCTTCCAAGTGCGCCTTCTTCAAAGAACATCTTGAATTCTTGGGCCATGAAGTAACCCAGACCAGGATTTGCCCAATGACTAAGAAGGTTGAAGCCATTGACAAAATGCTTCTGTCCACCAACCTGCAAGAGGTACAAGTCTTTCTAGGGATGATGGGATACTATAGACAGTTTATCCCTGACTTTGTCAATACTAGTGAACCTCTAGTCCAGCTGTTACGCAATTTTTTTTTTGAATGGACTGCCAGTCAACAGCAAGCCTTTGAGACCCTTAAGCAAAAAACACAAAGAGGCACCAATCCAAGTGTATCCTGACTACAATAAGGAGTTCATCCTATACACCAATGCTAGCAATGTTGCTATTGGGGCTATTCTGGCCTAACTAGACAACAAGGGTGTAGACCATCCTGTGGCTTACACTTCCTACGTGCTAAATAAAATGAGAAGAATTATAGTGTCACAAAGAAGGAGTATCTTGCTGTGTTGCATGCAGTCAAGCAGTTTTGTCACTACGTATATGGTACTCACTTCACAGTTGTCACTGACCACGCTTTGCTTAAGTGGTTACAACAGCTTAAGGATCCAGAAGGGTGCCTAGCTAGTTGGGCCCTAGAACTGCAAGGTTATGACTTCACTGTGCTTCATTGCCCTGGGATTCAACATCAGAACGCTGACTAGCTCTCCAGAATGCTCATTTCTGCTTTGCATCCTGAAGAGGCTGATTGGTTATACAAACTAATTGGGTACCCTTCTTCTTGGGAAAGTGAGACAGAAGAGGTAAAACTGGCCTTGTCCAAGCTATCTGAAGATACCCTCATATGCAACAATCAGCTCTTCAATAAGGTACAAGACTAGTATCTGCCTTATATACAGCCCAGTCTTTGCCTCTTGTTGGTGTTGCAAGCTCATAAAGAGACTGGGCATGGATGCATTGCCAAGAGCTTTGACTGGCTTCAAAAGAATTACTTCTGGGAGAACCTTTGTCTGCTAATCCCAGACGTCATAGCTAGCTGCCACAACTGCCAGCTGCAGAGACCTTGAGCTGCTGCCCACAAGTTCAAATTAGTTCCCCTGCAACATGCCTTTCACACTGTCAGCCTTGATGTGGTAGGTCCTCTCCCTGCTCACGTTCTGGGTGTTGCTTTATTCTGATTGCTGTTGATCACTTCAGCAAGTGGGTAGAGGCTTGCCCTACAAAGGACATCAAGGCTAATACAACTGCTGCCTTCCTGTTACAGGATGTTTTCTACCTCCATGGCTGTTCTAAAGTGTTGCTCTCAGATAATGGGACTAACTTTAATGCCAAGCTGGTAACCTCTGTTGTCAAAGCTTTGGGATCACACCAGTCCTTCTCTGCCCCCTACAATCCTTCTACCAATGGGGAGTTGAGTGTGCAAATTCAACACTGGTCTCTATCATGAGGAATTTCACCTACTCTGACGCTGCCAATTGGGACCTATACTTACCTGCCGCTCTCTTTGTGTACTGCCTTAGCAAAAATTGTGTCACTGGATACTCCCCTTTTTCTATGCTGTATGGGCAAGAAGCTACTACCCCATTGTTCTTGGGGCCCCCTGCTTACCTCTGATAAGGTCATGAATCCTGACAACCACATCAAATATCTATTAACCGCATAATTGATATACAAGCCACTGCTTACACTTCTGCATACAAGACTAAGATGCTTGAGCTTTCTCCCAATAATGCTGGACGCTCCCCCTGCCTGAATTCAATGTTGATGACCATGTACTTTACTACCAACACAGAGTAGGTGGTTGCGCACATAAGTTGGACTCTCTGTGGATTGGCCCTTTAGAAGTGACCTTTAAACAAGGGTCCAAATACACTGTGAAGCTCCTCTCCAGTGGTCGTCTTTTTGCTCAAGTGCACTCAATTTTCCTTCATAAATACCACCCCCTAAGGCCAATCTAGGAGAGGGCAATGTTGTGAATACCTCTATTCACCATGTTTTGATTTTGCCTTCAGTAGGTCATTTTGAAGACAAATTTCTCACTTTTGCTTTCCCCTCTCAAAATGAGTTGATGACTGAATCAGGAAGTACAATTGTTTGGTTTCTTGATCCTGCACAACTCACTTGCCCCACTCATGCTGGTGGCAAGTGATCCTACTGTTTTGGTAGGTTTTTGTGGTATTCCTAACCACTATATATTCCATTTTGTATTCATCAATAAAATCTAAGTTCTATTTGCATTTTTGTCTTTGTGTCTTCTATACTTCCGCGCCTTTCTCTAGCCACAACTAGTAGAGATTATTCTTCCAGGGCCGCAAGGTAAACACATAGCCTTCCCTGTCATCTAACCAAGACTTAGTAAAAACCAATCCTAACGTTAGGATTCCCTGTTTTGTGTCTGTGCCGCGCCTCAGAACACGACATCCCCCTTGCTCATACTTAAGAAGAAGGATGGAGGTCATTATATTGTGATGGGCTAAAGAAGATTGAAATCCTTAAACAAAAAGGGTTCTTACCCCCTTGCTGTGTATTGATGATGCTCTCTGCTGCCTTGGAGGCTCTTAGTTCTTATCTGCTATGGATCTAGCATCAGGGTACTGGCAAGTTGATCTTATCATAGCTGTCCTGTTTTAGCAGAGTTACATGGGGAAAAATATTTAGAAACTAGATAATAATCTTTATTGAGAGATAGTGATTATATAGCCATTGTGAATCAAGGATGACAGTAGCATGATTGTGTTATTTACACGGTTGGATGGTGAAGGGGGTGGCTTGGTCCTGGTAACAAGTCAAGCGCCAAAACAAAGTATCCACCATAAGGGATCATCATTTGTTCATGTTGGTGGATTTGGCAATTCAAGTTGACTTCCTAGTCTGGCTTTGAGTGGTCAGGTAAATTGGATTGCATGTCACAAACCTGCTTGGTCAGAACCATGCTGGCAAGTCAAGCCTGCTGTTTTGACATCCCCCCAACTGAAGGTTGCCTCCTATGGGGGTAGGTTGTCAGGGAGGTTGTCAGGAGCTCGGGCGCCATACTGGACTAAGTGCAGTTCTTTGGCGGGCAGGGAGGTTTTGGGTTGCTTTTGTCTTGCTTTGCAGGGTCTCAGGAAATCATGGTGCAGGGTTTTGTCTTTTTTTTGCTTCCTGAGTCCTTGCACATGTAAAGTGTTATTGTTGTTTACCTTTAGAATGATTGCTGGACCTACTTTCTCAGGTTGTAGTTGCTTTTATCAACGTTCATGACCCAAATTTTGTCCCCAACTTCATGTCTATCTTGGATGAGGACAAAGGTTTTTTGCAGACGTTCATTTTTCTTTTCTGTTTGCTCACTGTTGGCCTCTATAACTTGAGGGTCTGAACATGGGGGGCTTTACTTGGAATTTCCAGTTTGGGTCCTGTTAATGCTTGAAAGATATTTTTGTGTGTGCTGTATACCAACTCAAAGGATTTTTCCAGTGGATCTTTTTACTTGGGTTTGGCACACAAGTAGTGCAGTCAATAGCTGCTTATACCAGTATTCAGGTCTCCTGGCAGTGAGTTTGGCTAAGGCTTGTACAAGGCTGTCATTAAGCCGCTTAACACGTCCATTGGCCTGTGGGTGGTATGGTATTGTCACTGTAAGAGAGGGGGGCTAGACTAACAAAGTCTGGCTCCCATCCTGGTGGGACCAACCACCAGGATGCCATCCAGTGCAAGACTGGGATGGCCGCTCAAAGGGGCCTCCCAAAGGAGACCCAATGTGAAAGGGGAGGGAAGTATGTATCCAAAGCCATGACCAAGGCTCCAGTAAATAACCACAAAGAGTGATCCCAAGTGGGAGAGACCTCTGCATCTGAATCAGGAATTTGATGCAAGGAGGGTAGGAAGGAAGGTGAAACTGCTGCAGGGGAAGGATTGTCCATGTCAGAAGAAGGAGTTGCAGTAGTACCAGATTCTAAAGGGGGCGACAATTTTTCAAGATAAGAAGACAACCAAGGGAACCAACCATAGGATACTAAGTTGGTGGGAACCTGGGTGAGATGTCCAATTACATTTACCAACAGACTAGGAATAAACTCAGAAGATTGAGAAATCAAGGAAAGTTTGCTCCAAAAGACAGGGTTGAAGGACCAGAAAATAGAGAAATAGGCACCAGTATCCACATAGCCATCTTGTACCAAGGAGACAACATGATTTCAGCAGGGTACCCTTTTGCTAAGACTTCCAGGTGGACGGACCAAGTGCACGGGTAAATAAAAGAGAATGATCCAAATTAATATTCTTGGAACAAACCCCAACAAAAAACAATGGGCAGGCAGGAAGTTGGGCAGGCAGGCCGGGAAAGCAGGAGGCAGGGACAAAAGCGGGAGTTGAGACAAATACCTTTATTATTTAACAAACTTCAAAACTACAAATGGATTTGCAAAGTCAGGAGTTTATTCAACAATTGGAATTGGTAAGCAAGGGAGCTAACGGCCCATGCTTCCATTTTATTCAGAGGGGGAGTGATAGGACTGGGGGATATGAGAGGGGCTATTGGAGTGCAATCTAAAGGGGAGCCTATTAAAGACTACTGGCCAATCTTCTCCTGGTTTGAGACCAAGAAAAATAGGGGCTGCAGGCCTGGATGTAAGACTCAGTCTCTCAATTGGCTAGGAGCCTTCTGAGGACTCATGGTGCGCATTTCCCCTAATGCCTTCCTCTGACGTCTCCACAGGAGAGCTATGGAACCCAATCATTTTGGGATGAGGGACTTCCAGGCCGGAGGAATTGGCTACCTGGGACACCACTGATTGTGGGATTTGATACCCAATTTCCCTGGGACGCAGGATAGGCCTTACAGGCTCCATGCAGCCTGTATTTTTCCATTGGTCTGCTAGTTGTTTCAGGACCAGGCGGCACCAGGACAACAAGCAATCTAGCTGAATTAATGTCTCCTCTGCAGTTGTGGGGAACTCCAAAGGAGAAATGAGAACTTCAGCTGGGAAGTCCAACACAAAGCATTCATTCACTGTGTGGGCCAAGTCCTCCAGGTTTTGGAGGGGTTTTGCCTGCACACAGGCCACTTTTTTTGATGGTCTGGTAAATACATTCCAATCCAGGGCCAAAAGTGGGCCACAGAACTTTACAGTCATGGTATGTTTGTCCCCATTTTCAGCAAGGTATATGTTGGTGTTTTCAGAGGTCAATTCTTTCCCTCCATTGGTTATCAGGATTTCTGGCTTTCCAAACTTGCTGATTATCTCTTTTCCATTAATTGTCATACGTCATTGCTAGTGTGCGCCCTCATTGCTTGGGCTACTGGCCATCTTGTAGTAAAGTCTATGGCGGTGATGATGTATTTCTTATCATTGTGTTTCCCTGGAATAGGGCCAACAACGTCAAGGGCCCATACTTTGAAAGGTAGTTGTGCAGATGGGGAAGTACTGACTTTGGAGGGGTTTTGCTTTTGACAAACTTTTTCCATACCTCACATTGGTCTAGGACTTCCTGAACGTCACAATACAGGGCTGGCCACCAGGCCTTGTGTTTAAGGAATTCATATAGGTTTTGACTCTTGGTGTGTCTGAGGTCTCTGTGATATTGTAGGATGGTGTCTACTTGCTGGTGTGTGGGGATATAAGGGATGATAGTGCCGTCGGACATTTTTCTGTGCAAGGTCCTGTACACGTCAGCAAATAGGTGTTTGTTTTTGATGACTGTTTCCTTTGTTATGTCAGTTGTACCAGGAGGGAAACCCTTGTCTTTTTTTTGTAGCACCAAGAGAGGATAGTCTGAGTCAAGCCCATTTTCTCCTCTTGTGGCATGTACATACAGGCACAAGATGGTGTCTGTCATGACAAGCTCAGGATCAATTTTGTACTGAATGAGCATATTAAATCTCTCCAAGAGCTCCATCCAGAAGGCTTGGCGGCAAGATAGATTTGCTTGGGTTTTGAAGTATATGAGCAAATTGTGGTCAGTCAATGCCATGAATTCTTCCTGCCGTTCTAGATAACAATAACATTTGACTAGGCAGTGTATGATGGCCAGGAGTTCCTTGTTGTGGATAGGGTATCAACACTTGCTGTCTATCAACTTTTGGGATTAATAAGCTATGGGCAGGAAATCACCATCATTATTTCTGATTTTTAGTACTCCCCCAATGGATGCATCTGAGGCGTTGGTTTCCATTTGGTATTCCCTGTCATGTTTGGGGTATTGCAGAATAGGAGCCATTGTGAGCTTCTCCTTGAGGCGTCTGAAACAGAGATCACGTTGGGGGTCCACACAAACTTGGATTTGGCGCCTCTTATGGCAGATAAGGGGGAAGTCAAAGCGCCACAGTCAGGTATGAAGCAGCATACATAGGCCACCATTGCCAAGAAGGTGCAGAGTTCCAACTTATACTTGGGTGGTGCATCTTGCAGAAGGCCTGTATCTTTTGACTGTTGGGTTTGATGCCGTCTTTTGAGACTATGTGTCCCAGGAAGGGTAGTTGCTTGCGGAAGAACTGGCACTTGGAGGGTTTGTCCAACAGTTTTTGTTATGCCAGGGTAGCAAAGACTGCCTCTAGGTCTTTGTGGTGCTGTTCCACCAAGAGAGTGTAGACAATGATGTTGTCTAGGTAGACTAGGGCATGCTTGTCTATGTGCAGAACAAACATTTTGTTCATGAAGGTCAAAAAGATGGACAGGGCGTTTGCCATGCCAAAGTTGAGTACCACACATTTGTATGAGCCGTATTTAGTATGGAAGGCTGTTTTAGGAATGTCTTCCTCCTTAATACAAATCTGGTTGTAGCTTGCAGCCAGATCAATCTTAGAGAAGACTGTGGCTCCTCCCAAGGCATCAAAGAGATTGTCAATCAGTGGTAATGGATAACAATTTTTGATAGTAACTTTTTTTAGGTCTCAGTAGTCTGTGACCAGACGCAAGGTACCATCCTTCTTGGCCACAAAGAATACGGCGGCCCCAAAGGGAGACTGTGAGGGGCGGATAAGTCCTTTCTCCAATGCTTCCTTGAGGTAGGCAAGTAGGGTGTTGTCTTTGTTTGGGTCATCCTGTAGATAGGACATTCTTTGGGTACAGCTCTTTTTAGTTGGATGGAGTGTTGAATGTGTTTCTCTGGGGGCAACCTGGGTAGAGCTTCCTTGAAGATGTTTGAATGACAGGCCACAATTTTGCAATTCTGAGGTGTGGACGTATCCTGGTGATCCTTAAAGTGTATGATCTTGTACTGGCAGAAGTCCCAGTTGATTTCCTTCAGGTTTTTCTTTTTATCCAGGGTCTCTGTGATGCGCACAAAGATGTGGTTGTGTAAGAGTTGGTCCATTGAGTCAGGGTAGATCTGGTGATTGACACCTTCATGCTTAATGGTCAACACTGAGGTCACCCAGTCTACATGAGGATTGTTCTTTCATAAACAATCCAACCCCAGTACAATATCAAACTTTGGGAAGTTGATGATGGGGCCTTGGATGGTGGAGTGTAGATTCTTGAGCAAGACAGAGAAGGGGGTGGTTTCCCTTGTCACAGCAATGTGATGTTCATCAGCTAAAACCACGTTTTTAATCCGCAAAGAATTAGTGGCTAGCTTGAACCAATCTACAAAGCTGCTGTTGACTAGGGTTTGATCCGCACCCAATCCAGGTGTGCTGACCCTGTGTAACTGCAAAAACAGAAAGGATAGGATATCAGTTTATTGGGATGTCTGGCACTGGTGTACAGTACCAGGTCCTCCAAGGGTACTTGGATTGTTGGACATTGGTCCACGTCCTTGGGTTGGTACTCATTGTTGGACAGGTCAGGAGTTGTGCAGTGAAAGCTTGGCTTGCTAAGTGCTCTCCCTGGGCTTTTCCCTTGTTTCAATTGTCTTGAATGGTAGTGATATGGAAATGGGTATAATTCAACTGCCCATTGTTCCTGTTTCCATGCCCATTCAAACCTGTGGGATTGTGGTTGGCGTTGTTCCTGTTGCCTCCAGGGGGTGGTCAAGAGGAGCGCCTGCTTGGATGGGAATCCTTGTGTCTTTCTTTTTTCCCAGTTTGAACCTTGTGCAGAGCATTGGATGTCTGTTCTGCTTTTGCCGCTTCACAGTATAGGCTTTGCAGCTTGGTCACCTGATCCAGGTTTACATTTCTCATCACGTGCAACTTGAGAGTGTCATAGTACATGAGGTGTGTGGCTGGGGTGTCAAAGGCCATGTCAGAGGGTGCGCAAAGTTGGAGTTCCTCATAGGCACAGGTGAGTTCCTTCACAGTGCCTGTCTGGGTTAGGTTCTTTACTTGGCCTATGATCTTGAGCGCTTTGTCCTTAAGCACAAAAATTGCCAAGAAGTCTTTCTTGAAGCTATTTCAGCTCTTGTTGGTGTGTTCTTTGTGACACTTGTCACACCAAGTGCTAGCATTGTGAGTCAGTTGGATGGAGATTTCTGCAATCCAAAATTGCTGTAGGCATTCCATCTGGGCCAGCTTGCTCTTGGTGGACTAAAGCCCTGCAGCAGTGTTATCATTGTTGGCCCCAGAAAAAAGTTCCAAAGCAGCTCTTTGTAGTCTTTGGGCTACATAGGCATGCATGGTGTTTTTGTTGGTTGGTTGCGGAATGGTGGCAGCCATCTGGAAGAACCCTTGTACAGACATGGTGTTGAAGGCAGGTAGTGGAATCACCGTGTTCTGGTGCAGGACAAAGCCATCAGGTATCTCAGCACCAGGGGTGTACAGGGTCCAGTCCAGCAGAAGGCCAGACATAAATTTGTCAAGTATTTGTTGACCACGGCAAGTACGGGCAACAGGCAGAATTTTACAAGATGAGGTAGGATGGAGAACCTACCTGTGCTACCAATGTCGTAACTGTGCTGTTTTAGAAGAGTTACAAGGGGAAATATTTAGAGACTAGATAATAATCTTTATTGAGAGATAGTGATTATATAGTCATTGTGAATCAAGGATAACAGGAACATGATTGTGTTGATCACACAGTTGGATAGTGAAGGGGGTGGCTTGATCCTGGTAATGGTCAAGTGCCAAAACAAGGTATCCCCCATAAGGTTCCATCATTTGTTCATGTTGTTGGATTTGGCAATTTGTGTTGACTTCCTTGTTTAGCTACAGGTCACTGGGAAGTCAGATTGCGGGTCATGAACCCTCTTAGTTAGAACCTTGTTGGCATGTTGACCCTGCTGTTTTGACAATCTCTTTTCTGATGATAGTCAGAAGGCTGCGCCCATCACTTCCAAAGGACTGTGCTTGTCTACACGCATGCTACAAGGACTCTGCAATGCCCCAGCCACCTTCCAACAAGTCATGAATTCTATCCTACAAGATTTGAAGCTCTCCTGTGTCCTAGTGTACTTAGACAATATCACAGTCTTCAGCACTACCTTTACAGGTCACCTGGCTCATCTCAAAGAGGTGTTCATAAAGATTTGAGAAGCTGGCCTTAAGCTAAAACCTTCCAAGTGCGCCTTCTTCAAAGAAAGTCTTGAATTCTTGGGCCATGAGGTAACCCAGAATGGGATTGACCCAATGATCAAGAAAGTTGAGGCCATTATCAAAATACTTCCACCCCCTAATATGCAAGAAGTTCAAGTCTTTCTGGGCATGATGGGTTACTACAGACAAATTATCCCTGACTTTGCCAATGCTAGCAAACCTTTGGTCCAACTGTTATGTAATGTCCCTTTCAAATGGACTGCTAGCCAGCAGCAGGCCTTTGAGACCCTCAAGCAAAAACTCAACAAGGCACCCATCCTAGTATATACTGACTACAATAAGGATTTCATCCTATATACTGATGCTAGTGAACTGGCTATTAGTGCTATCTTGGTTCATCTAATGATGAGGGTGTGGATCACCCTGTAGCTTATACTTCTCAAGTTCTGAACAAGCACAAGAAGAATTACAGTGTCACAGAGAAGGAATTCCTTGCTGTGTTGCATGCTGTCAAGCAGTTCTGTCATTATGTGTATGGTATCCATTTCACAGTGGTCAACAACCATGCTTTGTTTAAGTGTATACAACAGCTTAAGGAGCCAGAAAGACAACTAGCTAGATGGGCTCTCTGCCTGCATGGCTACAACTTCACTGTACTATATTGTCCTAGGATTCAACATCAGAACGCTGATGGATTGTCCAGAATGCTCATCCTTGCTCTTTACCCGGCTGAGGCTGACTGGCTGTACAAACTAATTGGATATCCTTCCTCTTGGGAGAACAAGACAGAAGAAGTTTGAATTGCCCTATCCAAGCTATCTGAGGACACACTCATTTGTGACAATCAGCTTTTCAAGAAAGTACAAGACCACTAACTGCCTTATGTACAGCCTAGTCTTTGCCTTTTGTTGGTGCTTCAAGATCATAAGGCAATGGGACATGGAGGCATTACCAAGACTTATGCCTGGCTTCATAAAAACTACTTTCAGTGAAACCTTTGCCTACTGGTCCCAGATGGCATTGCTAGTTGTCATGAATGTCAGCTTCAACAACCTCAAGATGTCTCTCATGAGTTAAGCTAGTTCCCCCTCAACACACATTTCATACTGTCAGCATTGACACTGTGGAGCCTCTCCCCCGCTCCTGCTCTGGCTGCTGCTTTATCCTAATTGCTGTTGATCATTTTAACAAGTGGGTGGAAGCTTGCCCTACCAAGGTCATCACTGCCAAGATAACTGCTGCCTTTCTGTTGCAAGATGTATTCTTCTGCCACAGCTGCCCTCAAGTGTTGTTGTCTGACAATGGGACTAACTTCAACGCCAATTGGTAACCTCTGTTGTCAAGGCCTTGGGATCTCACCAGTCTTTCTCTGCCCCCTATAATCCTTCTACCAATGTGGCCAGTGAGCGTGAAAATTTGACTCTAGCTTCTATAATGAGGAAACTCACTTTTATTACACTGCCAACTGGGATCTATACTTGCCCGCTGCTCTCTTTGCTTATTGCCTTAGAAAACATTGTGTCACCGGGTATTCCCCCTTTGCTATGCTGTAAAAGTAGGAGGCCATCACTCTGTTGCTCTTGGTTGGCCCCATACTCTCCTCTAATAAGGCCATGAATTCTGATGACTATATCAAAGATCTAGTCAACCGTATCATTGAATACAGGCTACTGCATACACTTCTGTGTATAAGACCAAAGTTCTTGAGCTCTCTCCTGACAATGCTGGACACTCTCCCTTGCCTGAGTTCAACTTTGGGGATCATGCTCTCTACTATCAGCATAGGGTAGAAGGACACACTGACAAGATAGATACCTTGTGGGTTGGACCTCTAGAAGTGACCTTCAAACAAGGGTCAGAGTACACTGTGAAACTCCTCTCCAGTGGTTGCCAGTTTGCCCAAGTGCATGCCAAGTTCCTCCGCAAGTACTACCCCCTAAGGCCAATCTAGAGGAGGCAATGTTGTGAATGCCACCACTCTCCATGTTTCAATTTCGCCTTTGATAGGTTATTTTGAGGACAAATCTCTCTCTGTTTCTTTCTTCTCTTGAAATGAGTCTGACTCCAAATTGGGAAATTCAATTGTTCAGTTTCCTGATTCTGCGCAACTCACTTGCCCCACACATGCTTGTAGCAAGTGATCCTACTATCTTGGTAGTGTTTTGTGGTATTGTTAATCACTATATATTTTATTTTCTATTCACCAAGAAAAATTAAGTCTTTTCACATTTTTATCTTTGTGTCTTCCAGTACTTTGGCGCCTCACTAGATACGTCTAGTAGATATTATTCAATCAGGGCAACAAGGTAACTGCATAGCCTTCCCTGCCATTCTAACCAAGACTTAGTACAAATCCAATCCTAAGGTTAGGCTTCCCTGTTGTTTATCTGTGCTGTCCCTCAGAACAAGACATCTTTTATCAAATCTACTTTGACCAGATTCTTGACAAGTTTTTTCATTGCTGTCATGCTCATTAAATATTACAAATTATCCATTGATTTTTACAATTTTTGCAAGCAAGAGAAAGCCATCAAGAAAAATTGAAGGAATAAGGAATTTTTATTGATGCATTTTTGGCTGTTTTGGCAAAGAATTTGTCTATTATTGGGCAACCCCCAATTACACTAACGGCTATAAGTATAGCCATATTCTTGGTGGATTACTCAACTCCTGGCATAGATCACATTCCTCCTATTAGGTTTTCTTTAGCCACAATATTTAGGGTAGCTCCATCTCTATCAAGATTATCCACAGATGTGGGCATCAGGCCAAAGTCTGCCCAGCCAGCTACACAGACATCCACCTGACTGATGTTGTGTTCTTCATTATTAAAGACAGAGTCCAGGAGAGCCGCCTGCATGCTTTTAATGATCTTTCCCTTGGTGTCCTTGATCATAATTCTCTCTTTGACTGGAAGGTGGTGGCTGACTTGCTTGCCCAAATGATCTTGCATGTGAATATGGGCAGTCAGTAGCAAAAAGACGTGCGCTTCCCACCTTGGGCCACAGACACCTATCAGCCAATCAAGCCTATTACAGACAAGGAATATAACAAGCTTTATATGGCAGCCATCACAATTAATCCAATTGGGTAAACCCCCTCCATAACCAACCCTCACCTGTCAGTCCCCCGCCCAATCCCATTCCCAGACCTTCCAATCCAGCACTGCCTCTACATCTTCCTTCCCACACTATTATACCTCATAGGCATCACTTTTCCCCTCTCACATAAACTCCTTGCCACCAAACATTTTCTATTTATATTATCTTTACCTTGAATCTATATTGTTTTTCTCTTTGCTTTTAGTTTGTTGGTTTCTTTATGTTCAGCTTATTTCTATAAAATTCATATGTTACTATGCCGTGTATCTAGATCCAGAATACAGTTATTTTTAGCTCTTTAAACAGCCCCTTATGAAAGGATTAACAACAATTTTTTGATCAGCTAAATTTAAATTGAAGAAGTATATATCTATTGTGTTCAGAGAAGTTTTCACTGATCTGAATTCAAAACCTTAATAATAAAATTTAATCCAATCAAGAGCCATGTGAAAAATTGATTGTTGTGACATAAAGGGTCATTCAATAATTCTTTTATGCATGTGCGCTGTAGAGGATCCGAGATCATTCAGTCAGACTTATCATAAATGTTCTTGTTATAACTCTTACTTCTGGACCCCTCTTATAACAATGCTTATTTGAGCTTTGTCTCTAGAAAGGAAATTTTCTGGGTTAAAGCCTTATTTTCTTCTCTATTATCTTGTCATTATTTCTATACTCTTTTCTTCCTGGAGTTTGAGTCCCTTGATTTCTCTATTGGCTGTATTCTTAATTTGCTTGAAATCTTGTTGAGCCCCAACAACAAGTTCCATGAATCCCAAGCATAGAATATATTTCCTTGTGTGGATTTTCCTTCATTGGCAATTCTCCAAGTAAAGTCCTTTAAAATCAGACTTGACTTCAACTAATGACTCCTTTGAAACTGTCAGGATACCAGGAGTACTGTGGAGCTCCAGTGTGTGAGGGAGGAGTCAAAGCAGGTACTGGCGTGACCCACCAGATGATGAGACCTAACTCTACCAGGTGGTAAAGGGCCTTCCCAGCCATAGCCCAAGGCCCAACCGTTGGCAAGGCAGATTCAATTAATCCTGTGAGCTCCAGGTAAAGCACTCCCAGGAATTGACTACTTTGGCCAGCGGCATCAGAGGTGGGTGGAATTGAGATGGTTGGTTTGGGTGTTGGAGGTTGTTCCATGGGGACCAGGTAGGCAGCAGAATGATTATACTTCCTTTTGAAGATCAAAGGGTAGATGGTGATTGCTTTGCCGTCACAGAAAATTTGGTAGGGTTCATTGGGTGTGTTTGGGCAGGTGTACCACTGCAAGTCTTCCAAGGTACAGGGTTTGTGGTCAGGATTTGGGGGATACTCTGTGAAATGCACAGGGTCAAATGGAGCGTTGGGTGGACAGTAGTAGTCAAAGGCTTCTGTTTTGTCAACTGAAGTCTGGCTATCTATCCCAGTGGATGGGTGCTGACGCTTGGGTGTATGCAGATGGCAGAGTATTAAAAAAAGGTGTGGAAACATATTAGTGAACCAAAGGTTCATAACAAATTTATTTGGTAAGGATGACAATACAGAACTTTTTCAGGTGCTTCTGATTTATATACTTACTTACATGTAAGTGCCTCTGGGCATTCTTCTTGTGCTATCTGGGTAACAAGGCTTGACATCTCAGGCTCTGCTGTTTGATTGGCTGCTTCATGGTCATTTTTGGGGTTTTCAGGAACAGTTGTTTGACTTTTTGGTGGTACATCTTGGCTTGGCTGGCCATTGGTTCTGGCAGGTTTGGCTTCTGGGGTTATGGGGGGTTTCCCAATATGATTATCTTTTTGGGCTGGCTTGACAGGCTTTCCTGAGGCCCAGTAACTTGATTAAAAAAGGGGTCCCTAATTGGGGACCCCAAATTACTAAATAGAGGGTGGGCTTGAACTGGGTTTACTTGGCAACTAAAATTAGCCTGCCCAGACCCAGCCAACCCCACCAAGGCTTGGGCATATCTTTTAGGGCCCAGAACAAGCCTGCAGCTACCACCAGGACAGGAATGATTCCTGCACCTGAAATTGCTTTGAAAAGAAAAAATCCAGGTGCAGGTGAATCTTCCCTGCCCGCTAGCCCTGCCTGGTGGCTAGGAGCAGGTTCAATTCCCGCCTGGGGCCTTGAAATTGTTACTTTTGTAACAGGAACTGTTTTGGCCACCTTGAGGTCCTCTAATGCATCCACCAGGGATATTTTGGGAACTTCTTTATGGACAGAAGCAGTTTCTACTCTTAGAACTCCAAACTTTGCATTTTTAGATGACAATTATCAAGACATAAATTGTGAAACAAGATGAGGGTAAGCATCAGATTTTGACTTGAATATCTTTTTAAATGTTTTATCTGTTTTCATGTATATACTATGTAGGGAATATTTGGCTGAAAACCCCTCTGGTTCAGGAAATACCCCTGGATTTTAGCATGTGATTTATGACTCATAGCTTTATCCAATCAAGATCTTTACCCCTGTTGAGTAAATACTTCTAAGAAGTATAATAAACAAGATAAAGAGAAAATTAAGAAAAGGATGATACTTTATTAGATATAAATATAGGGTAATATATAGTATCATGGGAAGCCACATACTGTCCATGTACGTCATGGAAGTCATGGGGCTTATCTGAGGAATGTTCATCTTAAGTCACAAGGCTTTTTCAAGTTTTGTTCTGCTTAGGATCTGGATTGTTTGATCCCTGTAATAGATGGCCAAATGATAGTAGCGCCACCAACTTAATGATTAGTTGGTGAGCCATTTGGTGACCTGTTTGATGAGTCACTCAGAGCGTTAATTCCCCAAGAGGGAGTAATCAAAGATGTTGTGTCATATCCCCCTGGTGTGCTGGAATGTGGAATATGTGGGATTTTCTTGAGAGTGTCAGAGATACAGGCTTGGTATGAATCTAGTTTGGCGTTGGGAACAGGGAGTCTGGAGTTATGTTGTGCTGTTTTTGCTTTGCGCAGGCAAAGGCAATTGTGGTGCATACAATTTAGTTTAGCTTGAGCACCAATTTCCTTGATGAAGTAGGTATTGTTGGGCTTGACCTCCATGACAATTCCTGGCCCATGTAACTCTGGATCTAACTTATTCTGATTGTGGTTGACAACCCAGATTTTGACCCCAACTTGGAATCTTTCCTATTATAATGGGATTGCCTTACTCTCAATTCTCTTTTTGTTCCATGTACTCCTGGTCTTTTCTAGCACACTGTACGTCAGGATCAATGTTGTCTGGTACCTTCTTAGGTAGTAGTAATTGTGGTCCTGCAGTAGTACTAACAAGGGCGGGCTTTTGCCCATAGACAAGTTCATATAGGCTTTTGCCCATGTTGCAGTTGACTTGTGTTCTTCATATAATGAGTGCTCTTGGCAACATATCAACTCAGTCCTTTGGATTATTAGCAGATAACTTACTGAGAGCTTCTACTAGAGAGCTGTTTAGTTGTTATACTCTTCCATTTGCTTGTGGGTGATACAGGCTGGCTGTGATGTGTCTTATTCTGTTCTTGGTGAGGTAGATATTTGTATAAATGGCCTTAAGTTTGGTACCTCTTTCTGTGATCAGGAGGACAGGTTTCCCAAATTTGGCTATGATTTCTTTCCCAATAAACTGTCTCACATCATTGCCTTTGTATTCTTTTGTAGCTTGTGCTACAGGCCACCTGGTTGCATAGTTGATAGCTGTTATGATGTACTTTTTGTCTTTGTTATTGCCAGGCATTGCTCCCACAATATCAGTGACCATATCTTGAAGGGTTGTGTGATTGATACTAGTAGTACTGACTTGGGTGGTGCCTTGGTTTGGGTGTACTTCTAACAAACTTTGCATTGTTCTGGTACTTCCTTGATATCATCTAGCATGTTGGCCCACCAGTAGCACGTCTTGAGCTATTTGTGCAAGCTCCTGCTACAAGTGTGGCCCAGGTCTCTGTGGTACCAGAGAAATTGTATTGATATTTTGTATTGACAGGACATAGGATACAGTATTGCCGCTTGGTAATATGCAGTGTAGAGTACCATTTTTTTAAAAGATTTTTGTTTTAAGAAATTTATCTTGTATGTACATTGGTGTATCAGGTGGATTTCTCTCTTGGAGATTCCCCATGATCAACATGGTCCAATTGGGGTCTCCATCAGTGCAGAGTAGATACTTGTGTTACAGCCTTGATAGGGTGTATGCAGTAAGAATTTTCTTGCCTGGTTTATACTAAATTATCATGTGGTACCTTTGAATGAGACTCATTCATTCAGCTTGTCTCCTTGAAAGGTGTTTCTGTGTTTTGAGAAAATCAATGACTTGTGTTTGGTTAGCACTCTGAATATTTGTGCTACTTCCAGGTAGCATTGCCACTTCATGAGGCAGTGCACAATAGCTAACAGTTCTTTGTCATGTATTGGATATCTTTATTCACCACCAGACAGTTTTCTTGGTTTTTATGCTACAGGGAGCAAGTCCTTTTCTGCAGTTTGGATACAGAGTAACCCTCCTATGGTGTAATAATATACATTGGTTTCCAACTTGTATACTTCTTCACAATTTGGGTATTAGAGGATAGGGGCAGTGACCATACACTCTTTTAGTTGTCAGAAGTGTTGGTCTCTTAGTGGTGTCCAAACAAACTTGGCTTTTTTGCCTGTGATGGCTGACAAGATGGCAGTCAGAGCACTCCAGTCAGGAATAAATATTTTAACATATACTACCATGCCTAATAAGATACAGAGTTAACTCTTATTTCTTGGAGCTGGAATTTTGGTTATGGCATGTATTTTTTCTGGGTTTGGATTTATCCTGTCCTTACTGATACAGTAGTTTTAAAATCTATGACAACAACCAAAAATATCTCAGATTTAAACAAAATGATTTCAGATTTAAACAAAATCCAACTCTCAGGTTAAATTATAAACTCTTTTAACAAGGTTTATTGGCGTTAATGGGCAAAATGAGTCAACACAGCAACAAAGGGCTCACACACAAAGCAAAACCATTCAAAATAAAATCTGAAATACATTGATTCAAAAACAAAATGGTGTAAGTTTACTTTTAATGTACATATGTTTACTATGTGAATCAGTGACAAAATACACCCAAGCAAGGTGTGTCAAAACTCAAACCAAAAATGAAACACAATACCAACTCACTATGTAAACAAAATCACTCACGCAATGTGTGTAATGGATTGTAATCATGAATGATACCAAGGTATCTAAAATAAGACACAAGATCTGAAACATAAATTTTAAAAATATTGTGTTGGGTGTTTGAATTTGGAAGTAAAATCTAGGAAAATGGGTGCATTTTTTTGAGTATTCTAAAATGGGCATTGTAAAACCAAAAACAACTAATTAAGAAATAAAAAATCTATAATTGGGATATTGGGTGGGAAAAACTCTAATTAAATATCCATATTCAGATAAAGCAAAAAATAAAATTAAGGAGTAACTTAATTGAAATTTATTTAATATTTTATTAAATTTTAAAATTGAAAGAACACAACAACAGAATACCAATTCACCCGTTGTGCGCTGCAGTTGCGGTTGCCCCCGCGGGTCAAAGAATAGAGTTAGTGCAACCCAAGTGCCTACTCAAGGAGGAGACGGGAGAGGAGAGTTCAATAATGACGCTGCACTGGCACAGCTGGTTCAAGGAGCGCAAGCTGCTAGGATGCAGAGCATCAACCCTTGGGTCCCCAAGCTGACCTGGAAGCCCACCAAGGCTACCTTCACCAAGAAAGTTAGAAACAAGGAGGTAGAACTTACTTCATATGTGTTTGACGTTGTGTACCGGCAAGAGTCAGTCCCGTAAGCCATGCTGGAGAAGGTGAAGCCTGCACTTGATACTAGCTACAAGCCCTACATCAGTGATGGCAATCAGGAGGATGACAAGGAGCCCCAGTTCTATCAAACCAATGAGGGACAGCTGGTGTTAAAAAAGGTTGCAGCCTTCTATACCAAGGTACCTATGCCCTGTGTTGTGCCCAATGCCAACAAGTTAATCCCCACTGCTAAAAAGCCTTCCCAAAAGTGCATCCCCAACATCAAATGCATCATCTTTCTTAAGCTAATGTGAGAATCAGGTGATTAAAAGGCAGCCGCAGCCCTTGTTGGAGTGGATCCCAAGTACGCCAGCAAGACCTTCCAAAAATTCATCAATACTGGTTGTGTCCTTGCCGCGGGGAAATCCTTGTGTGTTTCTACCATGCTCACCAAGGAGCACAAATGGGCAATCCGCCAGTGGATCACCTGGGACTGCCATCTTTAACTGGCAAATATACAGGCCATAGCTAAATCCACTTTTGGGATTGAGGTCTTGATTTCCTTTTACCACCATCTGATGAAGGTAATGCAATTTTCTTAGAAAAAGCTTGGGGTATCCCCCTACAACAGAAACAGCCCAGCCAATGTCAAGACCCAGAAAAGTACGCAGAGGCATACACTGCCCTCAAAGCCAAGGGGACGGTAAAATTTTACTATATTAACAAATCAGCATTTGTCTTGTCAATGTGCAATGGGTATGGCTATGTCCCCAAAGGCTCCAATGACGGCATGGCACGGCGTGCTGCAGTCTGCGCCACAGCTACTTGATGGTGGCTCTCCTCAGTCCAAAGGGGGTTGAGCTCTACCAAATGATATTGGGTTCACATAACAGCAGGACCTTTCTATCATTTCTTTGATTGGTCCAGGAGCACCTGAGGCACACAAGCCCTGGCTTCACCAATGTCATTATGTTGGACAATGTTAGTCTCCACAAAGTGGCTGACATTCTTGAAGAATTTTCATCAATTGACACCAGCATTGCTGTGGGCCCCCAGCAATTGGCCACGGCAAATTTGCACCTTCTCTTCCTCCCAGCCTATTTGCCCTTCCTAAATCCCATCAAAGAAGTCTTTGGGTGGCTCAAGCAAGTTGTCAAGCAAGGAACCTCAACTGGGACCAAGGACCTCTTTAATTTGCTGCAGGCCAGGATCCACACCCTCCCAGCTGAGACTGTGGCCAAATTCTATGGCCACACTGATTCATTCATCCCCGCGTGCCTAGCTAAACAGCCAATCAATTAAATGCTTAGTGTGTCCAATTTTTATATATTTTCTTATTTATGATTCAAGATTTATTAATTATCATTTTATATTTAGATGTTTCCATGCCTGCAATCACATTCAGAAGGACCATCAATAGATATAAGTAATTTATTTATTTTATTATATATTATTTTATTATGCCATCTGAGGTAATCCCAAATGCTTGATAATGGATTACGCAAATAGATTTATACCACCTTTTCAAATAAATATAAAACAGTCTTATAAAAATTAAACGTAAAATGTACAGGTTGGAATTTATTTTATTAAGGTATTATTTTATGCTTTTATGAAACTTGTTTCCGCAATATATTTTGCAAAACTGGTTTGCTGAAATAAGAATTGGAAAATTTTATCATAATAAAAAATATGAATTGTAATGATTTTTATTAAAAGAAAGAATTTATTGCAAACACCTGTAGTGGGTTCTTTGATATGTACCCACTCTGTGATGGAGGTGGCGCACAACCTCCACCGCCACACTGTGGACAGTGGATATGCCCTTATTAGAAAAATCTCTCCTGCTGGTGAAGGGGAGTATGGTAAGGTGCAAACTGAGGAGCAGCTTTTTGGGTGGGGTTGCAAACCTGTAAATCCCTGCCAGGACCAGGACGTCTTGGATTACATGGTCCACCAAGTCATATCCAGGGGGGACCTTCTTCCTGTCAAGTGCAAGCCAGTCCTCGTCAATTCCCAGAAGGACCCTGTATAGATCTTCTACTCTGGCGCTCATCCCAAAGAAGAAAAAATAGCCAAGGTAAACCACCAAGTGAAGCCTTTGCCCAGCAAAGGCTTCAGTGAACTCACACAATTTATTATAGACCACACTGATCTTCTTATTGTGCCTGGTTTTTGCAAAGGTAAGATCCATTGCCAAGGGGAGCCCTGTCTCATCTGCACTCTAGTCTAGCCCAAAGTCCGCAAGGAGGATCTTAGTTTTCTTGACGGCTGTTGTGTCTGCAACAGCCAATTTGCCCCCCGCGCGCCCAAAGTTGTCCAGAAGATAAGATAGGATATGCTCCAAGGGAAGCAGAAGCAAGCAGCCGCATGAGCCCAGCTCATCTCCAGTACATTATTGAATGGGAGCGTTGCCAGGACGTCCCAAACAAGCTCAATGGAGTTTACACAGTAAACTCCACTTAGGTTAATCAATCCAGGCGGACCAGTTGGGCATCCTTGTAGGCAGTAACTGCCCACTTGGATGCCCCCTCTCCATGCGTCAGCCCAGCCAATGCTTCCATGGACATAGGAAAGGACCTGTGGATGCAGTCCTCTGGCTCCTGCACAACAGGGGGTAGCAGATACAATTGCTTGGCCACATGAGTGGCATAATTTGCATAAAAGGTGGCCAGGACAAAGGGGACCAGGACTTGGCGGAGTTTGCCATCTACGTTTTCTAAGAAAAAGGTAAGTATTTTGAAAATTTATTAATTTTGTTTTTTAGGCTACCTTCTTGTGTTTCTTCCTTGCCCGCAGCCTTGACCGGCTTGGCCATTCTTGGCCCAATCAATTGCGCTGGCAATTCAGTATCCTCTGCCCTAGCACGCTTGGCAGGTTTGAGATGTTCATACATCTCCAGGTTGTCAACCCAAACAGACGGTGCAGAAAGATTGTACACCTTGAACTGAAGGCCCTCAACCACTGTCTTCTGGATGTTGAGAAGACGCTCAATGGTCTTCTCTGGGGTGTCTGGCATTTTTGTCATTAGTGCCTTTGCAGACACCTTGTCAATTTTGTCCCCAGTGAGGACAGAAGACTTAACTTTGGCTTTGACCTTGTGGTTGATGTCCTTGATTTTGGCAATTGCCAAGTCAAGGTCTTTAAGTAGTTTTTTCGAGTTCTCTCATTTGATTTTTTTACTAACCTTTTCATATAGTTTTTATAGCTTTTTCTCCAATAAATTTTGTATTTTTTGATACTGTTGCCTCTTTGTTTATTCCTTTTTGTTTTCCCATCTACTACACTATCCCATCTTTTTACCCTTTTTGTATATGTTTTACGCTCATCTTGATATGTGTTGTTTACTTTGTGTTGGCATTGTTTCCTTGATTACCATATTATTTTTGGCGCTTGACATAGCCCCTTGTGAAAATATTAACAACAATTTGGTGATCAGATAAATTTGAATTAGAAAATTATAGTTTTAACTGTTTTTAGATAAAGTTGTTACTGATCTGAATTCAAAACCTTAATGATAAACTTTAAGCCAATTAGGAGCCAAGTTATAAAGTGATTTTTTGACATAAAAGGTCATTCAATAATTCTTTGGTGCATGTGCGCTAATTAATATGATTGGCTAGATGATTTGCCATTGTACGCCATTGCCGCTGTGACAAGTTGTTGGTGGACTAGTGCTAACCCAGTAGCTGATTGAGCACTAGTCCACCAACAACTTGCCACAGCAACAATGGCACACAATAGCAAAAGATTCAGCCAATCATATTAGTTAGTGCACATGCACCAAAGAATTATTGAATGACCCTTTATGTCACAACAATCACTTTATCACTTGGCTCCTGATTGGCTTAAAGTTTATCATTAAGGTTTTGAATTCAGATCAGTAACAACTTTATCTAAAAACAGTTAACACTATAATTTTCTAATTCAAATTTAGCTGATCACCAAATTCTTGTTAATATTTTCACAAGGGGCTATGTTTAAGTGCTAAAAATAGCTGTGTTCTGGATCTAGATACACAACATAGTAAATATATGATTTTATAGAAATAAGCTGAGCATAAAGAATAAATCAACTATAAACAAAGAGAACATGAAAAATTGAAATTCAAAAAAAAGATAATATAAATAGAAAATGTTTGGTGACGGGTGTTTTGGGGCGGGGGAGAGTGATGCCTAGGAGGCAGAATAATGCAGGAAGGAAGACGTAGAGTCAGTGCTGGCCTGGGGGGTCTGGGATTGGATGGTTTTGGCTTGCGGGTTAGGGGTGTTGGTGGCAGGGGTGGAGGCAGGAGGATTTCACATGATGGCTGCCATATAACGCTTGCTGTATTCCTCATCAGTCATTGGCTGGATGGGCTGGTAGGTGGCAGTGGCCCAAGGTGGAAGGTGCTTATCCTTACATGATTGGTTGCCTATTCTCACATGAAAACTATTTGCACAAACAACTCAGCCACCATCTGGCAGCCAAAGAGAAAATTGTGGTCAAGGACCCCAAGATAGAGGTTGTTGAAAGCCTGAGGGCGGTGCTCCTGTAATTTGGATCCCATGTTGAAGAAGACAACATCAGCCAGATGGACTTCTGCATGGCTGGCAGGATAGACTGAGGCCTGATGCCCGCTTCCCTGGATGGCCTTGAGGGCAGTGGAGCTACCCTCCATCTGGTGGCTCAAGAAAACCCGGTACTTGGAATTTGAGCAACTCCAGGAGTTGAGTAATCCACCAAGGATGTGGCTGTATGAGTAGCCATCAATGAAATCTGGGTTTGTCTGATAGTAGACAAAACCCTTGGCTGAAACAGCCAGAAATGCACCAATGAACATCCCCTTCTTGACCTTCCTCCTTCTATTCTTGGCAACGGCTTTTCCTTGCTTGCCAAAATCATCTAAAGCTATTGATAGCTTATAATAGGAGATGAACATGACATCGTCAGTTAGACTAGTCAGGCATCAGATCAGGGTTGATTGAATGGCAGTGTTATAAAGGGAATCCTCAGTGCCATCACATTGGTTGCCAGCAAAATTGGTAAGAACCCGTATGGAAGCCACCTTCCCTTACATCCAGAGCTGCACCATGCGCTCAGACACCCATATGTTATGGTGCGCAAGTTGCTTCAAGACCTGGGTCAATGGAAGCTTAGGATCCCGCTGGAGGAGGTCAAGCATAATTGGGTATGCCTCAGATATTTGTGACTCAGAGGCCTTCTTGGGCTTACTGGCTGTCCCAATCAGATTCCCCTTATTCATCAGGTTATTGAATTCCCACATGACAGTAGCTCAGGTAAATTGCAACTGGGCGGCAATCTGTTTCCAGGAAAGACCCTGTAGATTCAGTGCCACAATTTCCTGAAGAATTTAGGCAGTGATGATTTGTTGCTTGGGGTGCTGGGCTGGGAGAACTGAAGCCTGATTGGCTGTAGGGGGCAGGTTGGCTGGTGGCAGGATGTTGTTCCAAATCAAGGTTGCCATCCTGATTGGTTGGTTGGTGGGCAGCTTCTGCAGTGGTGGGTACGGGAGAAGGGGCAGAGCTAGACACTAAGTGACTCTCAAACAAGTCAAAGCCATAGGGGTTGGTGGTCAAGTACAGGTCAGCTTCCTTGTTACCCACCTCAAAGGCTTGGCTGTAAACAGGTGCCTCCACATTCTGAGCCTTGCCTCCATTAAAGCTGGCTTGGCTGCTGCTGGCTTGGCTGCTGGCGCCGTCAAAGATATTGCTTGTAAAAAACCATTGTAAAAAACCTAGGATAAAATCACTAAAAGTAGAAACATTAAAATTTAATGATTTATTTTTATTATAATCTCAAGTCTATATTTGGAAGGTTCTCAAAATCTTTTTATACAAATCTGGAGCTATGAAAATGGATAAAATGCCTCTGTTCCTAAATTGGATAGCTGTTGATTGGCTGTTAAACTGTTATTTTTCTATTTTAGGCTGCTCATACTACACATCTTGTGTGAGTATATTTGGTTTTGTGCTTGTGTAATCTCGCTTCTAGATTGCTCAAGTTTTGTTTCATTTAAGTCCTTCTTTTGATGCCTCATATGAATCCTGATTAGATTATAATATACTCCAGACCAGCATCTATCCATTTCACTTGTTGCATCAGTTCATTTTTTTGTGGTTTGAACTACACTACTTGATGTTTGATATAATTTTGTATAATGGGCTAGTGAAATTTTGAATTTTTGTTTGACAGTTCATTTATTAACTGAAATTTTATAAATTAATTGAATCCTGAATCTTGCGCAGCTTGGATTTTGTTTAAATCTGAAATCATTTTGTTTAAATCCGAGGTATTTTTGGTTGTTGCCATAGCTTTTAAAACTACTGTAATGTGACCAAGGAATGAAAGTTCAGACAAGAAGAAGTTGCACTTTGAAGGCTTGGCAATGAGTTGATTTTCTTTGAGGGTGTGGAGAGCCAGACAAGCGTCTTCCCAGTGTTGCTTTAAGGTTATACTGTAGATGATTATGTTGTCCAGGTAAATGATTGCTAGTTTTCCAATTTGTCCTTTAAGACCTCATTCATGAAGGCCATAAAGATGCTAGGGTTGTTTGTCATGCCAAAATTGAGGACAACACACTCAAAAAATCTGTACTTGGTTCTAAATGTGGTCTTTGGTATATCTTCAGGTTTCACGCAAATTTGGTGATAGCCTGCTGTCAAGTTGATTTTTGTGAAGATTTGGGACCCCCAGGGCATCAAAAAGGTCATTAATCAGGGGCAGGGGATACCTGTTCTTAATTGTGACCTTATTGAGCGCTCCATAGTCTGTGACCGGGCGGAGTCATCCATCTTTCTTTTCTACAAAAAAGACAGTCACACCAAAAGGAGACTCAGAGGGTTGTATGAGTCCTTTTTCAAGAGCTTTGTCTAGATAGGCCTTTAGTGTGTTGTCCTATTGTGGTGTTAGGCGGTAGATAGGTTGTGCTTTTGGTTCACTCTCTTTGAGGTCAATTTTGTGTTGTATTCCTTGGTTGGATGATAACCCTGGTAAAGTCTCTTGGAAGACAGAAGGGAATTCAATGACTAGCTGTTCTCAAATATGGTCTCTCTCACATCTGGCTTCCTTATTTTTAAAGTGGATAACCTCATACATGCAGGAGCTTCAATTGATTTTGCTGGGATCTTTTTCCTCTTCTGTTTCCATTATCTTCACAAACACATGCTCTCTCATAAGTGTGTTGAGATGTTTTGGGTAGACATGGTGGTGCACCTTGCCTTGTTATATGGCAAAGGTAGTGCTATCCCAGTTGATATGAGGTTTGGTTTTTCTCATTCAATTTAGGCCAAGTATAAATCACACTTGGGGGTTGGTATGATAGGGCCACTGAGAGTAGTTTGCACGTCTCTAATTTGAGAGCAGAAAGGTTTTGATGCCTTGGTGACTGGTGTGCTTCTATTGTCTGCCATGATAACTCTTTTCACATGGCTTTGGTCTGTGGGTAGTTTCATGAGGTTGGCAAATTTCTTGTCAACAAGAGATTAGTCTGCTCTAGTGTCAAACAATGCTGTGCCTCAATACCTGCAAAAGCAGAAAGGATAAGTGAGGAGTTTATTTCTAGTTTGGGCGGCAAACAGTAGAGGATTGCTGAAGGGTACTTGGATCATGGTGATTGAGTCCACGTCTTGATCCCTGTACAAGTCTTGTAGAGTGGGGGAGGGCGGCTTGCCTAAGCACTCCCCTGAGCTTTTCCCTTCTTGTTGGTGTCTTTGGTGCTTGCTTGGTTAGCTTGAGCAGTGCAACTCCCATTTTGAGGATGATCATTATTGGCTTGGTTGTTCTGTTTATTAGGTTGAGGGTTCTTCTGTTCTGTGGGACTCTCCTTTTGTTTGTTTGTTGTGTGTAGATTGACAGACTTTTGAGCTGTGCACTTTTCTTCCAAGAATAAATCTTCAAAATTCTTGCAGCAGGTCATGTCAAACTGACGTCTAATGTGTGTGGGGAGGCCATTATAGAAGTCTAGTTATAGTCCAGTTGGGGTTCCTGGTCACCAGTCCCCAAAGTGTGCCCTGGGCTGTAGCCAGAGACCATCTTGAAAGAGCTGTCATTTTCTAGTAGTGAGAGGTGGCTTGTTAGAAGCTTATACTAGCCTGCATGACTGCAAACTCTTCCAGTACTTTCCAATCACTAGGCAGACATCCCCACCATGCACCTGTAATTCATCTGGCACCAACCCCTCTGTGGGTCTGTACCAGTCTTTTTAACAACCTAGTAAACTCATTTCCTATGAACTCCCTCCCCCTATCTGTCATCTCAAGATGCTTAGTTAATCTCTCCCACTCCTCCTGGGAGGTCTCACTGGTGGCAAATCTTCTACAACTCTGACAATAGGTATCTTTCTCCCCTTGAATAGGGTAAAAGATATGGGGTAGCTTACTCATAGGGCTTACATATGTTTTCCTGGAAATCTTGGGCAGGGGTCAAATAGGCTTTTATTAACTTTCAGAAGGAAGATCTTCTTATAAACCTTATGATATATTGCCTGGGTATGGGAAACAATATGGGGTTTCCAATACTTAGAGTCCTCCAACAATATATTAGACTCCTTGTACTTGGTCTTGGGCTCCTGCACTTAAATCCTGGGCTCCTGCACTTTGATCCAGCTCCAGTTCCTTATTCCCAGTTCTATCTCCTTTATCTTGGGCTTCTGCACCTTTATCTTGGTCTTCAGCTCCTTCTGCAGTTCTTTTGGCCTTTGTAATCCACTTGATCTAGACCCTGAAAAGCCTCAGAAAGCTTCCCCTTTGATAGCTCCTTGTTTCAGACCAAAATCTCTCTAAGAGCTTTTGTTTTATAAAGCTTAAACTATCCAATTTTTCTCTTTCTACAATATTGTAAACTTAATAACTTACTTTAGCCAATAAAAGCTCTAAATTTTCTGCTTCTGCTCCTCATTTTTTAGGCTTTGACTCTTCAGTTAAAGCCCTCAAAACACTGATCAAACATGCTTTGACTTGTAGCCAATCAAACGCCTCAATTCAATGGTTTTTCTGAACATTTCACCCAAATGACTTGCTCTTGACCCTGGTCCAAACCCAGAACTGTCTCACTCTGGAAAAACAACTGCTCTGTGCTTCAAATGGTTTTGCTGTAATTCCTGTCATATTTCTCCTTCAAAACTTGAGCGCTTTTGCCTATGTTTTACATAGAGAATTTTTGAACCCTTAATTTTTCAACATTTCTCTGAGTTTCACTGTATTCCTTCAACCAATTTACCCATTTGAACTCGTCCATTGCTTGCCTTTTGTCTCTCTTAATCATTTTGGCAAGACTCCAGCACTTGTTCTCATAGTTTCTCTGTCCTATTTCTGGCTTCTTTCCATCTCTGTTCCACTTAATCAAATCTGAATAAATTTACTATTTAAACAATTTAAATTATTCCGTTTATTATTTCTTTTATATGATAATTAATATATCTTTCTATCATATTTTGGTAGCATAAATCATTATTTACTTGCTTCTTTTTTATTATTTCCCCTCTTAAGAAACCAAAACCAGTATTCTAGCTCCTGTATTCACTCCAGCTAGTCTTTCTAAGCCATCTTCTGGTTCCTAATCTAGTCCTGCACCATCATCTTCTTGTCCTTCAGCTAGCACTTTACCATGACCTTCTGGTTCTTTCTCACTTATCAACAGCCCTTTTAAGTCTAGCAAGCAGCTTAAACCAGTCCTCCAGCTACTCCTGCATACTGATCTTCTGGTCCTTTGGCTAATCCTGAATCATGATCTTCTAGTCATTCATATAGTCCTCACTATTAACCACCTTGGTTTCAACTTCACAATGAACCATCTTGGCTCCAAACTTCAACATTATCCAACAGTCCCTCAACTAGTCTTCACTGTGATCATACATGTCTGTCTTAATAGTCTTCACTGTTGATCCCACACTATTTGCCACCTTGGTTCTAAATCTCAGTCCCTGCTACTAGAACCTGTAGACTCAGGCATGAGTCTACATTGTTACTGGTGTTTGACTGGGCCCTTGCAAGTGGCAACAACTTAGGCCATACAACCATAGATCAATAAAGTTTATGTAGTTGTCTTTACTCACCCAGGTGATTAAGTCTGAGCTTTCAGTTACAAAGTAATCAGCTTTACTTCCCAGAGGCCTGATCACACCAAGTTCTGCAGCTGCTTCCCCAAGAAGCTACCCTGACAACGCCTCTGAGCATATTCATGAACCTATGGTGGCTTCAGAACCTCCCCAAAGCCTCTAGAAAAACACAGACAAGGACACCCTATCAGTCTGTTAGGTAGAGTGCTTGCTCACAGACCTCATGTAAGCGTATTAAGGTAAATAGAGCTCTCAAAGCTCCTCCCCTCCCTGGCAGCCTATGCTACCTGTCAGGGGTCCAAAACTTACAGCCCTGGTAGGCAAGTTACCTATCATTCTGGAACACTCTCTCACCCTGGCAGCCTGCATTACCCACCAGGGTCTCATCAACATCCAGCCTGAGTAGCACATGCTACCCATCATGATGGACCACTCCCCACCCCAAATAGCTAAAGTTTCCTGCTGAGATATCTCATTCCTAACCCCTAGCAGTCACAGTTCCCTGCTGGGTTAAGACCTCTAGCCCACAGCAGCCAATATCTCCTGCCAGATGGGGACATCATTTGTCTCTAGTAGTCCTTTGTTATCCACTAGCAAGGCCTTACTTCCCTAGTAGCCATTATTCTCTACTAGGCCTCTACCTGCAAAAAACCAACACCAAAATGTCAATGTTGTAATGTGGTTAGTGTAAACTAGTCATTACTGAACTTAATACCTCCCATCAATTAGGCTCTATTACAAAGAGTCAAATTTTCCTGTAGTTTGGATGAACCACTATTCTGGGTGACCAATGGTTCATATCCTCAGAGGGTTAATTAGCCCATCAAAAATTCATACCAATTGATGGGCTGAGATTCAATATACTCTGAGGTGAATTCTGATCAGAGGATCAGTGGCTTAATGTCAGGGATCCAGTCTTGGGCGGCTGGCCTGTTGTTTTCAGGGGTAACTTGGGCTGGGTTTTTTGCAGGCAATGCCCACCATAAGAGGGGAACTAACTTTAAAAGATATGAGGCAGACTTCCCCGCCCAAGACCATGGGCCAGCAGCCAGGATTATAGTGTCAATCACCCCTGTGAGGGTGATGTACACAATCCCAAACAGCTTGCCATTATGGTTGGTTGGGAGGTTGGGTGCAGAAGCAGGCATGGGTTTTGGTGTCACAGGTGGTTCCATGGACAGGTCATAAGCAGGGAGATAATTGAAATTTTCTCTGAACAACTTGGGTGTTAAAAATATCCACGGGCCTTGTTGGTTGTATCTAACTGCAGATTGTATGCAGGCCAGGAGATTGAGTTCAAGTATCTTTTCTGGGGTGTAATCTTTGTATTCAGACTTCAGAGGGTAGTTGGTAAAGTGGATGGGTCCAAAGGGTACACCAGGAGGACAGAAAACAGCGGGCAGGTGGGCCAGGAGATCTCAAACTGAATTGGTAGACAGCAAATACAAAATAAGGCAATAGCTGTATGAGCCAAATTAACATAACCTTTATTCAAAAATGGCAATAATTTTGGAGCGCGGGGGCCTTGGGTCTATATAGTACCCCCCTCCAAACTTAACACTTTACACGGGGGTTCATTAGGGCATTGGGAAGGCCAGGGCTGGGGGAATTGGGTGCTTGGGTCAAAAGGCAGCAAAATGGCACTCAGCCTGGGAGTTCTTTCATTGGTCAGAAATCTTGATTTGGCTGCCTGATTATCTTGCTTTAATGTCAAGGTCATGGGACTGGGTTGTGGGCCTGTGCCTCTTTCCTGGGTTGGCTCTTGATTGGTTGCTGGTGTAGACTTTGAGTTTATGCAAATAGTTGCCAAATCAGTATCTCCATTAGACGTGGTGATTAATCCTCCATTTGGTGCAATGATTTATTTGGTTTGGCTCTTTTTAATGCATGGGTCAACATTCTTGGTATCAGCTTGTGGGGGATCAATCCCAGAAAAACGCAGGTGGGCGGTCCTGCAGTCCACAGGACCAGTGGCCCAAAGGAATCCAGGTTTGGGGTTCAATCCCTGCTCCTGGGCCCAGGTTTCTAGGGAGGAAGAATTGTCAATCCTGACACTTAAGATTAATCATAAAACCCCTATAAAACTCTTCCCTTGTTCATTAAATAAAAGATCAATATTACATAACTTATACTTTTATTATACACACTAAGCAGAAGAATTATCTTGGCTTAGTCTTTAGTATCACATAAGTTGTAATTAAGTTAAGCACATTCAGCAACTACCTCACCATAGCCAAAATACAACAGCCAATCTTCAGCATAGTATCTTTATTTGAAGCCAAATCAACCCTTGCCTGCAAAACCACTCACATGTGATTGTCACATCCAGGCTTGTCAAAGTTAATGGTGCTGGGAGCTCAGTCATGTAAGTCTTTGTATGCTGCAATGTACTCCTTTATTGTTCCTGTCATTTTAAATGCTCTGAGCTATGTCATGATCAACACAATAGAGTCCTTTATGGCAAAAATTTTGAGTAACACAGCCTTAAAATTTTCGAGTTTTCATTTTAATCAGAGTGTTTTTTGAGCCATTCACTTACAAAATGCAACACAATTCCCTTGACACAAAGGGCAATTTCACTGGCCCAGAGTCTGTGGGGGTAGCCCACTTGTGTAAATTTGCTTAGTGTGCTGTTAATCTGGATGTTGGCGTTTTCCTGGTATAATCCTGTGAAAGTCTTGATTTCTGCTGACTGTAGGCGTTGAAAGACAATGTATGGTATCTCAGTTGACTGCAGGCTTGCAGAAGTTGCAGGTGGGTTCAGGAGTTTACAGGCGTTGAG
Source organism: Entomophthora muscae (assembly GCA_014839935.2). NCBI lineage: Eukaryota > Fungi > Entomophthoromycota > Entomophthoromycetes > Entomophthorales > Entomophthoraceae > Entomophthora > Entomophthora muscae. The sequence continues at coordinate 149,786 of QTSX02005743.1, read as the reverse complement.
GAAGTTATACTGTTTGGTGGGGATAAGGACGTTGTTAAAGATGACAAAGCCTGCAGGGACGTCCTGTCCTTCTTAATAATCTCTCCAACCTGCAGGAAGGACCATTTGCTGGATCTTTTTCTTAGAAGGAATTTTTCCTTAAAGTTTTTTAGGTATGGATAACCTACTTGTGGTACCACTGTCAAGTATATACTTCTGAGAAGTATAATAAACAAGATAAAGGGGAAAATTAAAAAGATAATGATACTTTATTAGATATGAATATAGGGTAATATATAGTATCATGGGAAGCCACATAATGTTCATGTACATCATGGAAGTCATGGGGCTTATCTGAGTATGTTCCTCTTAAGTCAGGAGGCTTATTCAAGTTGTGTTCTGCTTAGGATCTGGATTGTTTGATCCCTGTAATAGATGGCCAAATGATAGTAGTGCCACCAGCTTAATGATTAGTTAGTGAGCTATTTGGTGACTCATTTGGTGAGTCACTCAGGGTGTTGTTGCAACCGAGTTTCTAGACTCACCTGCCAACATATCTTACAATACACAGGCGGCGCTCAACAAGTCTCCCCTTGACATATTTAACAAAATGGGCCATTCTGATAGCAATATTGAATTGTGGGTACTTCTTCCCATTTAGGAGTGTTTCCAATTTAACCTGATGATCCAGCACAAGTTATTCCTTGGCTTCAATCTTTACATGGAGCGTGCCACCATGTCACCCCCTTGTGGCCTGGTGGCTTTCCCATATTGTTTATTAATTGTATTATTCTGCAATAAACAATAACTTATTCTTATTATTCCTGTCCTTTCTGTTGGACTGTTGTCTTCCTCAACTCAAATACGGAATCCTCATTGGTTCAGTTGCAATAGCAGTAGCAGCAGTAGGTTCATGACCTACCTAAAAGAAAAATTCCCCCAAGAAAGGACAGAGTACAGGCTGTATGGCTACTCCCCAACAAAAAACTTTCCTGACAATCCCCAAGGAGGACATCCACAACGGGCACATTATTTACCAAGAACAGCTAGTTCTTACTGGTGTGTATAATTATCTCCACCTTGGACAGTGTGACGCCAGTGTCACCCTGCCTCAGTTGGACCTTTCACAGTGCATGCTCAACCTCCAACTGGAATTCTTTGTGAGTGGGGTTGAAGGGGCCAACATTGTCAGTTGGCTTCACTCCACCAAAACCTGCCTCCGTATTGGTCAAATACCTGAGCCCATGTGGGTTGCCACAGCGTCTGGGCACCTCACAAGGCCTGCTGCTGTGTGGTTTACCAACTGGGCCAGCCAAAAAATTGAGGTCACCTGGGTGGCATTCAGGGACACCGCAAAGTCCTGCTACAGTGAAACCTTCTTGTCTACTGTGGTGGGAACTCCCCTTCTGGCAATTAAGCAGACTGACTCTGTTCCCAAATACCTTGCCGCTGCCCTAAACCTGTGACCAACAGAAACGCTATGCTTCTGACCCTAATAGTCAATGAGCTCAAGCCCCATATCTGTAAGTGGGTCCCTGTAGGTGCTGCATCTCCATTGATGACTGTTACAAAGCCATTGTAGAGGCCAACAACCAGGCTTTGATGGGTTTCTGCTGCACAAATGATGCCCTACCTCAACCTTGTGCAACAACTGGCAGCGCCCACAACCAAGTAGGCCTCTGTCAGCCCTGCCAGCAGGAAAATGGGGTTAAGCGCCCATGCAAGAGGGAACTCCAACTAGCCCAGATTGAAGACCAGGGAAAAGTCTGGGGGTGTAGCTACAAGAGGTTCTACAAACCCACTTGACCCTCATTCTTAATCCCTCCTTGCAAAGAATCCCTGCAACTACAATATACACAAAGTTGAACCCCTTGGCGTCTTCCAGGTTCATAGTGACAACCCTGTACTTCAAGCAAGCCACTCTCTCAATAAAGTAACCCACTTGGCTTATCCCTTTTGTTTTTGTGGGAATACCCACAAGCTATTGGTAGATACTGGGGCCAACCACACTGTGGTTGACCAGGCGTTTGCTGATTCTCAACTGTTAGACTGTGTGCCAAGCAGATTCAATGCAGTACAAGTAGCTGACTCCCATAGAGTACCAAATATCTATGAAACAGTACCCTTCTCTGTGAGAATGGGGAACGTCCAGGTTAAGCTCTCTGGGCCAATCATGGCAGGGCTCAGCCATAATGTAATTGCTGGCCTTGACTGGCTTTGTTACAACTGTCCCTACATTGACTGGGATACATCTGTTATCACCCTCAATAAAAATGGGGTGGGTTTTCAGATCTATCCTATAAAAATGAGCAAGTTACTCCACAATGCTGTCTTTGTCAGAATAACCAAAACAGGCTTGTACAATTTCAAGGGGGAAAACTAGACTTTAACCAATGCACAGTCAAAGTTATCTGCGCTGAACCACCTGTGGCCCCTCCCTTGACCACTTCACCTCCACCAGCGCTTGCTACACTCCTCAAGGAGTATAATGACATTTTCAGTAAAACACTGGACCAGCTACTCCCTTTCTGGGAGATTCAGCAATTACAACTTCAAGGGTTGTTACCCAAAGCATGTCCCTTATATTGTCTTACACCAAAAGAAGATGAGACCCTCTGCTAACACCTTGTGGACGCGCTTGACAAGGGCTTCATTTGCCCTTACTCTCTCCTCACAGGGCGGCTGTCTTCTTTGTAGCCAAGAAGGATGGGTCTTTTTATCTGGTCACAGATTACTGCGCCCTAAATGAGGTGACAGTTAAGAATAAATACCCCCTGCCATTGATTGACATCCTTTTTGACACACTTGTGGGTGCAAAGGTCTTTAACAAGATTGATCTCACGCAGGGTACAACCAGGTTTGCATTGTACTAGGGAATGAAGCAAAAACTGCCTTCTGCACACACTACAGGTTTTTTGAGTGTCAGATCATGAACTTTGGAATGACCAACACTCCTTCCACCTTTGCCATGTTGATGAACAAAACATTTGAGAAATTGATTAGGAAATGTGTGGTTGTGTACCTTTACAACATTATTGTCTTCATTTAAGATCAAACCACGCACCTCCAATACCTCTGTGCTGTCCTTGACACCCTTTGGAAAAATCAGCTAAAAAATAAACCCTCTAAATGCAAGTTCCTCAAGTCAGAGCTGCTGTTCCTTAGGCACACCATCTCTGCCCAAGGGATTAAGCCCAATCCTGCCAAAATCAAGGCAATCACCAGCATACTGCCTCCCACTGATGTAGGCCAGGTGTGGACATTCCTAGGCATGGTTGTCTACGTACACAAGTTCATTCCTAATTGCAGAGAACTAATTGTACCTCTCACTGAACTCCTCAATACCAAACAGCGCTTCCATTGAACTACTGTCAGAGATCAAGCCTTTGAGACGTTGAAGCAAAGACTTACAACTGTGCCTGTATTGCAGTTCCCCAATCAGAACTGCCAGTACAAACTTAAGACTGACACCTCTGACAGGGCCATAGGGGGCGTACTACAGGTAGAAACCAACAAAGGTGTCTTCCTCCCTGTGGCATATGAGTCCAGGAAACTTACTGACTCAGAACAACATTATCTTATACATGATAAAGAGTTGACCACAATTGTGCACTGCATTGAGAAAAGACACTGTTACCTGGAAGGGGCTACCTTTTCACCCTGCATCTTGAGTATCACAAGTCACTCCAGTACTTCAACACACAGTCCCACTTGACATGCTGCCAAGCCGGCTGGGCCAAGCGTCTATCTCCCTACCAGCTGCACATTGAGTACAATCTTGGGAAGGAACTTGTCACAGCTGATGCCCTCTCACTTCTCTACGTAGTGTTCATCATCAGAGATAATGGCTTGGATCCATATTAGCCAATGCTGTACCTTTTCCCTGAAACAACTTGTTACAAAGGCCTTAACTCAGTGACCATCTCCAAGTTGAAGGACAACAAAATCCAGTTCACCACTGATGCTGGCAACATCTGGCGCCAGGCAGAGACAGGTGAGAAGACGCCTTACATTCCCATCACACAACAAGATGACACAATATTGCATTACCACTGCACCTTGGGGCACATCAGAGGGTGCAACCTCTTTTATATTATTAAACAAAAGGTTTGGTGACCATGTATGCGCCAAGATAACTTGAATCTCCTTGAAAAGTGTGTGCTGTACAAAAAGAACACGTCTAAACCTGCACCCCCCCCCCAAGTCTTTCCTGTCCATCAAGGCCATGGAACCCTTTAACAGTGGACCCTTGATGTTGTTGGTCCCCTCCCTGAAGATAGACTGGGGAATAAATACATCATAAATGCCATCTACTACTTCACTTGTTGGCCAGTGGCCTGGGCAACAACTAACCACACCGCCACCACCCGCTTCATTGGCAAGAAAATTGTGGCCTGCTTTAGGCAACCCAAGCGTCTCATCATAGATGGTGGCCCTGAACTTGTTGGGCATTTCATGAAGGCGTACTGCGCCAATAATGCCCTCCAACAGATAGTCACCACTCCCTATCATCTGCAATCCATGGAGACATATAACAGTTAAATAGCTCCCTGGTTCAACTGATTGCCAAGCTCTCACAGGAGCACCCCAATACCGCATGGACTGAACACTTACCCACTGTTCTACTTATTTTACAAGCAAGAATAAACAGAGGCACCAGGTTCAGTCCCAGCACTTTGACCTTTGGAATGCCTGACAGTCTGAAAGGAGTTGAACCTGGTAAGTTACAGTCTACAGTTCCCGGAAAGCCCCCTGTTGACAACCCCATCCCTAAACCAATGACGTGCCAAAGCCCAAGAAATCAAACACAAACAACTTGAAGGAGGGACCAAACACCTTGAAGCCAGAAATGCTATAGTCAACCCAGTCTACACCCTCAACCCCAATTTGGCCAAGTTAGAACCCAGTCACCTAGGGCCCTTCAAGATACCTGTGGTCTATGACAATCACACCTATCAGCTTGAAGATGCACAAGGGAACACCAAGAAGCTTCACCATTATTGCTTGCGCCCCTGCCACACCATCCCCACATAAAGATTGTTTGTGCAGATGTTCCTATATCTTCTGCAGACTCTGATCCTGGTGTTTGACAAGCAGGGGCAAGGGGGGTGTTGCAACCAAGTTTCCAGACTCACCTGCCAACTTATCTTACAATACACAGGGGGTGCTCAACAAGTCTCCCCTTGATGTATCTAATAACAGGGGCCATTCTGATAGCAAATCAAATTGCAGGCACTTCTTCCTAATTAGAAGCGTTGCCAACATAACCTGCTAATCCAGCACAAGTTATTCCTTGGCTTCAATCTTTACATGGAGTGTGCCACCCCCTTGTGACCTGGTGGTTTTCCCATATTGTATATTAATTATATTATTATGCAATAAACAATATCTTATTCTTATTATTCTTATTATTCCTGTCCTTTTTATTGAACTGTTGTCTTCCCCAACTCAAATACTGAATCCTCATTGGTTAAGTTACAACAGCATCAATTCCCTGAGAGGGAGTAATTGAAGATTTTGCAACACCCCAAAAGATTTTCACACTCCCAACCTGTTGTAAAATATGCATCCTGTGTGTTGATTTCTATGAATGGTTAGTCTACTACTTCTTTATCTTAATACTATATCTGTTGTGGTATAGTGACAGCCTGGATAAGGACAGAAGAATATAAGAAGATAATAAGACAAAACTAGTGTTTATTATGATAGTATCACACTTATATAGTGTGAGGTGGGGGAATTTCCACCAGGGGAAGGGAGGCACAGAAAGAATGACTTTCCTAATGGAGGGGAGTGGATTGGCATAGCAGAAAGTCCTGTGCAAGAGAACAACCAGTTTCACGTGGCTTTCCTTAAGGAGGCAGGTGGCAATAACTTTGTTGTTCTATTATTAACCTCAGAAGTAAAGCCCCTGTGTTGTGCGCATTTGAAAGGCGCTTCAAACACCTGTTTTAAGGGCGTTTTAAATGACATTAACCTTATTAAAACCAGGATGCAATAAAGCAATCACGCAAGAAATCTGTTGCTCAATTCCTAGATGGACAACTTAATGTCTAATCCATTCAATCTGCAACACAACCTATGAGAATTTGTCTAATACATTACAGAATCACAATTTCTTTTATTGAAATGTACTGTTTTGGCTTGAAGCATTCCAGGATTCTGGCGCCAAAACCTGGTGGAGCCTACATATTCCTGATACAAGCTGTCATTTTTTCAACTGAGAACCAGCTGATCAATCATGAATACCAAGAAAGTATCATCTATATTAAGATGTTGCCTTTCTGTTAATTTATCTCTCATCAATTATATTAATCAACCTTTTCAGTTAATTAATTTGTTTCAAAGACCACAAGTCTTTACTTGACACAGTCAAGTCCATTTTGGCCCTATGATTAAATCCTAACTAATCATATCCTTGGGTGAATATTAATTGAACTTTGCAGTTAATTAAATCATTTACAAGACAACTAGTCTCCAAGATTGGATTGAACAATCTTGCCCTAATCTTGTCAGTTGGTGTGGCTTAACTAACAAGCCATTGTTTTTATTATTTATTTCATATAGATACAAAGTTCATCTGGGAATCTTTATCTAAAGAATCCTAAACTTATATATATAATATAAAAACACAACAATCTCAAATATTGGCATATTTATTTGTAAAAATGCTCCAGATGACTGTTGTACAGTCACATGCACTAATTAATCTGATTGGCTGGTTGTTTTGCCATTGTGCACCATTGCTTCTGTGGCAAGTTGTCTGTGGACTAGTACTCAATCAGCTTCTGGGCTAACACTAGTTCATCAACAACTCACCACAGCGACAATGGTGCACAATGGCAAAACCCAGCCAATCATAATAATTAGCGCACATGCATCAAAGAATTATTGAATAACCCTTTATTTCACAACAATAAATTTCTCACTAAGCTCCCGATTGGCTTAAATTTTATCTTTAAGGGTTTGAATTTGGATCAGCAACAACTTTCTCTATACACAATAAACTTATAATTTTCTAATTTAATTTTAGCTGATCCTCAAATTGTTGTTAATATTTTCACAAGGGGCTGTGTTTGGGTGCTAAAAATACTATGTTCTGGATCTAGATACATGGCATAGTAAATATACAATTTTATAGAAATAAACTGAACATAAAGAATAAAGCCAACTATAAACAAAGAGAAAATGAACAATTGAAATTCAAAATAAAGATAATATAAATAGAAAATGTTTGGCAGCATGGAGTTTATTGGGGCAGGGAAGAGTAATCCCTAGTAGGCAGAATAGCGCAGGAAGGAAGATGTAGAGGCAGTGCTGGCCTGGGGGGTCTGGGATTAGGTGGGTGGGTGTCAGGGATCCAACCAGTGGGGGGTTCCTGAGAGCTTGCAGGCTGACAGCCTGTGGGCCCAGCAGGGAGAGCCCACCACAAGATTGGGGCTAACTTTACATTATAAGATAATGATTTCCCAAGGACTGCCCAAGGTCCGCTTACAGGCACCATAGAATCAATCAGTCCAGTGAGGGTGATATACATCACCCCAAATATCTGGGTGGAAGTGGATTGATTAGTGGCAACAGATTCTTGCGGGCAGTCAGGCCGCGGGGTGAGGGGTGGTGTAATTGGAACCAAATATGCAGGCAGGAAATTATACTTGTTGCAGAATAGCAGAGGGGGAAGGATAATTTTGATGCCTTCTCTGTAAAGGACCTCTGTCTCTCTAGTTCTAGCTTCATGGTTGTGGATTAGTATTTCCTCTAGAGTAAACTTCAAATATGCCGGGTTGGGTGGATACTTGGTGAAATGTACTGGGCCAAAGGGAGCTCCTGGTGGACGGTAAAGGTTGGGCGGCTGGTCCACAGTTTCTTGGGGTAGGTGAGCGTGGGGTGCGTAACTGCAAGATGTAGGCTGTAAATGAAGTAGAACTAATAATAAATAAGGTATGATCTGGTTGAACCAAAGGTTCATGTCACTTTATTGCAAGAATGGCAATGGGCATCTTCCTGGCGGTCCAGGGTATAAGTATGCCCATCTGTCATGGTAAAACTTTCACAAATTCCTTTGGCCTGGGCTTTCCCATTTACCAGGTCTTCCCAGTCCTTGGTGGCATCCATTGCGGGGTTATTCCACTGGCTGGCTCAAACTGAGAATGCTTGAATTCCCTAGTTGGGTTGTGGGATTGGTTGTCTCTGGGTGGCTCACGCTCTATGGGAAGGTTCTCTGTTTCCCCTTCCGTGTGGGCCCAAGTTATTTTGGGATCTATGGCTGGACCCGCCTGCTGAGTGGTTGAGTTAACAGGAACCTTTAGCGTGGGAAGTGTTGATGTAGGTTAATTTGATTCATCAAGCTTCAAAGGATTTTCCAAAGTCAAATCCTGCTCTGGTTTGAGCCCAAAAAACTGTGGGCAGCTGGGCAGTTGGCCCCGCGGACTGGCGGCCCACAGGGTCTCAGGGTTCAAATCCTGTAGTTGAGGCTTTTCAATAGGCATAGTCAATAGGTTTTTGTCACTTGTGACAGTGGGTCTGGAAGATGAGGTGGTGGTGGGGGGGTAGGGGTAGGAGGAGTTTGTGTGATGGCTGCCATATACTGTTGATGGTATTTCTCATCTGTCATTGGCTGGATGGGCTGGTAGGTGGCAGTGGCAAGTGGTGGGAGACGCTTATCCTTATGTGATTGGTTGCCCATGTTTACGTGGAAGACAATTTGGGCAAACAAGTCAGCCATCATTTAGTGACTAAAGAGAGAATTGTGGTCAAGGACCCCAAGATAGAGGTTGTTGAATGCCTGAGGGCGGCGCTCCCAGAGTTTATCTCCAATATTAAAGAACAAGACATCAGCCATATGGATGTTGGCGTAACCATCTGGGTACACAGAGGCCCGGTGCCTGCGTTCCTGGATGATCTCAAGGGTGGTGGAGCTACCTCCATCTGATGGCTCAAGAAAACCTGGTAGGTGAAATTTGAGCTATCCCAGGAGTCAAGTAATCCACCAAGAATGTGGCTGTGCTTGTAGCCATTGATGTAATCAGATTTTTCTGATAATAGACAAAAGCATTGGCTGAAACAGCCAGAAATGCACCAATGAAAGTCCCTTTCTTGACCTTCTTCCTTCCTTTTTGGGTGTCATATTTTCTTGCTCACCAAAATTGTCAAAGGCAATGGACAATTTGTAATAGGCAATGAACATGATGACATTGAAAAAACTTTCCAAGCATCAGACAAGAGTGGAATCAATGGCAGGATTGTATGGGAAATCCTAACTGCCATCCCATTGGTTGCCGCCAAATAAGTCAACACCCTGATTGAAGTCACTTTCCTGTGCATCCAGAGATGTACCATGCATTCAGAAACCCAAATGCCATGGTGCCCAAGTTGCTTCCGGACCTTGTTCAGAGGAAGCTTGGGGTCCTGCTGCAGGAGATTGAGCATGATTGAATATACATCATTGATATGAGACTCTTGGGCCCTTTTTGGCTTCTTGGATGTCCCAATCAGATTTCCCTTGTTCATCAGGTTTTTGAATGCCCACATGATATTGGCTCAGGTAAATTGCAATTGGTCAGCAATTTGGTCCCAGGACAGACCACACAGGTTGAGTGTCACAATTTCTTGGAGAATTTGTGTAGTGATTATTCTGTGTTTGGGGCACTGGGCCTCAGGAATTGAAGCCTGATTGGCTGTAGAAGGGCTGGTTGGCTGGTTGCAGGAAGTTGTTCCAGATCAGGGTTGCCATTCTAATTGGCTGGCAGGTTGGTAGCTTTTGTGGGGGTGGTTAAGGGAGCAGGGCAGAGCTAGACACTAAGTGACTCTCAAACAAGTCAAAGCCATAGGAGTTGGGGGTCAAGTACAAGTCAGCTTACTTGTTACCCACATCAAAGACCTGGGTGCAAACAGGTGCCTCCATGTTCTGAGCCTCACCTTGACTGAAACCTTTTTGGCTGATGTTGTCTTGTTTGCCTGCACTGTCAAAAATATTGTTGTTGAAAACCATTGTAAAAACTAGGATAAAATCACTAAATGTAGAAGTTTAAAATTTTATGACTTATTTTTATTGTAATCACAAGTCTATATTTGGAAAGTTCTCAAGAAATTTTACACAAATCAGGAGCCATGAAAATGAATAAAATGCCTCTGTTCCTAAATTGGATAAATTTTTATTGGCTGTTAAACTGTTATTTTTCCATTTTAGGCTGAACATACTACACATATTATGTGACTTCATTTTGTTTTGTGTTTGTGAAATCTTGCTTCTGGGTTGCTCTTTTTTGTTTCAGTTTAGCCCTGCTGCTGGTGCCTCATCTGAATCCTGATAGGATTATAATTATTTTAGAACAGCATTGATCCATTTCATTTGATGTGCCAATTCATTTTGTTTTTAGTTCCAACTACACTGTTCAATGTTTGATATAATTTTGTATTATGTGTTAAAGATATTTTGTTTATTGTTTGACATTTTGCAGTTCACCAAAAATAATTAGATTATTTGATCTGAATCTCACCCAACTTGGGTCTTGCTTAAATCTGAGTTTATTTTGTTTAAATCTGAAGTAATTTTGCTTGTCCCATAGCTTTTAAAACTACTGTATATTTTAGTTCTAAAAAAACAAATGAGTTATTCCTGAGAGTTCAAGTGAAGATTCTTATTTGAATGAATGACTATTTAATACACAGGACATAGTAGGTTTTTTGTATTCAATTGAGCACTCTTCTCCAGCATAAGTATAAAGCATCCTGTCAAGATTTCTGGATCTTGAAGAAGAAGAGAGATTTTTTTATTAGGTGAGTTAATCATGTTGGAATGGGATATCTGTATGAAGACAGATAGCTTCTATTGGTGTAGATAGGTGTGACAACAGGCTGTGTTCTGTTGTTGGTTGATCCTATTGAGGTGGAAGTCCTGTGGTTCTTTGAATATGTGGTACTGTCAGTGGTGGTTTGGCAGGAATTCGCAAGTATCAATAAGTTGCTCTTATTATACTTTGACACTGCTACTATTTGGACTAGTAGTGATGTCAAAGGGTATTAAATTGTCTGTTTTCCAAGTGATCTTGGAAGGCCCCTTTATAGTTGACAGCTAGCAGCCAAACTGGTGTCTAGCTGTGGACAACTCTTACTAGCTAGCCTATCATCCCCAAGCTACTAGTTTCACCCCCTAGAGTTGGATCCCAAAACCCAAATAAGGTTTGAGATGAGGTAATATTCTAGGCTGCTGATTTCTCCTCTTCAGCCTAGATATACCTTGACTTAGCTACGGCAAACTAAGTTGTCACCCAATTTGGCCAACCTGCCCTTGTGCTTGGTATAATGTGCAATATTTCCACAGGTGGTCTTCCGTCTCACTTCTTGGTGAAACATGATGTTGTAATTCCCCGATCAATCTCTGGGTTGGGTCTGCGTCCCTATTTGGAATCCGGAATCCTTAGCATCTAATTATAGAAGATTCTGGATTGACCCATGACCTGAGACCCAGAATGTCTCAGGTGTCTTCTGACTTGGAAACTATATCAATTTTATTATAGTTTCTCCGTATTCTGGAATAGCTGTGTCACTTTGGCTGTGTCCTGTCTAATGTCAACCCACAGCTTCAGTGATAGAGATATAGATCAGTCAATCTTAATAGATCATGATTTCCTGACATTTCCCCCCACTTGACTGAGCTATATATTTTCTGGGGAAACTCTTCAACACAGGAATATGAGTAGCAACTATTCTGGAATTAGCAACAAGTCTGATGCCTGCCAAATGGTGGCGCAAATGTCAGAGGAGGACCATCGGCATTTTCATGGGCTTTCTAAGGAGGCCAAGGTGGAGTTGCTTTGTGGGCTCTGGCAAGCAGATACTGGTTTACTCTGATCTGTGTTAGAGAGTTTGGTACCGGGGGAGAATAGCAACAAAATCCCAGTGGAGAGTGAGGCCGCGGGGCAGTCTTCTGTTGGTGGAAAAAAGCGCCTAGCTGAAGCTCAGTCTAGTTCAGCGCGTACCCGCCCTTGGAATCTGGAGGGTGTGTCTTTTGTTGTTGACCCTAACTCTGGCACCTTCACCTATTGCTTGGTGGATACCAATCTGACATATCTTGATTCTGTGCCCTTACTTAGATTGGGTGAAGAGGGTTTTAACATCTCACAAATTTACTTGGGGATGGATGTAATCCACCAATTTCTTTTTGTGATAATGGCTCAACACCTGCGCCATGATCTTAAGCAACGCATAAACCATTCAAGAGAGGGTTTCCATAGTGTGGAGGACAAAGACCTGGCGGGGAGGTTGGGCAAGCAGTTGCCAGAGCTTCTGATGAGTACTGGAGATGCTGGCAGAGTAGGTGAGGCTTGTCAAAGCTATATCCTAGACTTTAGCTTGCAGGTGTTCTCTTCCTGGTTTGGCGTTCTAGAGGGATTTCCACAACTTTATTTGTCTCTGGGTGTGGACAACTCAGATGCGCAAGACAGTCAAATCTGTAGTGTGGTCCGCAGCGTCTATGTTGCCATCAAGAGCAGGGCCAAGCAACAGGCGGTTTGCAGGATGGTGTTATGTGGGGATATAATGCTTACCCCTGATCTTAGCCTGTCAATGGCTAATGCGGGCAATATGGTAGCACAGTGGGAGAAAGTTTGCAACAAGCTGGGCAGTCTCAAGGCACTGTTGCCTTGCTGCTATTGGTATATATTTGACTATATGTTGGACTGAGTGGTCTTGTCATGTGCTTTCCCTTTGGATGCTAGGCTCTTGTGGGTCAATGCTGTCTCTGGGGAGATTCCAATTCCTTTTGTTCATTTTTTGCAGATAATTCCAAGTGAGCGTAGACTCTGGCTTCAGGCTGCCACTTACTGGTTCACTGAGGGGAGGAGTAACCTTTTGTGAGCATCTGGAGCCTGAGGCAGGTGGTGCAAAGGTCTCAAAGAGGAAGCACCCAAGTAGCTGATTCCAAAGGGGATGAAGAAGATCCTGAATATCAGGAAGGTGTCCCCTAGTTGTTTGTAATAAAGCTTCTTTTTTCCTATTATGATTTTTCTTTTAGACTTTATTTAGTAAACTTTATTGTGAGCCAATATTTTTATTGGAAAAATATGGCTTGAGGAACCTGGCATGGACTCTGTTGATGAGTCTTCCATTGACCAGATCCTTGATTGTATAAGCATCTGGAGAGGTCTTCTTGATGATTTCAAAAGGCCCTTTCCAGATGCTGTTGAGCTTATGAGCCTGTCTCACAACTCTGTTGTGGTATGAAACCTGAGTGCCAATTTTAAATTTGGCTAAGGCGCGTCAATTCTTGCTGTCAGTCTTGCGTCCTTTGTTCCTGATGAGGGAGGTTTCAGTGAAAGCTTCAGCTTGAAGCTTGATGAGCGTGTTGGCTAACCTAGACATATATTGTTGATATGTTATGTTACCCGGGTCCCCCATTGCTGAAAACAGAATTGGTGGGATTGCTGGATGACGTCCATATGTCAATTGAAACAGGGAGAAGCCAGTCGTACTGTGAATTGAGATGTTGTATGCAAACACAACGGCAGGCAGGAAAAGATACCACTCCAAAGTTTGGGAGTCAACCAGCTTTTGGAGAATGTTGACTAAAGTGCCATTAGCTCTCTCAACCATCCCATTTGATTCTGGATGGTAGGATGTAGAGAGCACTCCCCTCATGCCCATGAGCTCATTTAATTTTGGAATTACGTGAGCAGTGAAGTTTGTTCCGTTGTCAGTAAGAACAAACTGGGGGCAGCCATGTCAATGGATAATTTGTTCCAATACAAACCTGGCTGTTGATTTGGCGCTGACGTGCTGCAGCGCTCTGGTTTCCACCCATTTTGTGAGGTGGTTAATTGCCACAATAATGTAGCACAAACAACCAACACACATTGGCAGAGGCTCAACCACGTCTATGCTAACAGTATGCCAGGCAAACTTGGACTCTACTGCTTTGTATTGATGCTTACCGGTGAAGGGTTTCTTGTGCTGACATTCTGTACAGTAGGTCAGGGTTTCCTTCACGTCAAAGAGGAGTGACTCCCAGTAGTAATGTTGTTGAAGCTGGTGAACTGTCTTTCTTAAGCCACCATGACCCACTGCCTTGTGAGCAGCCATTATCAGATCCAAGAGCTCTGAAGGTCTGGTAAAGATGTATTTGGCACCATCATGGTACTTATGCAGCTTTTGGGTCTCCACCTTACAGTCTTTGCAGAGCTCACAGAGGATTACCTGTACTTCTTCTGGGTTGTCCTTGAACTTGTTGGTGAGCATCTTTTTGTATAACAGGTTGGCCTGAGTTGCTACTATAGCACCCGTGGGAAGTCTTGACAAACAGTCTGTGTTCTTGTGGTTGGCGCCAGGACAGTGGACTATAGTATAATTGAAAGCCTGGAGTTTTAATGCCCATTGGGAAAGGCGTCCTTCTAGCTCCCAAAGATTTTGCAGCCAACTGAGGCTGGAGTGATCAGTGACCACAGTGAAGTGTACCCCATGCAAGTATCCTCTAAATTGCTTTTAGGCGTATATCACGGCAAGACATTCCCTTTCTGTGACTGTGTATTTTTGCTCATGTACATTCAGGGAGCGGCTAGCATAGGCCACTGGGTGTTCTGCCCCTGTGTTGTCCAACTGGGAAAGGACGGCTCCTAAGGTGGATAAAGAGGCATCTGTATGTACAACAAAAGGTTTGCTGAAGTCCAGATACATCAATACTGGACTGGAGGACAGGCTAGTGCAGAGGGCGTTAAAAGTGTCTTGGCAGGCTGTTGTCCATAAAAAGGGGACCTGCTCTTCAGTAGATGAAACAGAGGTTTACCAGTACGGGCAAAGTTGGGGATAAAGTGACAGTAGTAGCCTACCATCCCCAAGAAGACCTGGATATTACATTTTCTTTCTGGTTGCTTCATCCTAGCGATTGCCTCTACTTTATCAGGCTGAGGGTGGAGTCCTGCTGTATCCACCACAAATCCAAGGTACTCCAACTGATCCTTAAAGAATTGACATTTTTGGTGTTTGATCTTCAAGTTGGCATCTGCCAATCTTTTGAATACTGCCTCCAAATGCTCAAGGTGTTCAGTGAAGGTTTTTGAGAACACATTGATATTTTCCAGGTAGACTAGGACGCAGGAGAGCTTGAGATCACCCAGTATGGTGTCCATGGCCCACTGGAAGGTTGCAGGCGCATTGCATAACCCTTGCGGCATTCAGGTTGGCTGGAAAAGGCCCTGGGAAGTAATTATGGCGCACTTCTCCTGCTCCTCAGGTGGAAGCTTGATTTGCCAGTATCCCAATATGAGGTCCATGGCTGAGAAGTACTTGGCCCCTCCAAGTTGATCCAGTGTATTGTTGATCCTGGACAGCGGTTAAAAGTCCTTCTTGGTTATCAAGTTCAGGTGTCTGTAGTCTATCACTACTCAATTACTCCCATCCTTCTTTTTTACTATCAGGATGGGTGACGCCCAGGGGCTCTTGGATGGGATCAACATGCCTCTGTCTAGAAGTTGCTGGATTTCATTGTTCATAGTCTCTTCACTGGCCTTTGAGCAACAAATTGGTCAAAGGCAGACAGGCTTGTTATCCCCTGTGTTGATGTGATGAGTGACCTCATTGGTGCACCCAAGATCAAAGTTGTCTTCCGCAAATATGCAACAATATTTTTCAAAAAGTGTGCTGTCTTGTTCCTGTTCAGTGTCATTAAGGGAAGATGGATCAGCCAATGGAGTGGTTACATATGTGGCAGCTTCAACCTAATCAGGAAGACTCATTTCTGACAGGTCTCCAATACACTCAAAGCTGTCCAGTTCTTTGACTGGTAAAAGATGAACAAATCCTACAATCTGGTTCTTCTTGATGTGGATGTCATGCCCTTGAAGATTGGCCAGTAGAACATGAATTTTACCATGGCTGGGAATGATTATCCCAGGAGCAATACACGGTTCAAATCTTGAATGTCCCCAGGGCTGATGAACTTCACCATATAACCCTGCAGGGATGTCCAAGGTTAAACCCGTTTTGAAAACCTGCTGTCGGCCAGATCCAAGTGTAAGAGTCAATCTCAAGAGGAGAAGAATTCATTTGTGCTCCTTGATCTGGGTTGGCAGCCACGTTCCCTTTTTCCCCGTACAGGTATAGGGAACTGCCACCACGCTGTCCTTGTATGCCAGATTGATGCTAGGTTTTACCTTAGCTGGTGGTTTTGCATCCCAGGTGTAGTAAAGTGGGATGGTCTGGCAAAGGATTGTCAGAGTGTTGTCTTCCATGTCCAATCTAACCCTGTATTTACGTAGAAATGCAGTACCAATGAGCATGTTGTAATTTTCACTGGGTAGGACCACAGCAGGAGAGGACACGGCAATGGAACCAAAGCGCATTGGCAGAGCGCTGTAAGCTCCTTCTGATGTGGTGGTGTGCTTACTGGCAGTACCATATACTCTGGTGTGCGCAATGTCAGGAGCAATACCTAGCTTCCTGACAAGGCAGGTGGACACAATATTAATAGGGGCGCCACTATCTATTATGGCGCGCACCTTGACTTTATTAACAGAGATATCTGTGTATGTACATTCAGAGTAGAGTTCAGAGTGTAAGTTTAATACGTGTACACCCAAGGGTGCCGGAGTATTGAAGTACTGTTTGAGACTCTGACCAATCTCAGGGAAGTTGGCCTTGATGGTCTCAATGGGAAGGGAGAATTGGACTCCCTTCAAGGAAGGTAGGTCACTGGCTACGCTGGGTTTGGAAGCAAGGTAAGTTTCTTGTACTTGAGCCGTGTACAGTTTGGAAACTGTCTCTACAGCGTTTGGTGCAACCTTCTTTGGGTGTCCCCTACCTCTAGCAGGAATAGCGTAAAGGTCGTCTGACACAAGCATGTGTAGAGGATCCTCTTTGAACTCCTGTTTGGGGGCAAAGTGGGACAGCTGAATGGCCAAAGGCGGATCAATTATTGATGCCTCTTGGGCTGTTGTCTCAGGAGGGGCTGTATTGGACTCAGCTACCTCTGGAGACTGGTGTCTGGTTCTTTTGGAATTGGGGAAGTGGCGGACTCAGTATATTCCTCTACTGGCCCGCCTTGACTTTTCCCTGGTCATCCTGTTTTTGGTTGACCACCACATTTACTGAGGACTCACGCCCTTTCCCCTTGCAGATGCTGGCCCAGTGTCCTTTCTTACCACACTTGTGGCAAGGGCCTGGCGGATCCTTGGTCTTGTAGTCACTTCCTGATTTACCATTTGAGTTGGAAGCGGCATTGTCAGGCTTGGGTTTGCGAGGTTTGTCCTTGGTGGGGGTAGATGAGCAATTATTCTGTCCTTTATTTGGAGCTCCAAACTGGGCCCCAAGGCGGCTCAAATAACTGGTGATCTGTTGGGTTGAGCTGGATTGATCCAAAACAGGGAACATGACATTGGCTAATTCCCGGTATGGTTGCAGTGCACGTCCCATGGTGATTCTGCAGTCCAACTCAGAAAGGACCCCAGCGCCTAGAAGAACCTGTGCTTCATGATAGAAGCGGTTGGCAAAGTCTTGAACAGACTTGTACTTTTTGAACGGGATGTTACTGAACTCCACCTTTTGAGCTTGCAATCTGGTCTCACTACCAAATTCCTTGATAACGGCCTGGCGTGCATCTTCATAAGTCCAATTATCTAGTGGCAGGTGGGGCATGATGACATCTACGCAGGTGGGATCCAGAGTGTTTATGAGGGTGGTTGCCTTCATGTGATCACTTGCACCTCTCATGGACATTTCAAAGAGGCGGATGAAAGTTTGAATGTTTCCATTTTTATCAAACTTTGGCAGGTTGAGTGGTTTAAACTTATGATCAGGGACAGTCAATTCTGTATCTTCCTTTCTAGTGGCGTGAGTGTTATTGGCACGCAGCACTGACAAGGGAGTGAGGGGTGGCAAGGCTGCTACTCCTCTAGGAACTCTGCGGGTGTCACCTGATTCATTGCTCACATTGTCAGGAGAGAGGTCAAAGAAGTCAGGAGAAGAAGAGTTTTTCCGCTGTTCTGGGCTTGATGCTGGTACAGGCAACACTCTTCTGCCTGAAGACGTACTACTTTCTGAGGAGGCTAAACTTTCCAATCTAGCCAGTCTGGCTAGCACGTTAGCTTCAAATTCCTTATGTGAGGTCTTGTTTCTATGTACCTGCTCTAGTAGAGAGCTGTAGTTGTTCTCTGCTGTCAAGACCGTACTGGCTAAAAGATCCTGGCAGTTTAACAGCTCCTTGGTCTGGAACTCAGCAGCGGCAAGATCACGGCAAAGCCCTGCTATGTCTTCATACAGCTCAGATGCTAAACTCTGTGCATCTTTTACTGTGTCCCATAGCTTTTTCTGGTCCTTGGTGTATTCTGTGTGATCCAGGCAGCACTGATGGTCCTCCTGTTCATTGCAAACAGTGTGTTGGCTACGGCTGGTGGTCTTCATTTTGTTGACCATTTCTGCAATCCTGTTGACATAGTTGACTACCTTGGAGTGACATGTGTCCTGCTTGTTACAGTTGTCTCTAATTGACTGGTGCAAGTCTTCCTGCTGGGTAACAAGATCTACATGATCTTGGTTGCTGGGCAACGTCTGTACATGGCAGCTTAGTGTTACACAATGGTTTGTTACATCTGCAACCCATTGTGGGCTTAGGACCTCAATTATCCAGGACACTGCCCACAAGCTGATCAACCTGGTTATTGAATTGGTTGACTATCTTGTCTACCCTACCATGGGCAAAGGCGGTGGAGTCACATAGGTCTGCCACAACGGTCTGTACAGTTGTGAAGCTGACGTTCAGTCAACTGACTAAATTAAGGTTGGCTGACTGTAGCTCAGAGAAAAAGCGGTTGAGCTTGTTCAACTCCAGCTCCTGCCTGGCAACCAGTCATTGGAGATGTTTGATTGCTGGGTGCACAAAATATGCAAGCACTTCCTGGACCCTGCTCTGATCCAGTTGGAGAAGCTGACCCAGCTGGGTGCAAGTGACATCCTGGTATCTGTGGAAATTGTTACTCAGGTTGTTGGTAGTACCATCAATCTGGAACAAATTAAACTCGGTGTCGCCCTGGGGATCATTGAGGTTATGTCTACCATGTTGCAATGCTTGCAAAACAGTGTGTACCTCCTCTATGTTATATTGTTGTTGGCCCATGGCAACAGCAGTCCCTGTAATGTTGAGCTGGATCATTTCCAGTGGAAGCGTGGGTGCTTCATATGGAGTCAGCTCTAAGTAGAAGGATTGGTCTCGCTCAGTATTGCTGGTCTCCATGTATCCCCCTGTACTTATCAACAAAGCTGGGGGTCAGCAGTGGCAAGGCAGCGCCTTGACTTGACACCAATGGAAGCTCGTTTTTGTAGTGAGCACCACTGTCAAGATTTCTGGATCTTGAAGAAGAAGAGAGATTGTTTTTATTAAGTGAGTTAATCATGTTGGGATGGGATATCTGTATGAAGACATATGTGCTTCTATTGGTGTAGATAGGTGTGACAAAGGGCTGTGTTCTGTTGTTGGTTGATCTGATTGAGGTGGAAGTCCTGTGGTCCTTTGAAGACGCGACACCGTCAGTGGTGGTTTGGCAGGAATTTGCAAGTATCAATAAGTTGCTCTTATTGTACTTTGACACTGCTACTATTTGGACTAGTAGTGATGTTAAAGGGTATTAAATTGTCTGTCTTCCAAGTGATCTTGGAAGGCCCCTTTATAGTTGACAGCTAGCAGCCAAACTGGTGTCTAGCTGCGGACAACTCTTACTAGCTAGCCTATCATCCCCAAGCTACTAGTTTCACCCCCTAGAGTTGGATCCCAAAACCCAAATAAGGTTTGAGATGAGGTAATATTCTAGGCTGCTGATTTCTCCTCTTCAGCCTAGATATACCTTGACTTAGTTACGGCAAACTAAGTTGACACCCAATTTGGCCAACCTGCCCTTGTGCTTGGTATAATGTGCAATATTTCCATGGGCGGTCTTCTGTCTCACTTCTTGGTGAAACATGATGTTGTAATTCTCCGATCAATCTCTGGGTTGGGTCTGCGTCCCTATTTGGAATCCGGAATCCTTAGCATCTAATTATAGAAGCTTCTGGATTGGCCCATGACCTGAGACCCAGAATGTCTCAGGTGTCTTCTGACTTGGAAACTATATCAATTTTATTATAGTTTCTCCGTATTCTGGAATAGCTGTGTCACTTTGGCTGTGTGCTGTCTAATATCAACCCACAGCTTCAGTGATAGGGATATGGATCAGTCAATCCTAATAGATCAGGATTTCCTGACACATCCCATCGTCCATATCAGTACTAACTTTTCCACCACTTCCCCAGGCCCTCAGCAAGCCTTGGCAATAAAGAGTTCTTGTCCGTTGGGCTCATGTCCCACCTTGAGAGAGGTGTACCCACAGTGAGTCAGATGTCCTGAGTAGGGGACCCAGCAGACCTGGCAGATATCACCAATCAGAACCTCGTACTCATGGGTATGGTGTTCATCACCTTCAAAGCCAAAGTTCATGCCGTTGAGGTGGAGGGCCACCTTGCCAATTACTAAGCTTCCTCCATAGCTGTGGCGGGCAACAAAGAGGGGAGTATCATCATCCTCGCATCCGCCAACAATGGCGTTCTCGGGGATGTCCCCGTTGCTGGCGTAAACCCATCTGAAAGCGTGGTGTTCTTGTCCGTACATTTTTGGTTTGGAGTGCAGGAAGTCTCCTATTTATACCATGATTTTGGCTGGGATATGTTTCCTGGCTTACTTGATCGGAAGTTGTTATTTTTAGATGTTATTCTTCTCGGAAAGGGAAGCTGATTGGTATATTTCAAATAGAGCTGCTCCAGTTCGTATCACAAGCTTAACTTGGAGTGTGAAGTTTACCCGTCCAGTCTAATTGCTTAGTTTCATTCTTAGGACACTGTTCAATTTGATGTGGCATATTGGTTGTATGAGTGTGAACCATATTATATTTTTAACTTTGAACTTATTTCTAGAAAACATGTTCAAATGGCAAGTAATACTTGAGCTTGGAAATCGAGGCAAAACTATACAAGTTGGCTTAACGCCACCTCTGAACCTTAATAAAACCTATGTTCCCTTAAAAAAATCTGCATCTACTTCGATCAGATGATACAGACATCCACTCTGAAACATTTTGCAGCCAATGGTATCAGGCGATGCATAAAGTAGCTCTATAACGCCGTCTTAACTACGAATAAAACCGTGCTCCTTAAAAAATACGTTAGCTCTATAATAATCTGCATCCACTTGATCAGGCGAAGTATCCGAGTTAGGGCTGCGTCGTCCCACCCCGGACAAAACCCGGATTCTGTCCGAAGTTTCTGAAAATATGGAAGGTAATATATTTTCTATTTAAAGCTGATTTTAAATCCGATCTTCCAGAATGTCGGAAAAAGAAGATCTTTGTCCGGGGGTGGGACGCCGCAGCCCTAATCCGAGTGGAATATTCTATTATTCCACTTCGAAATAAATAAAACCAAAACATGCCAGCCAACTCTCCTGCTTAAACTTCCATTAGATTTACAATTTGATTTGAATCTTTTTAAATAATCAGGCTTCTTTTATCCAGTCAAGTCAATCTTCAGCATAGAGGTTAAACTCAAATCATATAAAAGTATAGGAAACCAATCCAAATAGTTAATCTTATTTTTAAACAATGTTTCTCCTCTTTCAATTTTGATACCCACTTTAATTCTGAAACCCTTTTTTAAGGAACTTAAATCCCACATGTAACTTTTTATTTTCAAACTTGAAAGATATTATTAAAACTAAGAAAATGACCCCACATGTTGGACTTTTGTTCCTTGAAAAAATAATGTTAGAATTGAAGCGGTACTTTGATTTTAACCCATACATTCTGAAGTTAGAGAACCTATACATATTAAAAAGACTAAAAGCAATATATCTCTTTGAATACTGAGCTGATCTTAATGCTTAATAGCTTATTTTGTAGCTGACAGTCTGCTCTACAAATTGATAATATTTAGAAAATCAAAAGTTGAAAATTTAAATCTTTATTTTAGTTTTGCTGAACTTAATAGTAATCCTCAACTTATTTAGATTTATATTTTATATTTATACTTGAAATATGCAATTTTGCTTTTTAAATAGAGAAAATTCGAATTAAATTTTAAGAGAGCCTTTTCTAATAGGATTTTTTAGATTAAATTGGTGATAAACAACCCCAACCTAAAAAACCAATAAACTTTATCAGATGAATAGATTAGATTCAATTTTATACAGTAAATTCAGAACCTGTGGGGCAGGAGCGGGATTGTCAAATTCTACCTCCAAATTTCAAATCACATTTGTGAGCAACTCCACCGAGTGAAAAATAAAATGTTTAATGAAGTCAGCCATTTTGTTTGACATTTTTTAATTTTTTAAGTTTGTAGATTTCAAATCCCTACTGTAAAAATTTCAGCTAAATAAAGACAGAACTCACCAAACAAGTGTGGATACATGAATCAGAAATTTGGGATTCTAAGGTATGATTTGATTATCTCTTTGATCCAACCAAATCAAAGACAACCTGAAATAATTAATGAATACAAGTTTGTGGGATTGTCAGATCCAAGAACCCAATTTCAAATCATAATTGAGGTGAATTTGATTTTTTTAATTAGCAGAAATCTTAAAAATGATGTCAATATCTCTAGTGTGGACCCACACCAATTCCTTTGGGAATAATTGGCATTCCTGAATAATCACCTGATTCTGTTCTAGGGCAGCTAAAACTTTGATGCCTAATATTAATAAAATTAGACAAACTTAGCATTTAAATAATAAATATAAATTTATATTGTTTATTATAAATATGGATTTTTGATGGCATTTTTGCTTAAAATTATTGTTGTAACTGTGCTGTTTTAGC
Source organism: Entomophthora muscae (assembly GCA_014839935.2). Lineage (NCBI taxonomy): Eukaryota > Fungi > Entomophthoromycota > Entomophthoromycetes > Entomophthorales > Entomophthoraceae > Entomophthora > Entomophthora muscae. The sequence continues at coordinate 126,978 of QTSX02005743.1, read as the reverse complement.
AGAGTTACAAGGGCAAAATAATTAAAAAATAGATAATGTTCTTTATTGGAATATTGATGTTATATAGTTGTTGTGACTCAGGGTAGTAGGAACATATTTATGAATATAACTTGGTTTACTTGGCAGGGGGTGGCTTGATCTAGATACTGAGTCAAGCGCTGAATTGAGATATTCACTGTGCAGGGATTGTCATTTGGTCATTTTACTAGGTTTGGCTATTTGAGTCAACTTCTGTATTGGAATTGGGTCACTGAGAAGTCCGGTTGTGGGTCAACCCCATTGTTTTGACACCCCCTGACTGAGGGTTGGCTTTCTCTGTTGGAAGGTCTGCTGAAAGCTCATTGGGTGTACATGCACCATACTGTACCATTTGTTGCTCAGTTGCAGAGAGGAAATTTTGTGTTGCTTCTGTTGGGCCTTTCAGGGATAGAGTCTGTTGTTATACAGGACTTTATCGTACTTTCTCTTGCCCAATCCTTGCACTAGGGAAGTGTTGTTGTTGTTTACATTTAATACAATGACAGGCCTTACTTTCTAAGGCTGTAACTTGCTTTTGTCTGTGTTCATTACCCATACTTTGTTGCCAACTTCATTTCTATTTTGGATGGGAAAAAGCATGTCTTTTAACTGTTTTTCTTCTCTATAATTTTAGCTGTTATTATCATAGAGTACTTGGAGGTCTGAGCTGTGCAGTAACTTACTTGGTATTTCTAACTTGGGCTCTGTGAGGGCTTGAACAATTTTTGGCCGTGTGCTGTAAACTAGTTCAAATGGGCCTTTCCCGGTGGATATTTTCACCCAGGTGCAGCTCACAAGGAGTGTGGTTGCTAGTGGTTTGTGTCAGTCCTCAGGCTTACCTGTGGTGAGCTTGGCAAGGGCCTGTACCAGGCTACCATTCAGTTACTTGACTCTAATGTTGGCCTGGGGATGTTATGGTGTTGTTACATTATGCTTTACACTCTGTTTAGTAAAGTAGATGTTGGTGTTGTCAGAGGACAACTATTTGTCTTTGTCATTGATTAGCAGTTCTGGTTTTCCAAACTTACTGATTATATCCTTGTCTATGAACCGCTGTACATCATTGCCAGTGTGCACCTTGACAGCCTGCGCCATGGCCAGCATGTAGCAAAGTTGATGGCTGTGATGATATATTTATTATCATTGTATTTTCTTGGCATGGGTCTCACAATATACATACCCAATACTTTGAAGAGTAGTTGAGTATGGATAGACAGTACAGACTTGGGTGATGTGTTGCCATTGGAAAATTCCTCACAAACCTCACATTGGTCAAGTACCTCTTGTATATCTCTGTACAGTGTGGGACACCAGGCCTTGCGTTTTAAGAACTTTTACAGGTTTTGCCTCTTTGTATGTCCTAGGTCCCAGTGGTAGCAGAAAATGGTGACAACTCTCTTATGTGTGAGTATGTATGAGATGGTCACACTGTCACTCATCTTGCAGTGGAAGGTCCCATAGACCTCAGTGAATAGGTGTTTGTTTTTGATCATGGTGTCTCTGGTGATATCAGAAGTGCCCAATGGAACCCTTTGTCCTTATTCCAAAGTAACAAGAGGTGTAGTCTGAGTCTAACCTGTTCTGTCCTCTTGAGGCCTTTACATATAGTTGCAAGAGGGCATTAACTATGACTTGTTCTGGTACCAGTTTGTATTGAATATTCATATTTAATCTTTCCAGGAACACTATCCAGTGTGCCTGCTACCAGGAGAGGTTAGCATGCTTTTTGAAGTAGATGATTGACTTGGGATCTTTCAGGCCAGCAAACTCTTCTTGTCTCTCTAAGTAGCAACATCACTTGACTAGGAAGTTGTGACTGTACAACAGTCACTTTTAGTAATTAGCCAAATAAATAATCTGAGATATATGAGGTTGCTCTTATTTTGTTGTTTATTTAATATGGATAAGTTTGTCTGAAATTCTTTGGGAAAAGATTCCTAGATGGAAGCTGTATATATATTTGATAAAAGAATAGAATATGATTTTGTTAGTTAGGTTGTACTAACTGAAAAAACTAAGGCAAGATTGGCCAAGTCCATCTTTGAGACTAGGTGTCTCAAAGCAATTGATTAACTGGGAAGGTTAATTAATATATACACCCTGGAATATGGCTAATGATGAGTTAATCATAGGGCCAAAATAGACTTGATTATGTATTGAGCAGTCCTGGTATTTGATAATGGTTTGAGTTAGATATTATACACCGTATAATAGGTGACTCAAACCAGTATCAAATCAGAGAGTATCTGCCGTGTAATCAATGGTTTTTACTATGTGGACTAGTGATTATACATCATATAAACTAGTAATTATATGGTGTCAAAACAGCAGGCTCAAACTGCCAGCAAGTTTCTGAGTAAGCGGATCTGTGACCCACAATCCAATTATCTAGTCACTTGGAGCCAGACTAAGAACTCAACTCAAATTTCCAAATCCAACAACATGAACAAATGATGATCCCTTATGGTAGATACCTCCTTTTGGCGCTTGACTCATTACCAGGATGAAGCCACTCCCTTCACCATCCCAGTGTGTGATCAACACAATCATGTTCCTGTTATCTGTGACTCACATTAAATATATAATCTTTATCTCTCAATAAATATTATATAGTTTCTAAATATTTTCCTCCTTGTAACTCTGCTAAAATAGCACAGTTACAACATTGGTAGCACAGGTAGGCTCTCCATCCTACCTTATCTTGCAAAATTCCACATGTTGCTTGTACTTTCTGCGGCCAACAAATCCTCAATAGAATCATGTCTGGCCTCCTGGTAGACTGGACATTGTACACACCTGGTGCCAAGATACCTGATGATTTTATCCTCTACCAGAACATGGTGATTCCACTCCCCGCGTTCAATGCCATGTCCTCCCAAGGGTTCTCTAGGCTTCCTCTTCTATGCCTTGAGCAACTGACAAAAACACTATGCCAGCCTATGTAGCCCAGAGACTTCAAAGCACGGCCCTGGAATCCTTTTCTGGGGCTAACAATGACAACACTGCTACATGGATCCAATCTGCCCAAAGCAAGCTGGCCCAAATGGAATGCCCACAAAAATTCTGGATTGCAGAGATCTCCATTCAACTGACTCATGATGCTGGCACTTGGTGCAACAAGTGGCACAAAGAGCACACAGATAAGGACTGGGACACCTTCAAACAAGACTTCTTGGCAAGGTTTGTGCTGAAAGACACCACACTTACAATCATACGCCAAACAAAGAACCTAACCCAGACCAGCACTTTAAAGGAGTTCACCTGTGCCTACAAGGAACTCCAACTATATGCCCCCTTGGATATGGCCTTTAAAACTCCAGCTACCCATCTCATGTACTACGACGCTATCAAGTTGCACATAATGAGACACATAAACCTGGACCAAGTAATCAACCTGCAAAGTTTGTAACGCAAGGCAGAGAAGGCTGAGCAAAAGTCCAATGCCCTTCACAAGGCGCAAACTGGAAAAAGAGAGAGACCCAAAGATTCTCACTCAGACAGGCTCTTGATTTGAACAACCCCTGGGAACAATGGCAGCAACATAAACCATAACCCACAGGCTCTAATGAACACAGAAACAGGAATAATAGTCAGTCAAACTGTACCCATTTTTGTATCACTGCCACACAAGGCAACCAAGACAAGGGAAAAGCCCAGGGAGAGCATTAAGCAATCCAAGCTCTCCCCAAACAACTCCTGACTTGCCCAATGATGAATACCAACCTGAGGACGTGGACCAGTGTCTAATGATCCAAGTGCCCTCAGAGGACCTGGTACTTTACACCATTACTGGATACCCCAATAAACTGATGTCTTACCCTTTCTGCTTTTGCAGTTACATGGGCTCAGCACTCCTGGACTTGGGCGCAGACCAAACCCTAGTCAACAGCAGCCTTTTAGATAAGTTCAAGCTAGCCACTAATCCTTTACAGATTAAAAATGTGGTTCTAGCTGATGAACATCACATTGCCGTGACAAAGGAAACTACCTCTTTCTCTGTCATGCTTGAGAACCTCCACTCCACTATCCAAGAGCCCGTTATCAGCTTCTCAAAGTTTGACATTGTAATGGGTTTGGATTGATTACAAAAGAACAACCATCACATAGACTAGGCAACCTCAGTATTGACCATCAAACGCAAGGGCGTCAACCACCAGATCTACCCTGACTTGTTAGACCAGCTCCTACGCAACCACATCTTTGTGCGCATCACAAAGACCCTAGACAAGAAAGAAAACCTCAAGGCAATTGACTGGGACTCCTGCCAGTACAAGATCATACACTTCAAAGACCACCTGGACACCACTACACCTCAATATTGCAAAATTGTAGCCCACCATCCAGAAATCTTCAAGGAGGCTTTACCCAGGCTGCCTCCAGAAAAGCATATCTAACACTCCATCCAACTAAAAGGAGCTGTACCTAAGGCATAACCCATCTATCTCCTGACTCCAAAAAAAGACAGCACCCTACGTGCTTATCTCAAAGAGGCGTTGGAGAAGGGACTTATCCGCCCCTCACAGTCTCCTTTTGGGGCTTCTGTGTTCTTTGTGGCCAAAAGGATGGTACCCTGCGTCTAGTCACAGATTATTGAGCCCTAAATAAAGTTACCATTAAGAATTGTTACCCACTGCCGCTCATTGACAACTTCTTTGATGCCCTGGGCGGCGTCACAGTCTTCTCCAAGATTGACTTAACCACAGGCTACAACCAGATCCATATCAAAGAAGAAGATATCCCCAAAACAGCTTTTTGCACTAAATACAGTTCATACAAATGTTTAGTACTCAATTTTGGTATGACAAACGCCCTGTCAACTTTTGTGACCTTCATGAACAAGGTATTTGCACCTCACATAGGCAAGCACGTCTTAGTCTACCTAAATAAAATTATTGTCTATAGCCCCTTGGTAGAGCAGCACCACAAGGACTTAGAGGCAGTCTTTGTTACCTTGGCACAACACAAGCTGCTAGTCAAGCCCTCCAAATGCCAGTTCTTCTGGGAGCAGCTTCCCTTCCTAGGCCACATAGACCCAAAAGATGGCATTAAATCCAACAATCAGAAGATCCAGGCCATCTGCAAATTCTGCCACCCAAAGACAAGTTGGAACTCCGCACATTCTTAGGAATGGTTGCCTACGTACATTGTTTATACCTGACTGCAGCGTTCTGACTGCACTCCTGTCTGCCATAACTGGCACCAAATCAAAGTTTTTATGGACTCACAACAAGACCTCTGCTTTAGATGTCTCAAAGAGAAACTCACAGCAGTACCTATCCTACAGTATCCCAAACGCAATGGGGAATACAAAATGGAAACTGACGCCTCAGACACATCCATTGGGGGAGTACTACAAATAAAAAACAATGATGGTGACTTCCTGCTTGTAGCCTAAAAATCACGTAAACTGACAGACAGCAAGTGCCAATACCCTATACACAACAAAGAATTGTTGGCAATTGTGCACTGCCTAGTCAAATGGCGTTGCTACCTAGAACAATAGGAAGAATTCACAGTGTTGACCAACCACAAGTCACTTATATATTTCAAACCCCAAGAAAATATGTCCTGCTGTCAGGCCCAATGGATGGAACTCCTGGAGAGATTCAATATGCGCATACAGTACAAGCCTGGTCCAGAGCTTGCCATGACAGACACACTCTTGCACTTGTACGTCAGAGCCACAAGGGGAGAGAATGGGCTTGACCCAGACTGGCCCCCTGGTGCTCTAAGCAAAAGACAAGGGTTTCCCCCCTGGCACTACAGGCATAACAAAGGAAACAGTCATTAAGAACAAATACTTATTTGTAGATGTGTATGAAACCCTACATCAAAAAATGTCCAACAGAACCACCATCCCTTATGTTCCCACACATCAGCAAGTCAACACCATCCTAAGTTACCATTGAGATCTAGGGCACACAAAAAGCCACAACCTCTACAAATTCCTTAAACACAAAGCATGGTGGCTAACCCTTTACTGAGATGTTCAGGAAGTCTTGGACCAATACAAAGTATGTGAGACATTTGCAAAGAGCAAAACCCCACCTAAGTCAGTACTACCTATCCACACACAACTATCCTTCAAGGTGTGGGCCCTAGACATTGTGGGCCCCATTCAAGGAAAACATAATGAGAAGAAGTACATCATTACCACAATAGACTTTGCCACACAATGGCCAGTGGCACAAGCAGTGAAGACACATACAGGCAATGATGTGTGGCAGTTCATAGGGAAATAAATCATCCCCAAGTTTGGAAAGCCAGTTTTTCCTGATAACCTCAGAGGCAAAGAGTTGACTTCTAAAGACACCAATGTATACCTCACCAAGAATGGGTCAAGCACACCGTAACAACGCCATACCACCCACAGGCCAATGGAAGTGTAGAGCGGCTAAATGGCAGCCTTGTGCAAGCCCTGGTCAAGCTCACCGCTGGGAGACCTGAGAACTGGTATAAGCAGCTACCAACTTCATTGCTTGTATGCCAGACCTGCGTGAACAGATCCACCAGGAAAAGCCCTTTTGAGCTAGTTTATGGCACATAACCCAATATTATCCAAGCACTATCAGGACCCAAGCTGGAAATGCCCAGTGAAGTTCCACCCCACTTGGATCCTCAAGTCATACAGGCCAATAGCAACTAAATAGAAAGAGAAGAAAAACGCCTACATAATACCTTTGTCCCCATCTGAGACAGACATGAGGTTGATGACAAAGTCTGGGTAATTAATACCAACAAGAGCAAGTTACAGCCAGAGAAAGTGGGTCCTGCCATCATTCTAAAGGTAAACAAAGACAACACTTAACTTGTGCAATGACTTGGTAAAAAAACAAGATAAAGTTCTCCATCATGATTGCCTGAGGCCCTGTAAAGCAAGACAAAAACAATGGGAGACTGTCCTACCCGCCACTGAACAACAGCTGGTGCAATATGGCGCCCAGGCTCCCAACAACCTCCCTGACAACCTGCCCCCAGAGGAGGCTGACCTTCAGTCAGGGGTGGTGTTGAAACAGAAGGCTTGACCCACCAGCAAGTTTCTGAGTAAGTGGATCCGCGACCCACAATCCAATTATCCAGTCACTTGGAGCCAGACTAAGAAATCAACTCAAATTTCCAAATTCAACAACATGAACAAAAGCTTATCCCTTACAATAGATACCTTGTTTTGGCGCTTGTCTCATTACCAGGATCAGGCCACCCCCTTCACCATCTCACTATGTGATTGACACAATCATATTCCTGTTATCCATGACTCACACTAAATATATAATCTTTATCTCTCAATAAATATTATATAGTTTCTAAACATTTTCCCCCTGTAAATTTGCTAAAACAGCACAGTTACAACATTAATTTATCTACTAATCAATTTTAGAAGTTTAAAATATAGATTTATTGGATTGTAAATAGGAATAAAATTGTTGGAGAAAATTGCTCAGGGAGGGGAAGCTCAGCTTAAATACTGAGTGAAATGTGGGGATAGACAGAGTGGTTTCCAGAGGCTGCTGCAAGAGTTGATGTTGAAGTATTGCCTTTCAGGACTGCAGCAAGCTGCAGCCTAAAGAGCAGGAAGAAGTAAGGTTTGAATGTGCTTTCAGGTTGCAGTTGGTCTGGTTGCTATGTGTTGGGGGCAATTTACACTGAGATGTGATTTATTTCTTTGACTTGTGTGATCTATGGAATCTGGCTGACTGTTATACTATGTATTAGGTGCAGTTGATCCAATTGTGGTTTTCCTAAAATTCTGATTAACTGATTTAAACACTGGAATTTTTTTGGATTCATTAATTGATTGATCATTTATCTTATTGATGTACTTATTGTTGTTATTGTTTTACCCAGGTTCAATTGATTTAAATTAGAACTTATATAGTTTGAGCTGCTTTTGGTTGTGTTTTTGTTTTTGCATTTGAAATTCAAATTAAAGTGTATATTAAACATACATTTATTTTTTAAATTCAAACGCGGTTTTAACAGCCCATCCTTTAAAATTTCTTCTTTTAATCCAGAATCTGGTTCTGAATTAATAATGCATTAATATTATCATTTTTGTTTGAATTTCTAGTCCCAGTATTAAATTCCTTTTGTTTAAGATGAATGGAATTCCTTAAACTAGGAATGCTGTTTATTATTGTCACTGACCCTCAGTGTTGAGGGCAATCCAGATGAAGAAAGCTTACAAGGCCAAATGCAGCTGTATGCAGAGAAGCTATCTGGGTATGATTACAATATCATCTACTGTCCAGGGTTAAAAAATCATATTTGTGACTTGTTGTCCCAAGTGCTGTTAGCCTGTGGAGAAATTGAGACACTGGAAGCACAGGAAGCTTTATTGAGGAATAGGATTTATGTAGGAAAATCCAAGCATATTCAAGTGGTCTGAGATCTCCATGTGTAGTGGGGAAGTTACCTCCAGTACAAAAAGCTATGGCAAGAGGTGAAAGCTCAGTACTGGTGGTCAGAAATGAAAGCTACAGTCCTTCAGATTTTGCAAGAATGTGATATTTTCTGAAATTATTGACAACAAAATCCAAGGTGCAGCTGAAGTCAGTGGTGTTGTATTATCCTTTTGAGTTGGTCTAAATGGATACTGGTCACACTACGTTAGAAAGTGGTTGAAAATAATAATTTGTGGTTGCAATTGATTCTTTTACCAAATAGGTGGAAGTTCAAGTGCTGACCAAGGAAACAAGTGTTGTAATTGCTAAGTTTCTCCAAGAAGAAATAATAGCACAACATGGTTGTCCTGAGAAGGTTCTTACCAATAAAGGACTACCTTATGTAGGGTCAGCATTAACTAAGGAATGCTTGAAATGGGGTATTAATAAGTTAACTTCAGCCCCATATCATCCTGAGACAAATGGTTTGGCCAAAAAAACCATTGGAACATTGAAGCGCATCATGGAGAAACTGGATGATGGAGCCACAACCCATTAGAAGGATCACCTGGCAATGAGAGTCATGGAATACTGTACAATGCCTCATGATACTACTGGGTTTTCTTCATTTTGGATGTTGTATGTCCAGGAAACTACAACAAGCACTGAGGTTAGTCAATGGGAGTTTTTGGAAAAGAATTCATATAGTAGTTTTCAAACCTGTTGAGATTCACATATATTATTCAGTTTAGAACATATGAACTCAGTCTAAAAACAAAAATCAAGAAATTTATATTAAATTAGAATATATTTGGATCCATTTTAATTTCATTTTTAGACTGAGTTCATGCGTTCTAAACTGAATAATATGTTTATCTCAACAGGTTTGAAAACTACTGTATGAAGACGCTGTAGAAAAACATGCAGTCAAGATTCAGAAATTATTTGCCAAGGCAAGGAATAAGGAAGAGTGGCTTCAAGAGAAATGTACTGCCAAGTGAAACTCAAAGCCTAGAGTACTTCCCTATGATTATTTCAGGTTGGAGATGTGGTGTGGTTTGATCAAAAGTGCCAAGAGAAACACCCCAGGAGAGGTCTTCAGTGTTGGATGGGTCCTATGAAGATTAGATTGGTCAGTCCAGAGCCAAACTACCTAATTCAAGGAGTTGGAGCTGCCCTAGGAGAATAATGGTCCTGTATTTGTGACAGAAATCACAGGATAGTATGGAGCTGTTTCTAAATGGTGGGTAATTATCACCCAAATCCACATATAATTAATGATTAACCACCAATGTGGCTTCAGATATTGTTTTGTGAGATTTCCAATTGAGATACTAGGATTAAGTAAAACAATTAATCCTAACCAAAGTAGCCCAAGATAAATAGCCTGTGAAAGAATCAGAGTATCTTCAGAATAAAATTAAGGACATTGAGATACAACAAGATTTTCAGCTTCAAAAGACAGATGGAACAACTCTGAGATTAGCAGGCATTGAATTAACATTGGGCAGTGTCAACAACAAAGTTTCAACTGCAGGGCCCCATCTTCCAGTAATGATCCAGCTTATAATCAGATTGTAGGGAATTTAGCGCAACAATCCAACTACTGGATGCATTTCTTAAAATAAAATTAGACCAAGGGATAAGTAATTTTTATTGAGTAAGTTTTTTAAAGACTCAACTCTTAAGAGTTGAAACAGTGAAAATTATTCAATATATATCAAAAATTGACTAAGCAATACCGCCTGGATCCTGAGCTCCTATTCCTTCCACATTGTTAAGTGAGTATCTGGTCCAGGTTGCAAAGAACCCTTGGGTGACTAATTTCTGATGACCATGCTGATAAACAAGTTCATATCTAGTGACCCTTAAATTATTTTGATTTATCAACGTCAACTTACAGGGGGAATCAGATCTGACCAGCAAACTTGAGCAGCCGTAACCCATTTGCAATCAACTGTTTGATTCAAGTCTGTTAAATCAGTCAGCTTTGTTAAAGGTTTCCTGGCTTTCCCGGCTTTCCAAGCTTTCCTACTTGGCCAAATAATCCCCAGAATTATGGAACTTACCATGACATTACCCTCTGCTTTAGCCTGGGGCACAATACCACCATCCAGAAAATGGGATAGGGAAAAAATTTTGTGGGCAGGGGGAAGTTTTATTGTGGCCAAGGTAAGCTTGGGGTGGCCAATGGCGGTTGGGTAGAAATTGTAGAACTCTTGGATAAGGACTGGGGAATTGGAGCAATCATATTGGGGAACCCATGAGTTTTCAAAATTGGGATAACCCTTCCATGACACAAATACTCTAGACAACATCAATTCTTACGAGAAGCCAAAATGTAATTCAACTCATACTCAGGTTCTCCTTCCACCAGAATGGGTTGGGAAGAAGGAATCTCAGTACCCTTAAGAGTAAGTAAGCATTCATGGAAAGTGTGGAAAATCTTAAAAGCTGGGGGTAAATCTAGTTGATATGTAGAGGGACTAATTTGACACTCAACTTTGAAGGGACCAACTTGCTTGGGACCTAATTTGCAGCAAGAGACCTTCAATTTCATATTGCAAGCATCCACCATGACCAGATCCCCTGGTTGATAGGTTGGACCTTCCTGGCGCTTGCAATCTGTGTATTCCTTGTAAATTGTCACAGTGGCAGCAAGAGTAACCTGGAGCTCCCAATGAACTTGCTTCAATGCAGCAGCCTGATCAGTTGCAGCTTCTACATTGCTAACCAAACAAGGACCCATGTTGGACAAGGGATTGTAGCCCACATTGGCATAAAATGGCGGGACTTAAGTTGACGTGTGTGGGGTGTTGTTATATGTGAACTCTGCCATGGGTAAGTTAGCACACCAGTCATCTTGTTGTGCATTAGTGTAGCAGCGCAGGTAGACCTCCAAACCTTAGTTTACCCTCTCTGTTTATCATTGGATTGGGGGTGAAAAGCTGTAGAACAACACAATTTGATACCAAGAATTCCAGTAAAAGCTTCCCAAAACTGAGCAATAAATTGGGGTCTGTAATCACTCACAATCTCCATCAGAATGCCATACAGGGAGAATATTCTATTCACAAACAACCTAGCTGTTTCCACCAAAGTAATTGTGTTTGAGCAAGGTAAAAAGAGTGCCATTTTTGTGAAACAATCTACCACCATAATTGCATCAACCCCATTGGAATTGGGAAGTTCATTAATGAAATCTACAGACACAGACATCCAAGGTCCTGCAGCAGACTACAGTGGAACCAGTAAACCAGTATTCTTGTTCCAGGTTTCCTTGGACCAAACACATACCAGGCAGTCTCAAACAAAAGCTGCTACCTGCACTGTCAAACCTTTCCAGGAAAACTGGCAACAGATTAGCTCCACTGTTTTGTTTTTCCTGGGTGGCCTGCCGTTGGACAGGTATGATGGGCCTCCATGATTTTGTCCCAAATGGTTCATTCAAGAACCCACAAGCAACCTTGACAGTATAAAACTGGACCTATCTTGTGATAGCCCTGTGGCTGACTAACCAGGCTTGCACATGCTAGTTCCAATAGCCTATTGTAACCTTTGGACAGAGGTTGCAGAAACTTAACTTTGTAGTATAAATCTAATTCTGTGCCCTCAGTTAAGGACATAGTGGCCAGCAAAGCAGGTGGTGGTAATACAAAAGGTACCACAGCCTTGTCTGGAATCATAGTATGTGTGTTAAACTTAGCATCCATATCAGCATATGGGAGATGGGAAGGGTTTCTGCTCAGCACATCTGCCAAGTGATTATCAGTATCCTTAATGAACTTTTAGCAAAACTTGTATCTTGTCAGATCACCATGCCATCTGGATTGGCAGCCCAACAAAACCCTAGGTTGGCAATAATACAGAAGAGCTTTATGGTTGGTCCTTACAGCAAACGGATGACACACTGACATGAGATGTTGGTGCCAATGTTTTAAGGATTCCAAAACTACCAACAATTCCTTATCATAAATCATGTATTTTTGTTCCTGAGCTTCCATCTTTTGGGAGAAATACCCTACAGGTCTCTCAACCCCATCACCAGCAGTTTGTAATAACACACCAGCCACAGCATATTTAGAGGCATCTATGGAAACCACAAAGGGGAGCTCAGGATCTACATGTCTCAACACAGGTGAAGATAACAAAATAGCCTTGACTGCTGTGAACGTGTTTGCGCACTCAGGTGTCCAGATCAAAGTTGACTTTCTGCTAGCCAAATATAAGGGGGCAGCCACTTCAGACAAGTGTGATGTAAATTTCTTTAAAAACGTACAAGTTCCCAAGAAACTTTGGAGTTGGGATACAATTATAAGAGTAGCATACTCTTGAACTGCTGCTTCCTTGTCAGGAGCAATATTGTGACCATCTTTGAATATAATATTACCCAAGAATGTAACCTTACGCTTAAAGAATTCACACTTACTCCATTTGATAATCAAATTAGCCTGGAGGATGCGCTCTACAACTGCTGACAGGTGGGCCTTATGTGACTCCTCATCTGGAGAGAAAACCAAGATGTTGTCCATATATGCAATGGTACATACACCCAGGAGGTCCCCCAAGACTGAATCAATCAACTACTGAAAACAAGCCGGAGCATTCTTCAATCCAAAAGACATGACGTAGAACTGGAAGATACCTTTATTAGTCCTGAATGCCGTCAACCATTCCATATCTTCTGTGATCCTAATCTGGTTAACTTCATTCAACAGATCAAGCTTCAAGAATACCTTTGCCTTCTCAATGCACCAAGAAATTTATGCCTCAAGTGGTAAAGGATAGGGGTCAGGAATAGTAATGTTATTCAAGTTCCCGTTTTCAACACAAAGTCAAAGAGAACCATCAGATTTTTGTACAAACAGCAGTGAAGAGAAGATTGACAAAGCCTTCTTAAAGATATAACCTTTTTCCAACATGTCTCAAGTCCACTTCTTTAAGCATGCGTCTTTCTTTAAGGTCAAAGGATAAATAGGAGACACAATACAAATCAGATCAACAGTAACTTTAAAGTCAAAGTCAAATTGAGTATGCTTAGGAAGGACCTTGCCCCTAGTAGTGTCAAATGCTACAGACCAGGGTTGAAGGCATGCAAGTAAATCCAAACTAACAGGTGCAGGGACAGGGACAGACTGGATTTTCTGAGAAGAATGCTCTAATTCAGACATACCTAATAACAGAATATGGATATATATGCCCAAAGAGTGTTCCACTTGCAGATCATTTTCTTTTAGAAGGGTTGATACATTATGGTTACGCCACCAGCCCACCCCCAAGATAATAGGATAAATAAGGGTAGAGAAAATGGAGAACCTTGCAGTAAAAGACTGACCTGCAACTACAAATGTCACTGGATTCTTAAGCTGGAAAGAGGGAACCTTTGACAGTTTCCACCCCTAACAAGCATTCCAGGGTAATACTTGAGTTGCAGCAAGTCCGCAGTCTCAACACTCATGAAGTTCTCAGAAGCACCTGTATATAACAGAATGGCTGGCTGATAGATATTTTGACTGGTGTTGATGCTACCTTAAAACAAGAAGTAGCCAGAAGTAGATTTATTTGCAGCAAATGTTTCAATCTTAGCAGAATTCTGCTTCTCTTTGGTGGTACAGACAGCAGCTAAAGAGGCAGGGTGCTCCTGAAAATATTGCTTCATCATTTCTTGGACAGCAATAGGAAGGACAGGATGATCACAATTGATGGTAACAAGGGGCAACTCTTTGGACTCAACTATTGAATACTTTGCGGTTACAACATGCTGAAGCATAGCTAATGAACTCTCAGGAATAGCCACTACTGGAGCTTCATTTGCCTTGACAGGTCTGTTCAAATTGCCAATTGCACCTGAGAAGAAATACAGGGAGAATAATCCTGACTCTGGCTAGAAGATACCACCACAGAACAAGTCCCAGAAAACCAGGAGCGCACAGCAGGTGTGGCTTTGATCTCCATTAAACCTAGCTTAGAAATCAACAAATTTGAGACCAAAGAAAGAATTTGGCTTACCAGGGCCTCAGTTGTGGTTTGACAGGGAATCCCAAACAACCAAATCCTGGGAAGTCTGTTCAACTGCTAACCACAACGCTGAGAGTTTATTCACCTTGGGAACATCAATTGTACAGCAGTAGGCAAGAAACTGAGGAAGGAATATTGAAAGCGGAGTAGTACCCTGTTGGAAGGCGTACAACTTACAATATACTTTGAGCTCCTCAAGAGATACACACAAATTTTTTAACAAAGGGTACAAAGATGCACTTTCTGTCAAAACACGTAGATTGCACTCCACTGCAGACAACAACCATTTGCGAGCATCCTCAGAAACCTTTGTCATCACATAGTAAACTTGGGATTTGTGACTAAGGCTTGAACTGGAATAGAATGATAAAGCTGAAAAAACTTCATACAAAATTTCAGCAGTAGGTGGAGCAGGAAAAATAATCCAGACATCAAAATGACATGGCGCAGCGGAAACAGGAAACAGAAGATCCAGTCTCAACAACTGCAACTGGAGATGGGAACCAAAAATTAAAGAAAATTATAAACTGAAAACTCAGAAAAGAACCAATACAAATAAACATGGTAAACACAGATATCTAATGGAACAGGAGAAAAGAAACACAAATTCATGAAAAAATGCTTCCAAAAACTCAGACATAGAAGAGTTGAGTAATGTGCTGGAAATCACAGGATAGTATGGAGCTGTTTCTAAATGGTGGGGAATCACCACCCAAATCCACATATAATTCATGATTAACCACCAATGTGGCTTCAGATATTATTTTGTGAGATTTCCAATTGAGATACTATGATTAAGTAAAACAATTAATCCTAACCAAAGTAGCCCAAGATAAATAGCCTGTGAAAGCATCAGAGTATCTTCAGAACAAAATTCAGGACATTGAGATACAACAAAATTTCAGTTTCAAGGACAGGGGGAGAAGCTCCAAGATTAGCAGGCATGGAATTAACATTGGGAGGTACCAACAACAAAGTTCCAACTGCAGGGCCCCATCTTCCAGTAATGATCCAGCTTATAATCAGATTGTAGGAAATTTAGTGCAACAATCCAACTACAGGATGCATTTTTAAAAATGTAAATTAGACCAAGGGACATATGATTTTTATTGAGTAAATTTTGGAAGGACTCACCTCTAAGAGTTGAAACAGTGAAAATTATTCAATATATGGGTCATTATTTGTTAGATTAATCTGTTTCCTATTAACTGTGCTACTTAAAACTTTAAAATTTTGTTTTAATTTTCTTATCAATAAATTTAAATAATTACAACAATTTTATCAAAATAAATCTTATTTAATCCTTATAATATAAAAACCTATATTAAATTAATCATTTTCTACTTACAGCTAAATTAAACTGTATTAAAAGCTAGTAACAATCTTATTTCATATACCATTATTTCTTGAAAGCTGATTAGTACAAAATGACATCATTCTAAAAAGAGCAACATAAAAATACAATAAAAACTGATATGATGCTTTTTGTTGGAAATCAAATTGTTGCCTAAAATCTTAGCTTTTTTAAAATATTTAATTTAAAATATAATAATTTTTGAATCCCTCTTTTTAAAAAGAGGGCAGATAGCTTTTTTGCATATTTAATAAATATTAAATAATTTTGGATTTTTTTAAAAAAATCTAGTAAAAAGCTAAAAAAAACTAAAACTAAAATTAAAACTGAACTTTTATTGAAATTTCAGTGATCTCATTTAGCATAAGTAATTTATTCTTAAGTTAGATTTTATAGAAAATATATAATAAGAACTTATAAGAGAGTAAAATTTTTTCTTTTCAAAATTTTAAGTATTTAATATTAATAAAATAGCTTTATACAACTATTTAATAAAATTATATTTTTATACTGTATGCTAGAGATAATATGTATAAAAAATTCAAACATAAAAAAGAATGTAGCAAAATCTTGCTTTATTTAATTAAAATTTATAAAGGTTAAAATTTATTTGAACTAAATGGAAAATGATCTTAGTCATTGTATCTATAAAAATAAGATACAAATTTAATTATACAAGCAAATATTTATATGTGATTAGAAAAATATTTTTGTTTTGATAGATTTAAAATATATAAAGTTCATTTTTTAAGAACTGTTAAAGGTTATAATAAACTTAAGTTTATTTAAAAAAAGGTTTTTGAGTTGGTTACTAAAAGTAAGCTAAATAATGATTTATACTTTAAATTTAGTTTACTGATTAAAATATCATACTTTAAGAGTTAATTAGCATATTTTATTTCAAATAATAATTTTATAAGCTTACATTCAAAGCCACTTCAAGATACTAAATTGGTATTGAAATGTAAAGTTGCAGCCAAATTCTGAAAGCTGAGATTAAGGGCTTTCTAATGATACTAGTTTGAGTGAGATTGAAGTACTATTTGCGGAAATATCAACAGTTAACCAGGATATAAAAAGGGGTAAATAAACAATGATATCAGACTTCAGGGGTGATATTGATAAATTAAGGATATCAGTTGGGGGTCAGTTGGGAATTTATACCTGTAGTGCAAAAGCTCAGCTAACATGGTATTTAAACAGCTCAAATTTACAGAAATTTACTTTACAATCTACACCTTTACTCCTCTCTGATAACTGCACATCTATTTCCAAGCAAGAACTGCCTGAACCAAGCCAAGGAACCTAACCACTATCATTATGGAACCTATCAAGTTTGCACCTCAGATGACACCCTTCTTCTCACTGGGGGCTTCTACTAAGAGAGAAAGAATCTCTATGCTTAAACAAGCATTCCTTTTTACTGCTGGCAGTGATCTTAACAGCTTTGTTGAGCATTTCTTATTAAAAACAGAGTTTGGAAAAAGTACCTTCTTACCTGTCATACAAAATTCTAAGACAGATGATTTCCTTAACAACCTAAAGGAATTGATGTCAGAGTCCCCTGCCAAGCACCTTCCTTCCCTAAGAGCATTGGTTACATCAAGCTATAGTCTGAAAGAGCTTTGGGATTGTGGATTTAAAATGACAAAAAATGAGTATTCATATTCTAAAAAAAATAAAAAAATGCTAAAAAAGCATCATTAAATTCAAAAAATAAAAAAGGAAAAAATGATTAAGTAAAGAAAGAAAACATAAAAAATATTTTAAAACATATATTAAAAAATTCATTTCCAACTAGCCAATTCACTAAAAAAATCCCCTGGATTGATTTATGAAGAATTACAAAAAGAGTTGAGTGAATACTCAACTAAAATAAAATACTCATTATTGAAAACAAAAAAAGAAATTTTCAAAGATATGAAAATAAAAAACAATATTTCTATTTCACTTTCCACTTTTTATAAGCTTATTCCTAATAATATAATTAAAAGCAAAAAGCAAACTGATATGTGTAACATTTGTAACTTAAAAAGTCATTAGAAATGAAGAAAAAGGATTTGAGTATAAAGAAGTTGTCATTCCTAAATCTATTAAAGAAAATTTGGAATCTATTGACCTACATGAAAAATTTTATAAGCATCAAAATAAAGAATATATTAGTGATATAAATAATCTTGATAATAATTCATGTGTTATAGTAATAGACTATAAAGAAAACTTTAAAATAGGTGGGGGTCCTATAGAGACAAATAATTGTTTTTATGAGAAAATACCTATTTCTTTATCAGGATTTGCAATTGCTTTTAAAGAAAATAAGAAAATTAAATATGAGTATCATGACTTTTTATCTGAAATTTTATCTCATGACTCTTTGTTTTCAGGTCAGTGTTTGATAAGTCTGCTTAAAAATAATAAATTTAAGAATATTAAAAATATTAAAGTTTGGACTGATAATGGTAATCATTTCAGATCTTATGAATTCTTATATTATCTTTTTAAAGAGGTACCTAAAATTATAAAAGGAACAATTAAGTTTAATAGATTTGTTGAGTGTCATGGCAAAAGTATTGTTGATGGTCATTTTGGTGTATTATCTAAAATATTTAAACAAAAGGAAAATGAGATGTATATAAAAAATATAAATGATCTCAAAATGGTTTTTGAGAGAGAGGAAGAAAGAAAGGGTCTATATGAGACACTTGTAAATAATTCAGATGTTTCCCAAAAAATCTTTTTTCACATCTATGATAGAAAATCTAGGCCTAAAAAAAGCTGGCTTGAAGTCAAAGCATTTTATGTTAATCTTTCATATTTAATGAAAGATGGTGAGCTGTATGTTTCACCTTTGACATTTGAGGATGTTAAGGAGTACTCCAAAATAAATTATTGTGCAAAGTTCTGCACAGATGACAGAGAAACAAAGAGAGCTGATACTACTAAAGGATTAGTAGGACATGTTCATGAAGTTGGACGCATAAAAAAAACTTATATTTCACATAGGGTAATTAGTCTTTTAAATACAACAACTTTTTTTTCTAAAAATAATTAAGAAATTAATTATATGAGCCAAAGATAGGGTAATAGCAATTATAGCTTTGGGGCTGCTATTACTCTCCCATGCAACTCATATATTTAATTCTTGGCTTATTAAAATAGAGAAAAGGGTTTTAGCAAAAAATACAGCTAATAGAAATAAGATTTATTTCTATTATTTGTATATTTTACACTCTTAAACTTTTCTTCAGTAAACTAAGCATTATACTAATGTTCAAAAAACATAAGTTTATGACTTAAATGATACCAAAGAAGTTAAAAGGCTTTGAAATGCTTAAGCTGGCGCCTTGGCTTAATCTAACAAATAATGACCCACATATTGTGTGACTTCATTTTGTTTTGTGCTTGTGAAATCTTACTTCTAGATTGCTCAAATTTTGTTTTGTTTTAGTCTTTCTGTTGGTGCCTCATATGAATCTTGTTAGATTATAATATACTCTGGAACGTCATCCATCCATCTCACTTGTTGTGTCAGCTCATTTTGTTTGTGGTTTAAACTACATTGCTTGATGTTTGATATAATTTTTTAAAGTGTGCTAGCAAAATTTTGTTTATTTTTGACAGTTCATTTGTTAACCAAAATTATTTAAACTATTTAAATCCTGAATCTTGCACAACTTGGAATTCATTTAAATCTTAAATCATTTTGTTTAAATCTGAGTTATTTTTTGGTTGTTGCTATAGATTTTAAAACTACTGTAAAAATTTGATTTGAAAAGGGATTGAATTTGATTTGAATCATTATTTTCTGAAGTTTGACTTGACAATTAAAAGTAAGCTTGTTGTTTTGTCAAATATATACTTCTGGTAAGTATAATAAACAAGATAAAGGGGGAAATCAAGAAGAGAATGATACTTTATTTGATATGAATATAGAATATTATATAGCATTGTGAGAAGCCACATACTGTCCATGTACGTCATGGTAGTCATGGGGATTATCTTAGTAGTGTTCCTCTTAAGTCACAAGGCTTGTTCAAGTTGTGTTCTGCTTAGGATTTGGAATGTTTGATTCCTGTAATAGATGGCTGAATGATAGTAGTGCCACTGAATTTATGATTAGTCAGGGAATCATTTGGCAATTCACTCAGGGAATTAATTTCCTAAGAGGGAGTAATTGAAGGTTTTGCAACATCTCCCCCTGGGGTGCTGGAAGGTGGAACCTTAGGAATTTTCTTAAGTGTGCCGGGAATACAAGCTTGATATTGATCCAGTTTGGCGTTGGAAACAGGGAGTCTGGAATTGTGTTGAGCTGTTCTTGCTTTGCACAGGCTAAGGCAGTTGTGATGCATGCACTTTAGTTTGGTTTCAGCGCCAATTCCCTTGGTGAGGTAGGTATTGTTGGGCTTTACCTTCATTACAATGCCTGGATCTTGTAACCCTGGATCTAACTTGTGCTGATTGTGAATGGCAACCCAAATATTTTCCCCAACTTGGAATCTTTCCTGTTATAGGGAGATTTCTTCTCTCTTGACTCTTTTCTTTTCCATGTCTTCTTGGTCCTTCCTAGCGCACTGGACATTAGGGTCACTGTTTTCTGGTACTTTATTAGTGTCAGGGACCAACTTAAGGGGGAATAAGCCCCCAATATGGTGGGCCAGAGCCCCTATGTTAAGTCCTGCAATGACCAAACCAATGGGTACTGTGACCATGGAAAGGTGGCCAAAGTGGCCCAGATAGGCAAATCTACCTATCATAGAGATAAACTGACCCAACAGGTAATACCCTACCAAGTATGTCAACAGGTAGAAAGATTTGTTAGGTCTAACTAGAGAGGGTTCAACTGGAGGAGGAGAAGTGGTAGTGTAACCATAATTGAACTTTCTTCCCTAGTGTCCTGAGGGATACTTGAGCCACCAATTGGCCAGGGACTCCTTCTGGTGGGAATCATTGGGGGAGGAGTTGTGCCAGTCAATGGTGGGAGTAGGGTTTTCAAGACCCAATACAACAGTAAGCAGAAGGACTAAAAACCAGAACAGAAATAAAATTCCTTTCATGGTTTCAGATGAGAGATCAGAAGATAAGTGTGAGCAGGAGTAGTGTAGAAATAAGTCTTTATTGTTGTAACATTAAAAATGATAAATATGGCTCACTTAAATAACCTCAAAATAGAGGCTGGAACATTTTAAGTGGCTATTGGGAAATAGAGGGATTTTCAGAGGATTCTCATGATTATTGTTAGTGAAACTAATACCTGTGTGATCTATGCCTCAACTGGTGCCTTAAGGATAATCATTAAGATATTTGGGAGGACATAGGAGAAAGACAAAGCCACAAGATCAGAGACAATTAAGCGTTGTAAATACTTAATCTTTGAGAAGATCAAGTACAGAGCCAGGCCCAGGAATGTAACCAGTGGATTCAAAAGCAAAAAGAAAGAAGAAACTGGCCAATCAGGGTCTAAACAGTAAGTGACGTGTCTAAGAGGTTTACTAATGTTTTTGAAAACAAAACCAAGATTGAAAGTGAAAGTTGAATTCAAGAATTCAATATAAAAAGGTAATGTAAGTTGCTCTGGAGATTGTAAAATAACATTTGGTTTGTTTTTATGGTTTTGGGTTTGATCTCTGTCTGGGTCAGCCCCAGAGTCCACCTGGGGGTCTAAAAATTGGTTATTGGTTTCCTTTTCTTTGGTGTTTGTCATAGAGTCCTCCAAATAATTTATGTAGTCAGGGAAAAAATCCCTGAAAATTAGGTATTGATAAGTTTGGTCCTACATTAGTACTAACAAGGGTGGTTTTTTGCCCATAGACAAGTTCATACAGGCTTTTTCCCATGTTGCAGTTGACTCTTGTTCTACACATCATGAGTGCTGTTGGTAGCATGTCAACTCAGGATTTTGGATTGTTGGGGGACAACTTACTGAGGGCTTCTACTAGTGAGATGTTTAGTTGTTCTACTCTTCCATTTGCTTGTGGGTGATACAGGCTGGCTGTGATGTGTCTTATTCTGTTCTTGGTGAGGTAGATATTGGTATTAATGGCCTTAAGTTTGGTACCTCTGTCTCTGATCAGGAGGTTGGGTTTTCCAAACTTAGCTATGATTTCTTTATCAATAAATTATCTCACATCATTGCCTTTGTGTTCTTTTGTAGCTTGTGCCAGGGGCACCTGATTGCATAGTAAATAGCTGTTATGATGTACTTTTTTGCCTTTTTTATTACCAGGCATTAGTCCCACAATATCCAGTGACCACACATTGAAAAGTTGTGTGATTAACACTGGTAGTACTGACTTGGGCATTGTCTTGGATTGGGCGTAATTTTCACATACTTTGCATTTCTCCTGTACTTCCTTGATATCATCCAGCATGTTGGGCCATCAGTAGCGCATCTTGTGGTATTCATGCAAGTTCTTGCTATGGGTGTGTCCCAGATATACGTGGTATTGGAGGATTGTGTCAATCTTCTGTGTTGGCAGGACGTAGGGTACAGTGTCACCACTTGGAAGTATTTGGTGTAGTGTGACATGTATGTTTTTGAGCAGACAATTGTTCTTGAGGGCTTTCTCTTGGATGTCCATTGGTGTGCCAGGTGGGAACCCTTCCTGGAGATCCCCCATTATTAACATGGGTCAATTGAGATCCCCATCAGTGCATAGAACATGTTTACTTTATAGTCTTGATAGGGCGTCTGTGGTAATCATTTCCTTGCCTGGCTTGTATTCAATTTTCATGGGGAATCTCTGTATGAAACTCATTCATTTGGCTTGTCTTCCTGACAGGTGTTATTGAGTTTTGAAAAATATCAATGACTTATGGTTGGTTAGCACTTTGAATTTTTGTGCACCTTTCAGGTAGCATTGTCATTTCATGAGGCAGTGGACAATAGCTACCAGTTCCTTGTCATGTATAGGATATCTTTGCTCACCATCAGACAGTTTTCTAGATTCATATGCTACAGGGAGGAAGTCCTTTTCTGCAGTTTGAATTTGGAGTACTCCTCTTGTTGCGTAATTGGATGTGTCAGTTTCCAGCTCATATATTCCCTCACAATTTGGATACTGGAGAATAGGGGCAGTGATCATGTGCTCTTTAAGTTGTTAGAAATGTTGGTCTCTTAGAGGTGTCCACACAAATTTGGTTGTCTTGCTAGTGATTGTGGATAAGGGAGCAGTCAAGGCGCCCCGTTTGAGGATAAACCTCTTGACACAGGCAACCATTCCCAGGAATGTACAAAGCTCACTTTTATTTTGTGGCGCTGGCATGTCAGTTATGGCTTGTATATTTTATGGGTCTGGTTTTATTCCGTTCTTAATAATAATTTGTCCTAGGAATGTGAGTTTGAACAAGAAGAAGTTGCATTTTGAGGGTTTGGCTATAAGTTGGTTGTCTTTGAGGGTGAAGAGGACCAGGCAGACGTCTTTCCAGTGTTGTTCTACATCCAGACTATATATGATTATGTTATCTAGGTAGATGATTGCTCTTTTTCCAATGTGCTCCTTGAAGACTTCATTAATAAAGGTTACAAAAGTGCTTAGAGCGTTTTTCATGCCAAAGTTGAGGACCACATACTCAAAGGAACTATACTTTGTTCTGAATGCTGTTTTTGGTATAGCTTCTGGTTTCACGGGGATTTGGTGATAACCTGCTGCCAAGTCAATTTTTGTGAAGACTTGAGACCCCCCAGGGCGTCAAAAAGGTCATCAATTAGGGGCAGGGAATACCTGTTCTTAATTGTGACCTTGTTGAGTGCTCTGTAGTTGGTGACCAGGCGGACTCCTCCATCTTTCTTTACCACAAAGAAGACAGCAGCACCAAAAGGTGACTTTGATGGTTGTATGAGTCCTTTCTTGAGTGTTTTGTCAAGGTAAGCTTTTAGGGTGTTGTCTTCCTGTGGTGTGAGGTGATAGATAGGTTGTGCTTTAGGTACTCTCCCTTTGAGGTCAATTTTGTGTTGTATGTTGCAGACAGGAGGTAATCCTGGCAGTGTTTCTTGAAAGACAGCGGGGAACTTGTTAACTAGCTGGTCTTGGATGTGGTCCTCTTCACATCAAGTTTCCGTATTTTAAAGTGGATAACCTTGTACGTGCAGGTGCTCCAATTGATTTTGCTAGGGTTGGTTTCCTCCTCTGTCTCCATGATTTTCAAAAATACATGCTGTCACAGATCCTGAATGGATTAGTCATTAAGTTTTCCACTTAGGTATTGAGCAATGAAACAATTGTGCAATTGCTTCTTCTCAACACGGTTTTAATAAGGTTAACTACATTTAAAATGCTCATAAAACGGGTTTTTGAGCCATCTATCAAATGTGCTTCAGACACGGGCTTCAATTCTGAGGTTAATTATAGAAACAACGTAAATAGAGCCACATGCCTCTATAAGGAAAGCCGTGTGAAACTGGTTGCTTCATTGCGCAGGACTTTCTACTATGCCTGTCCACTCTCCTCCATTAGGAAAGTCCTTCTGTCTGTGCCTCCATTCCCCTGGTGTATATTCCCCTGCCTTATACTATATAAGCCTTTCACTATCAAATAAAGCACTAGTTTTGTCATAATACCTTATATTCTTCTGTCCTATCTAAAGGCTGCCACTATATCATCAACAGGTATAGTATTAAGAAATAGGTTCCTGACTAACTGTTTATAAAAATTAGCACCTCTTGCTGCTACAATTATAACATTGGCGCTCATGTCTTACCACACCAATAGCCCCTACCCCTGTGGTCCTTTCAATGAGGAGGAAGGAATACCCCTGGCTGAGCCTTCTGCCAGTGCTTCTCCCTATCACCAGGCACTGGCCTTCACTGCTTTCAACGCCCATGCTGGGGAAAAGAAGGCACTCCCTATGTCCTGCCTGCCCTCAGCCACTTCATGTCAGAATATCAGCGTTCTCAAGCCATTGTTTTTGGTTGACCCCTGGTCCTCCAAGCCCCTGCTCCTTTGGAGATGAACGTCAACTCCTCTCCTTCTGAGGACGCCATCCATAGTGCCATCCATGCTATTGACTCTGGTGCTGCTGGAGATGGTGCTTGCTCTGAACATCTGGCCATTCAGCAACCTTCTGCCAATAACTCCCTGATTTGCTTTCAGAACCTCTTCCAGGTCAACCCTGACCAACTCTGTTATGACCTCTGCACCGTCAAACACATCAAGGACTATTTGCACCAGTTCACTCATCCTGCTGTATGCCACAACCAAATGCACCTGGGCCACATCCAAAGCCTAGTGCATGACCAGGGAATACTGGTGTCCAACCAACAGACATTCATCCAGGTCCTTTACTCTGAGCTTGAAAATACTTTCACCACCGTGAATCAATACCTTGCTGAAGTTACCAACGCCCAGAACACCATGCTGCACTGGGTTGACGCCATCAAGAGAGGAATAGCCAAGCTAGTTCCAGTGCATGTGGTACAGACCCTCACCCATCAGGCTGTAGACGCCAATTGGATTAGTGTGGTTACCTCCCATGTGCTTGAGACTGGTCCCATGGTTTGAAGCCTGACTCATGAGGTGGAAGTTTTAGCCTGTTGCCTTGCCCCCATTCCCTCTTTCAACCCCACGTCTACCGCTACAGACAACTCCCCCTCTAGCCACCTTCTTGGCCGTGACATCCTTGAACTCTTCAATCACTACAAGAAGGTTCAGATGGAACTGGTCCAGAAAAGCACCAATCTTGCCTTCCTGTTTGATAGCTACCACAGTGTCAGAGCTTCAGGATTGCCTCAAACTTTGGCAATCACATGACAGAGCCAATAGCCAGACCTAAGCCAGGAAGGACAAGGAAGTGATAGACTTGCTTCAAGCTGAGCTTGCCACCCACAAAAAGTGCATTACCTCTCTGGAAGATGACTTGGATATCACCTGTCAGGAGAACAAGGTCTATCAGGATGAGCTAGACAAGCAGCAATTTCTTCTGGATTCCTTCCAGAGCCAATTGGATAGAATGAACAGTAATATTATTGCCACCAACTTACAGGCTATGTCCCTCAACTTCAAGAGTCTCCACAGTCTACAGAGATCTTCTAGCCCCAAGTTCTACCATAGCCACAAAAGCAATGATGGCCACACTTGGTTGGCTCCCAACACTTTGATTGTTGGAGCCAGTATTGGAGTCTGAGGATGACGTCCTGGCCACTCCTGAAGTCTCTGGAGCTGCTCAAGACAGAGAAGATGAACGCAAAGCGCAGCAAGAGGAAAATTGTTGATGTGCTTCTGAAGCTAGGTTTGCTGCCTCTACCCTCAGCTATTCCAGTTTCACCTGCTCTCCAGTGAGGATCACACCTGCTCTCATCCAACATGGCTCTAATAACTTCAATCCCGTTAATCCACCCAAGTTTGACTGCAAGGGTAATGTGGCTATGTTCTTACACCTATACCATAACTCCAAGTATGGCGCTGACAATGCCATGAGGGATTCCATGATCATCAACTGTCTGGATGCTGAGACTCAAACCATTATCTTGCCACGTCTCCCTGAGAATGGCTGGACTTTTGCCAACGTCTCCAGAGCCTTGACAGAGGAATTTGGTAGCCAAGAGGCCCTTCTTGGTTGCAAGATGGACTTTGCTGACACCAAGCTAAAGGTGGGAGAAACCATAGAAGAATTCACTTCTAGGTTCTACCTTGAATCTCAAACCCTGTTGTCTATGAGTGTTGTGCAGTTTATTGATGTGCAGTCAGCACTCCTCAATGCTGTACGTGTCAACCAAGAGCTATCCCTGGCTCTTAAATTGGGCATTTACAACGCTTGGACTGTGCCAGATCTGATTTGCCTTCTATGCATCTACAAGGAGGAGTTTTATATCCCTCTCCCTGAAGGCTTTCCCCGCCAACAAGCTGAGTATAGACCCTGTGTGGCTGTGGAGATGCCCAAGCCTTCTGACAAGTTTAGAACTGCCCCAGCCAACAACGCTCCTTGTACTTGCGTCAAATGTCGTATTCCTGGCCACTTCTCTTGGTAATGTAATAACCCTTGCCAAAAGGTCCACCATGTATGTAAGAGAGGGGGGCTAGACTAAAAAAGTCTGGCTCCCATCCTGGTGGGACCAACCACCAGGATGCCATCCAGTGAAAGACTGGGATAACCGCTCAAAGGGGCCTCCCAAAGGAGACTGGATGTGAAAGGGGAGAGAAGTATGCATCCAAAGCCATGACCAAGGCTCCAGTAAATAACAGGGAATGATCTGAATTAATATTCTCAGAACAAACCCCAACAAAAAACAACGGGCAGTTGGTCCAGGGAAAGCAGGAGGCGGGGACAACAGCGGGAGTTGAGACAAATACCTTTATTATTTAACAAACTTCAAAACTACAAAATGATTTGCAAAGTCAGGAGTTTATTCAACAATTGGAATTGGTAAGCAAGGGACCTGACGGCCCATGCTTCCATTTTATTTAAAGGGGGGATGATAGGATGGGGGGTTATGAAAGGGGCTATTGGAGTGCAATCTAAAGGGGAGCCTATTAAAGACTTCTGGCCAATCTTATCTTGGTTGGAGACCAAGAAAAATAGGGGCTGCAGGCCCAGATGTAATACTCAGTCCCTCAATTAGCTAGGAGCCTTCTGAGGACTCAGGGTGCGCATTTCCTTTAATGCCTTCCTCTGACGTCTCCACTGGAGAGCTCTGGAACCCAATTATTTTGGGCCCAGGAACTTCCAGGCCGGAGGAATTGGCTACCTGGGACACCACTGATTGCAGGATTTGATACCCAATTTCCCCAGGCTGCAGGTTAGGCTTTTCAGGCTTCATGCGGCCCGCATTTTTCTGTTGGTTTGCTTGTTGTTTCAGGACCAGGCAACACCAGGACAACAAGCAATCTAGCTGAATTAATGTCTCCTCTGCAGTTGGAGGGGACACCAAAGGAGAAATGGGAACTTTGGCCAGGAAGGCCAACACAAAGTGTTCATCCACTGTGTGAGCCAAGTCCTCCAAGTTTTGGAGGGGTTTTGCCTGCACATGGGCCACTTTTTTTGATGGTCTGGGAAATATATCCCAATCCAGGGCCAAAGGTGGGCCACAGAACTTTACAATTTAGGCATGGAAGATGCTGAGGAGTACTATGCCAGGGATGCTGATATTGAGGAGGACAATGAGGATCAGTCAAAAAACTACTAAGCAGCCAGGACAAGGAGAAATCCTTGGCTGCCTTTGTAATTTTGACACCCTCACCTCCCTCCATACCACTGCCCCCCAAAAAACCTGCCCAGAGGCCTGCCACTTTACCTTTCTCTGAGGCAAACCCTAAGGATTAACTCTCTCTGATTGATTTTGACTCCCAACCAATACACAAGGATACAGAGTCTGAAGGAGTTCAAGAGGACCTCTTACATTGAGCTCTCACTGTTAACACTCAAACTCATTGGACTACACTTCAACATGAGGTAGTGATCCCCCAAATAACCCAGAAAACAGTGTCCTTACCCTATGTCAAACAACTGGCTCAACCAGGTGTTGAAGTCACTCATGAGGAGGACAGTGCTGAACAACTGTCCAAGCTGCTTTGGACAGTACACGTCTCAGCCCTGCTAGAATCCCTCAAGGAAGTAAGCTCATCTGTGGGAGCTGCCATGGCTATCTTCCTGGAGAAGTTCAAGGGACTAAGCGTCCACCAGGTCTCTAAGATTGTGGAGATCAGAGAGGACCGCCAGGATTGTACCTATATCAACCTGGTAGTGAAAAAACTCACTTCCAGGCCATAATGGATAATGGTACTCCTGGAAACATCATATCCTTGCAGCTGGTTAAGAATCTTAAACTGGCACTGGACCTAGCCTATCATGAAGAGTTTGGTCCTGCTGGCCCACAGACAACCAGAGCAAAAGGATCTTATTTTTCCCTCCCTCTTTGTTTTGGGAAGCTAATGATCACTTCTCCTGCTATAGTTCTGGAAAACAACAGCTATAACATTCTTATTGGGACTGGCTTCATGGTCCAGTATGGCACTGTGACCAACCATGGAGACCATATGTTTGGGATATTGGGTCACTCTATCCCCATGTTCTATCATGGAGACCGCCCTTCTGACCTGCTCTTACGCTGTCTGCACTATATCAACCTGGAGTACACCAATGGAGAACTTCCAGTTGCCTATATGCTTTGTAGTAAGAAGGTCAAGGTGCTAACTCTCTCAGTTTGGAAAGCCAAAGGAATTCCAGTCTACACCTCCTGTAATGTGACTATTCCACCTGGCTCTAAGGTGATCCACAATACAGGCCTCATGTTGTCTCTACCAGCTGGTAATCATGGAGAAATCTTTGGCATCTATAACGCCTCCAGACTAGAACTATGGGTTTCATCAGGCATCCTCATGTCAAGTGAGAAGGAAGTACTCATACTCTTGGCCAACATGAGTCTGAAGCCATGGTTGTCTCCAAACATCAACTCCTGTCTTATATACAACTGGAAGAGCATGACAACCTGCAGGAGACCGCCCCCTTTGAAGACTTCTCTGAGCTGGGCCTACCCTGTGAACAATCACTGGTGCTAGCAGTCATAAGCTGATTTCCTATCTGGCGTCTCTGAAGAGCAAAAGGATCAAGCCATGGATCTCTTTGCTCAGTATAAGGATGTGTTTGCCAAGGATGATTATGACCTGGGCAAGGCTGCGGATGTTGTCCATCATATTGACAACCAAGGCAGTTCACCTATCTGATCCAGACCTATATGTGGTAGTCAAGCCAATCAAGCCGTAGCCAACAAGGAGCTTCAGAAGCTATTGGGATCTGGCTTACTGGTCCCCAGAAAAAGCCCTTGGGCTTCCCCTCTCCTGATTGTCAAAAAGAAGGATGGCAGCAACTGTGTGGTGATCAACTATTGCTGGCTCAACACTGTTACCAAGAAGGATTTGTATCCTCTCCCTTGCATTGATAATACCTTGGACCAACTGGGTGGTGCCAAGTTCTTTAGTGCCATAGACCTTATCAGTGGGTACTGACAGATTGATCTACCCCCTCCCCGCCAACCAAGAGAAATGTACAATCATCACTTACCAAGGGCTATTCCAACCCACAAGGATGCCTCAAGGTCTGTCAAATGCCCTGGCTACCTTCCAACGGGTTATGGACAGAGTGATGGGTGACCTCAAACTCACCAACATCCTGGTCTATCTGGATGACATTAATATGTTCTCCCAAACTTTTAATGATCATCTGCAGCACTTGGAAGAAGTCTTCCAGAGGTTACTTGCAGCTAATCTCAAGCTCAAGCCACGCAAGTGCAACTTCTTCAAGGAGATTCTTGAGCTCTTGGGTTTCTCATTAGTCAAGATGGACTCCAACCTGTACCTCTGAAGGTGGAAGCTATTGAGAAGATGCAGATTCCAGCCAATAAACAAGACGTGCAGGTCTTCCTGGGGATGATTGGGTACTATTGCTGCTTCATCCCCAACTTTGCATCCCGGTGTGACCCTCTTTTTCAGCTTCTCTGAGCTGATAAGAGTTCTTCTGGAGCCCAGCGTGCCAATCTGCTTTCAATGCTCTCAAAGAAACACTGACTGCAGCCCCCGTGCTAGCCTACCCTGACTTTGCCAAGCTATTTGTGGTTCATACATATGCTAGCCTGACTGAAATTGGGGGTGTCCTCTCCCAACTGGACTCTGAAGGACTTGAATACCCTGTTGGATATTGCTTGTGTATACTTAATGTCCATGAGAGAAACTACACTGTCACCAAACAAGATTGCCTGGCTGTAATATACTCCTACCAACAATTCAGAGTCTACCTCCATGGGGTACATTTTACAGTGGTAACAGACCATGCCTCCCTGCAATGGCTGAAGACCCTCAAGGACCCTGAGGGACTTCTGGAGTGCTGGTCCATTAAACTTCAGGCTTATGACTACAAAATCATTCATTGAGCCAGAGCAGCCCACCAGAATGCTGACTGTCTCTCCCACCTTCCCACTGTTGCCTTAGTATCCCCCATGGCTGACATTCTCTATGACAAGCTTATGCAGGATCCTTCTTTGTGGGGGGAGGAGCCAGTAGAGATACAGAGAGCTCTCAAGAATCTAGCTGTTGATACCAAGGTCTCTAAGGGACAACTCCTGAAGCTTTGTGGAGACATTTGGTTACCTTACATACGTCTATCTCTATGCATGGACTCAGTGGTGGCCGCTCACAAGACTACTGATCATGGTGGTATACAGAAGACGTTAGCTCTGTTACAGCAGCACTGCTTCTGGGAAGGAATGCACACTGATGTAGTAGATACACTAGCCATCTGTCATGACTGCAACATTGAGAGACCTAAGGTTTCCAAGTTCCAACACAGACTTGTACGCCCTGGGTTTGCCTTCCACACAGTAGCCATTGACGTAGTGGGCCCCTGCTAGTTACCAACAGTTGCAACAAGTTCATCATTGTGGCTGTTTATCATCTGGCTAAACGGGTAGAAGCCAAGGCAATTCCCAACCAATCTGCACTGGTGACAGCCATGTTCATCCTGGAGAATATCATATACAAACATGGTTGCCCCCAGATTCTGCTGATGGACAATGGTACCAACTTCACCAGTTATATCATCCCCCGCCTCAACCAACTGATGGGAATTTGTGGGACACTATCCACCCCTTATCACCCACAGACAAATGGCATGGTAGAGCGCACTAATGGGAGCCTGGTCCAGATACTCTGGAAGCTCAGTCATCAACATGAGACTGAATGGGATACCTTCCTGCCTGCGGCCACCTTTGCATATAACATTGGGTACCATTGTGCCACTGGCAAGCCGCCCTTCCAACTGCTATACAGTCAGCAACCAGGACTCCCACCTTTACTATATTCCTTGGTAAAGCCCAGCCTGGCTGTGTCCCCAGAGGCATGCCTCAACAAGAGGGTCTACCCTTAATTGCTTGCAATCAGGGGTCTACTCAGTAAACTTAAACCATAAGCTGCAGGACCTAGAACAAGCTGCATTCAAACGCCCTGCCTTACCCACTTACCTGGTAGGAGACTCAGTCTACTTCTTCATCAATAGAGGGTACAATTGTAAATCCAAACTGGCCTCCCTTTGGCAGGGCCCATTTCAAGTTATCCAGAAGACTGGCCTGACTCCTACACCCTTAAGGAGCCCCATTCTGGACAATTGATCACTAGAGTACATGCTCAATATATGTGTGCTGCTCCTAGCAATCAAGAGTAAGCCCCAATGAGGACAACAACCCAAAAAACAAAAGCTTAATTAAAAATTCCATGGGTTGTTGTCCTGTTTGTAATAGTGATGCACCAAAGTATGAGGAATAAGAATGAAGTAACAAGGTGTTTATTGGGGACTGGCAAGACTCTTCCAATTTCTCACCAACTGTTCCACCACCTGAATGGCAGCCAGGAAACACAACTGGTTACCTACAGACGCACAAAACTGATGAACAAGGATTGGGCAACAAACCCTCACCAAACAAGATATGCAATTGACCCCAACGTCCACAGGAAAGGCAACCCCCAAGAAGATACAGTCCTACAGAAGGCTCTTGCAAAGAGCATACTCTACTGGGACATGATCACCCACCCCATATAATACAGACAAGGCCCAGTCAAGGAAGACTTGCATGTTCTCCTACCGCTTGGTATAACAGTGGTTGGTCCCTTGAAGAAAAAGTTTGCCAGCCATCACCATTGGTACCAGATGAGCAGTACCCCCCACCGTGTACAACTTCAACACTTCATGGAAGGCTTGCTGAAAATGCTACTCAAAGTTGTCAGAGGTTTTCCAACTGACTGGTTGAGCTTCTGTAATCCCAGGTGTTGCCCAAGCGCA
Source organism: Entomophthora muscae (assembly GCA_014839935.2). Lineage (NCBI taxonomy): Eukaryota > Fungi > Entomophthoromycota > Entomophthoromycetes > Entomophthorales > Entomophthoraceae > Entomophthora > Entomophthora muscae. The sequence continues at coordinate 94,449 of QTSX02005743.1, read as the reverse complement.
AAGGACTGACTTTACTATATTGGATACTGTCTCCTGTTGCAAGACTGAGAGTCCTTGACCCTCAAATTGGAATTCCTTCAACTGAACCTTCAAGTATTCTTCTGCCGCCCGCATGAAAAACTGCCAATGGATGCTGTTACCCTTTTGCAACTCAGTCCCTGTCACCTCCCTGGGCTCACTCAAGGCTTGTAACAATGCAGCAAACAATGGGTCTGTCCCCACCAAGGCCAGCTGAGGCACCAGTAGCTGATCTAGCTAAACCCCCAAGTCCAGATAACTGCCATCCAGATCATGCAGTACTAACTGCTTCTCTGTTGCTTTGCCCAACTCAATTGGCCTGGTATGGTTGTGTCTCTTTGAAGTTGCCACTTGCACCTTCTTCAAGGCCCTTCTTGGAACTCCTCTGGGGCTACTGCTCACCATAGCTGTCAGGAAGGACAATTCTTCCTCTCTAGAAACCCAGGCCCAGGAGCAGGAATCAAACCCCAAACCTGGATTCCTTTGGGCCGCTGGTCCTGTGGACCGCAGAACCACCCACCTGCGTTTTTCTGGGATCAAGCCCCCACAAGCTGATACCAAGTGTATTGATCCATGCAGTACAAAGAGACAAACCAAAGAAATCATTGCACCAAATGGAGGATTAATCACAGCGCCTAATTGAGGCACTTATTTGGAAACTATTTTCTTCTCAAACTTGAAAGTCTATACCAGCAACCAATCAAGAGCCAACCTGGGAAGAAGCACGGGCCCGTAACCTGGTCCCATGACCTCAACACTAAAGTAAGATAATCAGGCGGCCAAATCAAGATTCCTGACCAATGAAAGAATCCCCGGGCCAAGTGCCATTTTGCCGCCTTTGGACCCAAGCACCCAGTTCCCCCAGCCCTAGCCTTCCCAATGCCTTGATGGACCCACCCCCCATAAAAAATGTTAAGTTTGGAGGGGGTACTATATAGACCCAAGGACCCCGCGCTCCAAACTTATTGCCATTTTTGAAAAAAGGTTATGTTAATTTGGCTCATACAGCTATTGCCTTATTTTGTATTTGCTTTCTACAAAATTCAGTTTGAGATCTCCTGGCCCGCCTGCACAGCTGCCTGCTGTTTTCTGTCCTCCCAGAGTACCCTTTGGACCCGTCCACTTTACTGACTACCCTCTGAAGTCTGAATACAAATAATACACCCCGGAAAAAATACTCAAACTTGATCCCCTGGCCCACATACAATCCTTAGTTAGATACAATTGACAAGGCCTGTGGATATTTTCAACACCCAAGTTGTTCAGAGGGAAATTCAAATATCTCCCTGCCTACAATCTATCCATGGAACCACCTGTGACCCCAAAACCCATGCCCGCTTCCGCACCTGACCTCCCAACTGACCATCCTGGCAAGCTGTTTGGGATTGTGTACATCATCCTCACAGGGGTGATTGACACTATAATCCCAGCTGCTGGCCTGTGGTCTTGGGTGGGGAAGTATGCCTCATACCTTTTAAAGTTAGCTCCCCTCTTGTGGTGGACATTGCCCACAAAAAACCTGGCCCAAGTTACCCCTGAAAATAACAGGCCGGCCGCCCAAGACTGGATCCCTGAAAATTGAGGAGATTATACTGCTCAGTAAGGAAAAGCACATTGTCAAAGACAACAAAACCCTTAGGGACGTCCTGTCTTTCTTTATAGTCTCTCCAACCTGCAGGAAGTGCCATCTGCTGGGTTCTTTTATTGGGAGAAATTTTTTCTTAAAGTTGTGTAGGTGTGGATAACCTACCTGTGCTATCACTTTTTTGTATACACTTCTGGTAAGTATAATAAACAAGATAAAGAGGAAAATTAAGAAGAGAATGTATATTATTGGATATGAATATAGGGTAATATATAGTATCATGGGAAGCCACATACTGTACATGCATATCATGGGAGTCATGGGGCTTATATGAGTAATGTTCCTCATAAATCACAAGGCTTACTTAAGTTGTATTCCCTTAGGATATGGATTGTTTGATCCCTGTAATAGATGGTCAAATGATAGTGGTGCCACCAACTTAATGCCTAATTGGTGAGCCATTTGGTGACTCAGTTGATGAACTACTCAGGGTGTTAATTCCTCAAGAGGGAGTAATCAAAGATGTTGCAACAGTTTTAAAGAGATCTAGTTTAAATAATAATAAATATTGGTTTAATTAAAGGATGATTGGCTTTACATTCTGAATTTATTTATTTTAAATTAAATAATAGAATATTCCACTTGGATTCAACAACTAATCCAAGTGGAAAATTGGCATTCCAAGCTACACTTGTGTGCTGACACTTGTATGTCAAATAAACCAATATCCTTCTAACCAAATTAATTAATTTATTTATTTATTATATATAGAAATTATGTAGAGAAAAGAACAGTAATTGTGTAAACACAGTGTCACAAACCTGTTTTTAGGATGTTTTAGGTTGGGTCACAAAACAATCTGGATGGATTTGTATCTCACTCCATTGTGTAGATCACAAAATATAAAGGGAAGGTGGTTTTCAAATATTAAACAGATGATTTTGTTTTGTGAAGGGGTACAGAATGTAAAATCAGAATGGTTCTCAAGGGTGAAACAGATGGTGGCATTTTGTACAAGGTACTGTAAATTCTGAACCTAAACGTAAAAATGCTGGATTTTCAAATTCCTTGGTCCAAATTTCAAATCACTTTTGTGGGATGGCTTTTTTAAATTAAGTTTAATTCTTTGTATTTTTATTTGAATTTTTAAAAATGCGGGAACTCATAGAAACTTTGAAAAGTTCAAGTTGAACTTCATATTTCAAATAGACAAAATGAATTAACTGGAATCAGATTTAAAGCATTCAAATAAATCAACTATTTTCATTAAGTTTACTATGGTTTTTGGAATTGCGGGATTGATAAATCCAAGAACCAAATTTCAAATCACTTTTGAATGCCACTAGTAAACTCAGATATTAATTGCAGGAACTGAAATCCAAATTGAATGTACAGTAAGAAACTAGGACAAATCAACCCAAATCAAGAAGCTCCACTCTGGATAAAATCAAATTAAAAATCCAATCTCAAAAACCATGTTTAGACATGAAATTAAATGAAAAGTAAACTTGTCTAAACTGGAAATGACGCAATATTCTGCACTCTTAATCACTAATATAGCAACCAGTAAACCATATAATGATATATGAGCTACCCTCCTGATGATGCAGAAATTTTTTTAAAAATTTTTGCCCTCTGGCATAGCCAGGGGCCAAACAAACTTCTTTTCAGGGAAGGAAGGAGGGAAAAAGGTAAACCATCAGTTTACTACACTATTTATTCATGTATTGCTATTAAGGATACTTGATTACAGTAGATTTTAAAAAACATTAATAATAAAATAGAATTATTTATTAAAATCTCTTTTATCATGTTTTCTTTTCCTTGATGTGTTGATAGTTTATTTGCTGTTGATAATGTGCTTGTGTTTAATTGAATAGTTTCACCTCCAGTCTCCCTGGCAATAGGAAATCAAGCTGCCTCCCCAAGACCAGCTGTGGTCGCAGAGGCAACTTGATTTCCTATTGCCAGGGAGACTGGAGGTGAAGCTATCCAATTAAACACAAGCACATTATCAACAGCAAATGAACTATCAACACATCAAGGAAAAGAAAACATGATGAAAGAGATTGTAATAATAATTATATTTTATTATTAGTGCTTTTTAATATCTACTGTAATCAAGAATCTAAATTTTAGCTGTCCTAAAATGGAATAGGGTGATTTTTGAGAATTCCTATGATTCCTAAAAGAATCAGCACAAATCCACTCTAGATCCTTTGGCACCCTTTTTGAGACACTCATAAATTATATTTATTTCAAATTCACCTCATTTTTGATTTGAAATTTGGTTCTTGGATTTGGCAATCCCGCAATTTCAGATCTGCTAATTTTTACATGATGTCTATGATTTGTTTGACATACAGGAAATCTCAAATTGTACATTAGAATCCTGTATTTCTGATTCATGTATCCTGCATTTGTTTGCTGTGTTTTGTCTTTTGTTAGTTGAGTTATCTGTTCAAGGGATTCAAAATTTGCCAATTTAATTAAACCAAAAGTAGGCAAATTAAATGGTTGATTTTATTAAATATTTTAATTTTCACTCAGCTGAGTTGCCCAAAAAAGTGATTTGAAATTTGGACCAAGGATTTGACAATCTCGCATTTTTGCGTTTAGGTTCTGAATTCACAGTACAGGATGTAAGATTAGAGTAGGTTCAGTTGTTGGGTATTATTTTTAACTAAAATTTATTAAAGCTTTATCTGTCATTATCTCACAATAATAGTTTTGCTTGTACCATGATTTTCTTTAGATAATTGTATTAAAACACTAATAAAAAACATATATATCTATTTTAATTGAAAGGAATAATTTGAATACTTAGGATTGGACACAACACAAAACCACACAAGATTGTGCTTAGTAACATCACAATTCATACATGTTGTGATATGACTTTAGGAGCAAGGCACAAAATTTGGCAGTTGTAATTGTGAACCGCCCTCTAAAAACACAAAACAAATCTGCATGAATTGTGGTGTGATATGAAGGTCACAAAATAATTTGTGCCTGAGGCTGTGTCAACCCAAAAAAGGGACAATTACAACATTTGCTGTAATTGTCCCATCCCCCTTCGTGTCACAATAGGTTCCATCATGCTGGTAATTATCCAGCCAAGTAGAAAGGCTCAAAAGGCCAGCAAACCTTTTAAAAAAATGACCAAATTAACATATTTAAATTAAATGATCAATTAAAAATGGGTTACGGCTGCTCCAGTCTGCCAGCTGAAACCAATTCCTCCTTTCAAATTGATGTTGATAAATTGACGTAATTTGAGGATTACCTGGTATGAGCTTATTAATCAGCATGGTTGTCAGAAATTGGTCACTCAAGGGTTTTTTGCAACCTGGACCAGATAACCACTTGAAAATGTAGAAGGAATAGGAGCACAAGATCCAGGTGGTATTGCTTAGTCAATTTTGATAATATTGAATAATTTCCACTGTTTCAACTCTAAGAGTTGAGTCCTCCCAAAATTTTACTCAATAAAAATCAAATATCCCTTGGTCTAATTCACTTTTAAAAATGCACCCTGTAGTTGGACTGTTACTCTACATTCCCTACAATCTTATTCTAAGCCAGATCATTACTGGAAGATGGGGCCCTGCAGTTGGAACTTTGTTGTTGCCACCTCCCAATGTTAATTCAATGCCTGCCAATCTTGGAGTTGTCCCCCCTGTTCTTGAAACTGAAAATTGTGTTGCATCTCAATGTCCTGAATTTTATTCTGAAGATTCTCTGATGCTTTCACAGGCTATTTATATGGGGCTACTTTGGTTGGGATTAGTTATTTTACTTAATCCTAGTATTTCATTTGGAAATTTTACAAAACAGGTATTTGAAGCTGTGTCAGTGGTTAATCATTAATTCTATGTGGATTTGGGTGGTAATTCCCCATCACTTAGAAACAGCTTCATACTATCCCGCAATTTTGGTCACAGGTATAGCACTCCCAGGAATTGACTACTCTGGCCAGTGGCATCAAAAGTGGGGGGTTGAGATGGTTGGTTTGGGCGTCAGGGGTGGTTCCATTGGGACTAAGTAGGCAGCAGGATTATTTTATTTCCTGTTGAAGATCAAATGGTATATAGTGATTTCTTTGCTGTCACAGATTATTTGATAATGGTCCTTGGGAGCGTCTGGGAAATTTTATCACTGCAAGTCTTCCAAGGTCCAGGGTTTATGGTCAGGGTTATGAGGATACTCAGTGAAGTGCACAGGACCAAACAGAGCGTCAGGGGGGCAGTAGTAATCAAATGCTTATGGTTTGTCAGCTGGTGCTTGATGTTTAATCCCTGAGAGTGATTACTGATATTTAGGTGATTGCAGATGGAAGAGTATCAAAAATATGTAAAGAATTAGATTGGTGAACCAAAGATTCATAACAACTTTATTTGGTAAGAATGACAATACAGAATTTTCTCTGATGCTTCTGGCTTATATAGTCATTCACATGCAGGGTCTTCTGGGCTTTCTTCTTGTGCTATCTGGGTGGCAAGGTTTGGCATCTCAAATTCTGTTGGCTGGTTGGCTGTTTTGTCATCATTTTTAGGTCTTCAATAACAGCTGCTCGGCTTGCTGATGGCCTATCTTTGCTTGACTGGACATTGGTTCTAGCAGGGCTGGCTGCAGGTGTCATGGGGTCAGTTCCAATTTGGTTACCATTTTTAGAATGGCTTGATAGGCATTTCTGATGCTGAGAAACTTGATTAAAAAGGGGTTCCAGATTGGGAACCCCAAATTACTAAATGGAGGGTTGGCTTGAACTGGGAGCCCTGGGCAGCTATAATTAGCCTTCCCAGGCCCAGCCAAACCCACCAAGGCTTGGGCATAGCTTTTGGGCCCCAGAACGGGCCCTGCAGCTGTTGCCAGGGCAGGAAAGATTCCTGCACCTGAATTTTTGCTTTTTGAAGCAAATCCAGGTGCAAGAATAATTGCTGCCCGCTTGCCCCACCTGGCAGCTAGGCGCGGGTTCAATTCCTGCCTGGGGCTTTGAATCTGTTACCATCATAACACTGTCTCCTGATCAATAAATATCTCTTCTTTCTGTGACTTGTTTTTGATTCTAATTTTAGTTCCTTTAACTGCTGTTGCCTTGAGTTCTGACTGACTGACTGACATTAGTGTTATTGATGGTATTGTAACTGTGCTGTTTTAGCAGAGTTACAAGGGGTAAATATTGGAAACTAGATAATTATCTTTATTTGGGGATAGGGATTATATATTTGCTTTGAATTATTTTAAGAGGAACATGATTATGTAGATCATTCAGTTGGATGGTGAAGGGGGGTGGCTTGCTCCTGGTAAAGGTTCAGGCAACAAATCAAGTCATTCACCAAATAGGATCATTGTTTGTTCATGTTGTTGCTTTTGGGAATTTGAGTTGACTTCCTTATTTGGGACTGGGTCATAGGGAAGTCAGATTGCAGGTCATGAACCCGCTTAGTCAGAACCTTGCTGGTGGGTCAATTCTGCTGTTTTGACAATGACTTGACTATACCTGCTCTCCTGTAGGCTGCATATCTGATATTTGTAAATTGCCATTACACTGTTTCCAGATTTTGGATTCCCCTACATTGGGAAAATCTAAAATTTCAAAAAAAAGAAGGTAAAAAAAGGCTTTCTGTTTTCCAGAATTGCTTAATTAAATATATAAATTTAAAATAATTTTTTTGAAATAAAAAACTAAATTTGAACTCTTAGTTTTTTTAACTTTTAAAAAAAGAAGAAATATAATTTTTTATTTTAAAAAAAATCTAGAAAAAAAGCCTTCTGTGGCTATGTATGAAGATGATTCTGGAAAAATCTTACTTTAGACAATTTTCCAGATACATGTCCAGATTTGAGACAAATGGCTCCTTTTCTAAAAAGGAGCCACTTGTCTCAAATCCAACACAGCCCTATTTGTGCCCAACTGTCAAAGCCACACAACCAATTGTTACAGACAAAGCTTGGTCATAAAACCAATTGTCAATTTTGGTGCCTGTTGTTACAGTGAACAACAAATAGTTAATACTAGTAAAAAATAGCTTAGACCACTTAAAAATAATTTAATAAAGAATTCACATAACTGTAAGTTGACTCCCTGGCAGTCAACAATCTATTGACTACAAGGGAGTCTATTTCACCACAGTTGCCCAGAATATTTCACCTTACGTCAGTTCTCTTATTTCTTTGGAAGACTTTGATTTTTTGACATTTGGTAATTCTTCTAACAATGGATATCCTGTTGTGAAACTCTTCCCAAAAATTATACATACTAGCTAAGCAGTCAACTAATGATTAAAACATATTATTTTAAAACTACACAAACAACAAAAATAAATTCATGTAATGTTTTATGATATTAAAACTAGAAATTGTCAAGTTTATACTTCTGGGAAGTATAATAAACAAAATAAAGGGGAAGATTAAGAAGAGAATTATACTTTATTGAATATGAATATAGGCTAATATATAGTATCATGACAAGCCACATGTTGTCCATGTACATCATGGAGGTCATGGGGCTTATCTGAGTAATGTTTCTCTTGAGTCACGAGGCTTAATCAAGTTGTGTTCCATTTAGGACCTTTATTAAGAGATCCCTGTCATAGATGGTTAACTGATAATGGTGCCACCAGTTTATTGACTGGACGGTGAACCACTTGGTGAGCCGCTTGGTGATTTACTCAGGGTGTTAATTCCCCAAGAGGGAGTAATCAAAGATGTTGCAACATCTCCCCCTGGGGTGCTGGAAGGTGGAGCCTTGGGAATCTTCTTGAGGGTATCTGGTATACAGGCTTGGTACTGATCCAGTTTGGTGTTAGGAACAGGGAGTCTTGAATTTTGTTGGGCTGCTCTTGCCTTACACAAATAAAGTCAATCATGATGCATATGTTTTAGTTTGGTTTGAGCTCCAATCCCTTTGATGAGGTAGTTTTTATTGGGCTTCACTTCCATGACAATGCCTGGTCCATGTAACCCTGGGTCTAACTTGTGTTGGTTGTGATTGACAACCCAGATCTTGTCTCCGACTTGGAACCTTTCTTGTTGTAATGGGATTGCTTCCCACTGAACCCTTTATTGTTCCATTGCCTCTTGGTCCTTTCTGGCTTGTAGTACTTTTGGGTCATTGCTGTCTGGTATCTTCTTTGGGAGTGGCAGTTGTGGTCCTGTGGTTGTACTGACAAGTGAAGGTTTCTGACCATAGACAAGTTCATAAGGGCTTTTGCCCGTATTGCAGTTGACTTGTGTTTTGCAGACCATAAGGGCAATTGGTAGCATGTTAACCCAGGTTTTTGGATTGTTGGCAGATAACTTACTGAGGGCTTCTACTAGAGAGCTATTTAGTTGTTCTATGTGACCATTTGCTTGAGGGTGATATGGGCTGGATGTGACATGTTTTATTCCATTTTTGGCAAGATAGATGTTGATGTCAATAGCTTTGAGTTCAGTGCCTCCATCTGTGATTAAGAGGTTGGGTTTTCCAAACTTAGCTATGATTTCCTTGCCAATAAATTGTCTCATGTTGTTGCCTTTGTGCTCTTTTGTGGCTTGTGCTACAGGCCATCTGGTTGTATAGTTGATGGCTGTGATGATGTACTTCTTGCCTTTGCTTTCACCAGGCATCTGTCCCACAATATCTAATAACCATACCTTGAAGGGTTGTGTGATGGATACAGGTACTACTGACTTGGGTAAAGCTTTGGTTTGGGCGTACTTTTCAAAAACCTTGCATTGTTCCAGTACTTCTCTGATATCATCTAGCATGTTGGGCCATCAGTAGTGGGTCTTGAGATATTCATGCAAGTTTCTACTATGGGTGTGTCCCAAGTCTCTGTGATAATGGAGGATTGTGTCAATCTTTTGTGTTGACAGAACATAGGGTACAGTGTCACCATTTGGAAGGATTTGGTGGAGGGTACCATATATGTTTTTGAAGAGATGTTTGTTCTTGAGGGCTTTCTCTTGGATGTCCATTGGTGTGCCAGGTGGGAACCCTTCCTGGAGATTCCCCATGATTAACATGGGCCAGTTGGGGTTGCCATCAGTGCAGAGGATGTGTTTATTGTATAGCCTTGATAGGGCGTCTGCAGTAAGCATCTCTCTGCCTGGCTTGTATTCAATTTGCATGGGGTATCTCTGTATGAGACTCATCCATTTGGCTTTTCTTCTTGACAGGTGTTGTTGTGTTTTAAAGAATATCAACAACTTGTGGTCAGTGAGTACTTTGAACATCTGGGCTCTTTCTAGATAGCATTGCCATTTCATGAGGCAGTGTATGATGGCAACCAACTCCTTATTGTGTATAGGATATCTTTGTTTGCCGTCTGATAGCTTCCTGGATTCATATGCCACAGGGAGGAAGTCTTTATGGGCCATTTGGATACAGGGGACTCCTCTTATGGCATAATCAGAGGTGTTGGTTTCTAGCTCATAGATGTCCTTGTGGTTTGGGTATTGCAAGATGGGGGCAGTGACCATGCGCTCTTTCAGTTGGCGGAAATGTTGATCTCGTAAAGGTGTCCAGAAAAACTTGGTTGTTTTCCCAGTGATGGCTGATAGGGGAGCTGTTAGGGCGCCCCAGTCAGGGATGAACCTGTGTACATACGCTATCATTCCAAGGAAAGTGCAGAGCTTGCTCTTGTTCCTTGGGGCTGGCATCTCTGTTATGGTGCGTATTTTGTCTGGATTGGGCTTGATGCTGTCCTTGCTAATGATATGACCAAGGAAGAGGAGTTCAGTTGAGAAGAACTTGCTTTTGGACGGTTTGGCAATTAGTTGGTTTTCCTGCAGGGTACAGAGGACTGCACGGATGTCTTCCCAGTGTTGTTGTAGGTTGGGACTGTAAATGATGATGTTGTCCAGGTAGATGATTTCTCTTTTCCCAATGTGTCCCTTGAATACTTCATTAATAAAGGTTACAAAGGTACTGGGATTGTTTTTCATGCCGAAATTGAGGACAACACATTCAAAGGACCTGTATTTAGTTCAAAATGTGGTCTTTGGAATGTCTTCAGGTTTCACACAAATTTGGTGATATCCTGCTGTCAAATTGATTTTTGTGAAGATTTGGGACCCCCCCCCCAGGGCATCAAAAAAAGGTCATCAATTAGGGGCAGGGGATACCTGTTCTTTATTGTGACCTTGTTGAGGGCCCTGTAGTCTGTGACTAGGCAGAGGCCTCCATCTTTCTTTGCCACAAAGAAGACAGCGGCACCAAAGGGTGACTTTGAAGGTCTGATGAGGCCTTTTTTGAGTGCTTTGTCAAGGTAGGCTTTCAGAGTGTTGCCTTCTTGTGGTGTGAGGCAGTAGATGGGTTGCGCCTTGGGCACGCTACCTTTCAGGTTGATCTCATGTTGTATACCCCAGTCAGGGGGTAGCCCGGGTAGTGATTCTTGGAATACAGAGGGAAATTCATTGACTAGCTGGTCCCTAATTGGGTTCTGTTTGTATTGAATTTCTGTGTTTTTGAAGTGAATGACTTCATATGTGCATGTGCTCCAATCAAATTGCTTATGTCAGTTTCTTTCTCTGTTTCCATGATCTTTACAAATATGTGGTCTCTCATGAGGGTGTCAAGATGTGTTGGATACACGTGATGGTGGACTTCTCCTCTCTGGATAGTGAGGGTGGCACTGTCCCAGTATATGTGGAGCTTTGTCTTTTGCATCCAATCTAATCCAAGTATGATATTTTATTTGGGGATTGGAATGATGGAACCACTAATTGTTGTTTGGATGTCTCCAATTTGGGCCCAGAAAGGTCTGGTCTCATGGGTAGCTGGTGTGCTGTGGTTGTCCGCCATGATGACTCTCTTGATGTTACTTCAAATGGTAGGTAACTTCATGAGGTCTGCAAAACTCTTGTTAATAAGCAATTGGTTGGCTCTAGTGTCAAATAGTGCTGTTCTCTGGTATCTCCAAAAACAGAAAGGATAGGTAAGGAGTTTATTTCCAGATTGGGCGGCAAACAGTAGAGGATTGCTGGAGGGAACCTGGATCATGGTGATAGAGTCCACGTCCTGTTTTCTGTACGAGTCTTGTGAAGAGGGGGGAGGGCAGCTCGCCTAAGCACTCCCCTGAGCTTTTCCCTCCTTGTTGGTATCTTTGGTGCTATCCTGGTTGACTTGTGCAGTGTGATTCCCGTTTCAAGGCTGGGTACTATTGGCTCAGTTGTTTTGCTTGTTGGGGCGAGGCTCTCTCTTAACTGCGGGGTTTTCCTTGTGTTTGTTGGAGGCATGTAGATTGTCAGACTTCTGAGCTGTGTGTTTGCCTTCTAGGAATACATCCTCAAGGTTCTTGCAGCAGGTCATGCCAAACTAATGTCTAATATGTGTGGGAAGGCCATTGTAGAAGTCCAGGCGTGGCCCAGGTTCATCAAAGTTGATGGTGTTGGGTGCACGGTCATGTAGTCCTTTGTATGTGGCAATGTATTCCTTGATGGTTCCTGTCATTTTGAAGGTTCAGAGTTTGGTCATAATCACCACGTCTGAATCCTTCATGGAGAACTTTTTGAAGAATGTGGCTTTGAATATTTCCCTGTTTTCCTTCTGGTCAGGGTGTTGAGCTAACCATTTGGTAACAAATTGAGAGGCAGTCCCTGTGACGCAGAGGGAAATTTTTCTAACCCAGAGTTTTTTTGTGGTACTCTACTTGTTTTAATTTGCTCTCAGTGCTGTTGATCCAAAGAGAGGTGTTCTCACAGTGTAGTCCTGCAAAGGCGCCAATCTCAGCAGTACGTAAGCGCTGAAACACAATATGGGATATCTCAGGTTGCGTGGGTGCTGTTGTGGCTGGCGTGGTAGGGAGCAGTCTGCAGGTTTTGAGAGCATTGTACTGGTCAATGGGTACAAGGAGATTATTGTAGATGACAAGTTCTGGGGGACGTCTTATCCTACTTTGTAATCTCTCCAACTGTTAGGGAGTGACATTGCTTGTGTTCTTTTCTTGGGAGGAATTTTCCTTTGAGTTGGGTAGGTATGGATAACCTACCTGTGCTACCACTGTCAAGTTTATACTTCTGGGAAGTATAATAAACAAAATAAAGGGGAAGATTAAGAAGAGAATGATACTTTTGAATATGAATATAGGCTAATATATAGTATCATGACAAGCCACATGTTGTCCATGTACATCATGGAGGTCATGGGGCTTATCTGAGTAATGTTTCTCTTGAGTCACAAGGCTTAATCAAGTTGTGTTCCATTTAGGACCTTGATTAAGAGATCCCCGGCATAGATGGTTAACTGATAATGATGCCACTGGTTTATTGACTGGACAGTGAACCACTTGGTGAGCTGCTCTGTGATTCACTCTGGGTGTTAATTCCCTGAGAGGGAGTAATTGAAGATGTTGCAACAATATACACTTTATTAATCTACTCATTTTTTGAATCATACTTAGGGGGAAACTACTTATATATTGTTATAATCATTTAGAAAAAAATCATAAATAATCTTATAGACCTAATTATTTAGCTTGGAATTAGTCTAGTTTAGGTGTTAATTCCTAGGAAAGACAACATAAAATAAAAAAATTTGTTTAAATGCATTGCATTTGGACCAGTCCAGCTGAAATCCTTAATACAAAAAACACAAGCCAATTAATGCTACAGGCATAATTTCTCTTGGTATAGTACCCCATTTGGAATCTTGTAACCTTCACACCCTCTCCCTCACATCAAGCTGTTCCCTATAACTACTTGGTTGGTTGATGAGAATATGAATTGATTTTCCTGATTGGACTTCTGCATGGTGCAGGATGTCAAAGTTTTAGGTGTCATTGTGGGATTCTAAAAAAGCAAATTCACATTTGATTTGATTGAGTCTAAGCTTAATCCTTATCAACTAAATAAAAATCAATTAAAACTACTATAATTATTTACATTCTTTAAAAGCAATCTCATTCACAGAATAAATAATATATATTAGAAGCAAGAGAAGAAGAGTTTATTTCACAATGAGTTAATATTTAAGAGAACTGTAAATATTTGTTAACAGTTTGAATATGCAACAGTCAAACTTCACCGTAACACTGTCCCAACCCTAATAGAAAGGGAGTTGAGTCATTGCCACAGTTTCTTTGAAATATTATAAGTCACTAGGTGATTTCCCATCCAAGGACAGAATTAAAGTTGAATTTAATAAATCAATTAAATATATTTTATTGTATTTTTAGGCTTGGAGTACTTATTACATGTTTAATTAAAGTTTTATCTAATTGCTTTATTAAAAGGTAGTTTCAATTATATTTATTTAAATTTAAAATTGCAATTGTATATTCCAAGTATAAATAAATACTAAATCTAAATAAGTGTAGTATCACCATTAAGTTTAGTAAAAATAAACTAATTATTTTGAAATTTTGTATTTGATTTTCAAATCCCTTTACAATATAGAGCTGATCTACAGCTTTAAAATAAGCTATTGGGCATCAAAATTGGCTTAGTATCACTGAGATACATTGATTTTAGTTTTTTAGTGTGTATTAAAAGTAAATCATATATAACCACTTGAGTCGCAGGAGAAATTATTTACATATGTTTTAATTGGAAGAACTTACCTATTTTTAAGTCTGATAGTGGCTGACAGTAAATACAAAGTGCTTATAAATTAGTTTGGTTTAATGGCCAATGCTACTGCTCAAAGGGGTTGTTGGATACTTTGCAGTGTCTCACAGCATCCCCACCTGCGGCAGTGTCAATTAAAGTAAAAAAAGTAGGAGGTGGACGTAAATTAATCCAATTTGACATTATGGTAAGACATTGAATTTTTTATTTGAAATTTACTGATAACCATTGGAGCTAAAAATGTCTTCATTAGTTATGATTGGTTAACCCATCTATTTCTCTGCCATTAAGATAAGATTAGAAGCAACTAAGCAGGGTAAGGCTTCACTACACACAATACTAACTTTTTCATTTCAAACTTATAGATTCACTTCAAGATAAAAGTAAGCTTCAAAATATACATATAATATTAACTGTTTTAAGCATAGTAAATCAGGGACTTTAAAGGTACATTTAGTTTTAAACTTTTAAAGCTAATCATACTTTAGAAAGGTATTTAAAAAGTTTTAAACAACTAAATCATTTCAAAATTCAATTTGAAGCTAAAGATAAGATAAGCAATTCACTCAAATTGCTAACCTTTAAATCCTTATAGATGGACTCTATCTGCAGCAGATTTTGGGTTGGGTAAGTCACTTTTATCAAATCAAATTAACTAACCTAGATTTAAAAAACCAGATTTTTGCCCTGAAGTAGATTAAGGCTTGGTAAGTATTGTTTTTATTCTCAAATCTTTTTAAAATAAAGCTGCATTTCATCGGTTAACTATTTCCAAAAAAACTACTAACCTTCAAATTCTTTTAGTTGTACTTGGTCCACAGCAGATCTTGGGGTTAGTAAGTTTTATTTTTACTAATTTTCAACCTAGATTTAAAAAAAATAGTATTTTGCCCTGAAGCACCCCCTGAGCAGGAAAACTTTGACTTATCACCTTCATTAAGAAGCTATACTATTTCAAACAGCCTATTTCTCTATCAGGTAAATTTTGCTGATTATTTTATTAAACTTGCTAACATATTATAAAAGATCCAAGTTTTTTCCCATGAAGCTAATCTTGGACTGGGTAAGCCGCTAATTTCAGACTTTGCTAATTTTTTAAAAAGACTCTATTACCTGCAGTGGCTCCTAAGCAGAGCCACTTTTTGAACTATTACCTTAATTAATAAATTTAAACTGCTTAAACACTCATTTTTTATAGCAGGTACATGACTATACAAAAAACCTAATCTACATAATATACACATCTACTATGCCTAATGCTTTATTATAAATTCTCAAAAAACCAAATAAAGATAACTATTTTTTAAAAACTCTTTTTCTTTTTATACAAAAAAATATAAGCTACTACAATGCTTGCTTTACACAAAGAATATAACTTTATAAGAAATGCTCATATTTGCACTTTTAAATGTTTTGATAAACTTTAAAGATTTTCTCCCTTTGCCTTTTCTATAAAAAAGGTACAAATACACTTTAGTATGCCTAAAATAACAGAAAATTTTCACTACTTGGCCTATAACTTTTCTTATATGATAAATAGATAGCAGCCCTGAAGAAGCCCTTATTGGGTTTCTTTGGGGCTTAACTGTGTAACTACAAATTTACGCACATTATTTCTTTTACAAAGGCTTTGAAAATGGCTAGACAAAATTTAAACTCAGAGGATCTTAGTGCACACAATCTTCATTATCCTTTAGGCAACCCATACCAGGGTGGCAACATCAACCAAACCTCCAATGTTGTATAGATTGTCTTTTATATTACACTACCACTCAGTTCTGCCTTCCCAATGATTGCTGGGTTAGAACATGTAAAATCTGCCAAGACTTCTGAGCTCAAAAGCCTGCTAGAAGGGGTCCTATTGTTCCTGAAAACCTTGCTGTTGCGGATCCAGATGCTTTTTTTTAGAAAAAGAGATACCTGGGTTCCTTTAAATATTAGTAGGATGGATGCAGTGTGTGGACAGTGCCAAGCTTTACACTGGGCCTGTGAGGGTACTTGGGTTACTAGACCTACCCACCTTAGGTTTACCCTTTGCTGCAATGATGGAACTATCCAGCTACCCCCAATTCAACCTATTCCTGAAGAAATTTATGCCCTGTATACTCAACACACACCCCAAGCAACTAACTTCCTTGAAAATATTTGCCAGTACAATGCTGCCTTGGCAATGAATTCCTTAATTTCAGGTAATTATTTTTAAAATTTTCTTTACTTGATACCTTATAACTTAACCATTAACTCTTTTAGAGCAAGATCACTGCTTGGGAAACAATCCTCGGTATGTCCCTCATTTTATTCATGGTGAGTTATACCATGTACAGTATTCCCTTTTGCCTACAGAGGGCTGCAACAATGTTTACAATCAGCTGTACTTTATTGACCCAGAGCTTGCCTTGTAGCAATTTATGGAGAGAAATCCTGGCCTGAATGAGGAGACACTTAGAATTCTTGACCGTGTAGTTTGTCAAGTGAATTCCTTTGTGCAAATATATTGTACTGTCACAGAAATTGTTCAGGAGTATACTCAAACCTACCCTGAGGCTGCAGCTTACCTCCATTCTAACTTGAACTTGACAGTTAAAGCAGGCACTAATTACCGTACCTATAATTTGCCCCAACAGCCTCAAATTGCTGCTTTAATGCCTGCTGCATTGGCTGCTGTAGAGGATATTGAGTGCAATTGCTGTCATGTACTATTGGGGTTACGTGCTGGGGGTACTGAAAAATTTGATCCCACAGTTGCCAAGTGTATGCCCACTCACTATGTCCTTCTCTTTCCACGGGGTGACTTGGGTTTTAGCTTTGGGATGTATCATATGAAAGAAGGTAGGGCTACACTTTGCCGGTTAAGCATGTGTAATTATTATTGTTATTGTCTCTTTCAGAGAAGTACCCAACCATCTATTCTTTTTCTTGCCCACTGGCTGTTTCAGCAATTTGTTATTGATGCCTGGGCCTCCTGTGATATGATCTGCCTGCATTATATTGAAAGTCATCAAGATGTTTTCAGAGCAGAGCTTTATAAAAATCTTACAGACTACTATGCTTGCACTGATATTGCTGACCCACATGGAATGGTTGGGCATCAAAAAAATTCTTCCCTCTTTGCACATTGGTTCCCGTCGTCACATGAAACAGCTCTATCAGGATGTGATGTGCATTGTCCATCACCTTGGAAAGCCAACCCTGTTTATCACATTTACATCCAATGGTAATTGGGAAGATATTAGACAAGAACTTGGCCCACGTGAGACACCTATGGACCAACCTGATATTGTTGCCCGGGTGTTTCATATTAAGATCAAGGAGCTGATCCAGGATATGCGGCATGGATTCTTTGGTCCTTACCTGGGGCACTTTTGTGTCATGGAATATCAGAAGTGAGGCTTACCCCATACGCACTGTGTTCTGTTTCTCCGCTCTACAGACAATTATTTCATTCAGCCTCAGAACATTGACCAACTGATTTGGGCAGAGATCCCCCCGGTGGCTGTTACCCCTTACTACAACAAGCTCAGACGTTTAGTATTAAGCTATATTATCCACACTCCATGTGATCAAAATCAAAATGCATCCTGCATGCATGACTTCCCAACTGGCTGCCACTGTTCAAAGTACTTTCCAAAACAGTTTCAAAATGAGACGGTCCTACCTGCTAATGGATACCCAAACTATAGGCGTTGTAGCTCCCAGAATGCAATTGGATCAGAGACTGTGACTGGACGCAATAATGTTGCAGTCAACAACAGCTGAGCTGTTCCGTACTCTCCTGCTCTTATCTGGAAGTACAAGGCACACATAAATGTTGAAGTCTGCATGAATCTTTGTACAATCAAGTACATTTTAAAGTACATCTCAAAGGGAGAAGACATGTATACAGCAACAATTGAGGGTCAGGCACCTTTGGCTGATATTTTGCGCCAATATCCTGATGCTGTCAATAACAAAGTCCACCAACATCTCCATGGTCAATACATTGCCCCACCTAAGGCTGTCTGGGAGCTGATGGAGTTCCCCCATCACTCAATCTATCCTTCTATCATTTGCTTGGCTGTTCATGCTGAGAACCAACAGATGGTTTATTTTTCTCCCAGTGATGATGTCCTCTGCCAAGTAGAAAATCCTCCCAGAACAACCCTTATGGGGTGGATGCTTTATAATGCCGGGAATGAGGATGATCGGCACCTTTTATACCCAGATTTTCCTCAGCATTATACTTGGCATGCTACCACTCAAACCTGGAGACAGCGTCAGCAACGTGCATAGTTTGGCTGGATGTATAATATTAGCCTAAATCAAGGTGAGTGTTTCTTTTTACACCTTCTTTTAACTATTCAACGTGGGTGTACAAGCTTTGTGGACCTAAGGACTGTAGGTGAAGGATTACAAAGAAGAACATATCTCACTAACCACCTGGCATGTGAGGCTTTGGGTTTACTACGAGATGATGCATACTGGAGAATTGCCTTTCAGGAGACTGCCAAAACCCACTCTGGCCACAGACAGTGGCTTCTTTTTGTAAAGGGCCTTACCTCTGGAGATATCACCAATGGCTTGGGTATCTGGAATGAGTTTAGGGAGATCTTTTGTGATGACCTAGAGCACTGGCTGCAGTTTCTGATTGTCCCAGAGGGCCTTACTGATCCCCATCTTGATTATGGGCTTTTTTTAATTGCCCAGGAGCTTCAAAAGTTTGGACAAAGCTTAGAAGCTTACCATCTTCCTAACTACAATCAAGGATGTGAAGATCCCAGAAACCTGGTTCAGGATTTTGATCCCCCAGTTGAACTGCCTCAAGCTCACCCAGATCATCTTAATGCAGATTAACGGGCAGCTTTCACCTGGATTACTGAGCAGATTGCCCAGAATCCCACCCATGCACACTTTTTCCTTCAAGGCTCTGGGGGTACTGGGAAAACATTCCTCTATCAAGCTCTGGCTGCTCATTACCATGATCAGGGTATGCATGTCATCTGTGTTGCCTCAACTGGCTTAGCTGCCAGCCTTTTGCCAATGGGCTGGACTACCCATTCAACTTTCAAGGTGCCTCTAAACCTGGATGAAAACTCGGTTTGCAACATTGCATATCAATCTCAGCTGGCTACCCAGTTACGTCAGACAACCTTACTCATATGGGATAAGGCCCTCATGCAGCATAAAAATGTTGTGCTGGCCGTTGAGCGTACACTCCAGGATGTTTGCAACAATGAGGCTCTATTTGGTGGGATCCCAGTGGTTTTTGGAGGTGACTTTAAGCAGACTCTTCCAGTGATCTGCCACGGTGGTCATGCCCAGCAGGTAGAGGCTTGCATCCAGCAGTCAAGAATCTGGCCCCAGCTTCAGATTTTGTTTCTGAACCAAAACATGCGGCTGCATCAGACTGAAGATAATGAGGTTTATGCCCAGTACCTGAAAGAGCTATCATTTAATGCTAGGCTTTATAAATCAATACATTTGCCTCCTTTTGTTACCCAAGTTGCCAGATCTTAGCAGCTGAACCAGGCCATCTATCCTCCTGAACAGCTTAGAGCCTTAACCCCCAATAATGCAGCTGTATTCTTTAAAGGCTGTGGCATCTTAACTGTCACCAACCGCCAAGCTGTTGTGTTTAACTCTAGAATTCTTGACACTTGCCCTGGAGCTTCTCATGTCTACAATGCCAAGAACTGTGCTGACCCAGAAGAAGGAGATGATGCTGATTTGATTACTGCTGAGGTCATGCAGACTCTTAATTGCAGCAGCTTACCCCTATTTCACCTCACCCTGAAGGTTGGCGCTCCAGTGATGATCCTTTGGAACATTTATGCCACTGAAGGTCTATGCAATGCTACAATGGCCATAGTCACAACCCTTTTCTAAAACACAATTGAAGTCACAATTATCTCTGGAATTTATCAGGGCCGCTGCTGTCTTATTCCCCGTCTAACAATGATTGAGGAGAAAGAGTTTCATTTTACTCTACAGCGCTGGAAGTTTCCAATCTGTCTAGGATTTGCCATGACTTTCAACAAATCTCAAGGTCAGTCCTTGCGCCATATGGGTGTTGATCTCACACATGACCCCTTTTCTCATGGTCAGCTCTATGTTGCTCTTTCCCGTACTACTGATGTGTAAGGCATCATAGTCTTAATTGATCCAGATCATAATCACGGTCAGACCCAAAATGTTGTCTATCCAGAAGTCATTCTCCACCAAGCTCCTCAGCCTGAATGAGCCTTTAAATACCTTTTTTAGCATAATAAACTTTTATCTACAAACAATATTAATAAATGCTGATAATTCTCATCATAATAAAGTTATAACACTAAAAATTTAAAATGCTATTAAAAAGTAACTATTAGAGTCTAAATCACAGAGTAATTTATAAACTGAAAACACATACCAGCGGGCTGCCGTAAAAGAGTGAAGCTGAGCGTAGCACAGCTTTGCTCTTTTGGCAGCCAGCCTGACACATCTTTCCTTTTACCAACTAGAGTATAAGATAAAGATTTTAGAAGGCCACTGATTTAAAAAACAAAAAAAGGTTTGCATCTAGGATACCTGGACACGTACCTAGGTGGGATACTGTAAAAAGGCAAAGCGGGCATAGCTCAGCTTTGTTCTTTTGGCATCCCGCCCGCCACACCACGCTTGTTTAGATAATATCAAATCGAGTCCGAGCCTTTGATTATGACGCAAACCTGATTCCAGCACTTAATTATATATCTCAGCATCTAGAGCAGCTAGAGCTATCATGCTTGGTACTATTTTGATCGGAATCATCTGAAAAATTGATCCATGTCCTCTAAATTTCATGAAAATTTTTATATTGAATCATAATTTTACCATAGCTAGTTTACTCCACTGATGTTCTTTTGGGATGAAGCTGTGGCAAGCAAGGTTTATTCTGAAACAATATGCAGCCACTTGGATCAGCTGATGCATCCAAGCGGGATATTCTATTATTTCACTTGAAGAATAAGAATTTCGAAATGTCCAAGCCAACTATCTCTTACTTTAAACTAATATTTATATTTATAATTTAAACCGTATCACTTTAAATTGACCAAGCTCTCTTTTCATCATCAATTTTATCCTCAGCACAGAGCATAACCATCCAATCATACAAAACAATCTAAAACAATTGCTGCTTCTCTTCCAGTTTTACTCCACCCATTCTAGAGTCGGGTAATCTAGAAAGATAAGCCACTTTGATATGGTTGAATAGGGTTAGCCACTAATTTAAAATGCAAGTAATCAAATACAAATTTATTAAAGTTCGAGTGGCTTATATTTCAGTTCAACATGATTTAGACCACACTCTACTGAATTCAATCTGTGTACTGTCAAAGATGCACGTAAGGGATTGAATGTAAGGATGAGCCAAATTGAACTTTTGGCTTAGCAATCAACTTTTAAAATAAAATTTAACTAAAAATTAATTCAGTCAAATCCCTTACGGCTTGAGCCCACTTGAGGCGACATTACAGACAGACAGACTCACCTTTATGTATATTAATGCCAATAAGATCTTAGCACAACAGCCATCAATCACAATAAATTATGAGATAAAAAATGTCTGGGGCCTTAAGAATACAATGATTCTAAAAATAGTACGGTAAAAATCGATTATATTTATATGTAGACAATGTATTGATATCCATGCAAAAGGTGTTCTGTTTTAATCAAAGTAAAAAGGATGCAAGGAAGGGAACACGAAGACTTCAAATGGGTGCCAGCCAGGGGTGGTGAGATACCTGAGAATGCTATTGTTGGAGGTATGGAGGATACTGGTGCACCCTTATTTGTTGCCCGACATCTTCACATGGAAAGCATGGTAGTTGGTAAAGCAGCCCCCCAAATTAAAGGCATGACCTTTGGATATGATTGTAGAGAGCACCACACTTCTGAGTATGAAGTGCTGGTAGGAGATGCTCGTAAAGTTCACTGGATACCATGCTTTGGTCAGTTAAAGTCATGCGAGAAGACACCCCTGAAAGCAGGCTATGAAGCAGATGGCTTAGAACTATTTGCTTGTAAGACACGGCTTAGCATGGGTGAAGTGATCGGTAAGGTGAGCACTGATATGAGTAAGGGAATGATATATAGCTATACTGGTAAAGAATGTAGCGTTAAAAATTTTGATATCTATTACATTTTGTGCGTTGAATAACCATTTTAGTTTGTTCACTCACTTTTTTAATAAAAGTAGAAAAATTGTATATTATTTGCCTTAAAGTTATTTTTCATTGCCTCATTATTACTTTACCTTTTCTTAACAGCATAAAAGTGTAAATGGAACTATTATTCAATGCTTGCTTTATGTTTCTGCTTTTATAATCAAAGTTTTATTTTTTTTAAAAAATATATTACAGTCAGCTTTTTATAGCTTGGGATTATCATAGGCTCTTGTTGTAAGCCAAAATTCCTGGATTCGGGGGTTTGACTTTAAAAAATTGTTGTTTTCAGAGTTTCCTCAGAACCGACTGTTTTTAATTTGGTATTTTGAACATTTTAACATTTAATTTATGGAATCAAACACAGTGGATTAAAAGGCTTTCTTCAGCTGTTCTCTAGTTATATAGCTATCCAGTTTCCATGGTAAAATTCACCTACCTTCGTAACAAATCAGGATAGTGTGTCTAATATATTTTAACTTTCAAATAAAAAAACTGTTCAAATTTTTTATGTAATTTCATTTTTACCCTAAGAGCTACTATAAGTGAACAACATTTCTAGAGTTACTTTAAGCAAATTGTTTCTTCAATAATCTGTCACATTTTGTTTTATTGTGGCTAACATCCCACTGTCTTTTAAATATTACATTTAAGGAAACTTAAGTTATTGATAAATCCATCCTTTGGCTAAAAGTTTCAATAGCCAGGAAGCTTTATTATAGTCTTGCTTTAAGTTTGCCTTGACACATAATCACTCAAATTTACTTGCTTTCCATAAATAAATGTTCCTTGTCTTTCCAATAAGCTACTCTTAATCTATTTTGTTGGACGAGCATTATTTCATAGTTTACAAACACCTTATTATCAGCCAGATTATCTTGATTAATGTCAAAACAGTGGAGGCGACCCCAGCAAGAATCCACACAAGAAACCATGTACCACTTGACTTCTCTAGCACGCAAAGCCAAATGCAGAAGTTAACTTGAATTACCAAATAAGGAAACAGGAACCAATAGCAGACTCAACCTGGTGGCAACTTGATTTAGTGCTTCACTCATTAGCAGGATCAATACACCTCCTTGTCAAATCCAATGATTGATCTGCACAATCTTGTTTCTTCTAAGATGATTTACTGCAACTATATAATCCCCATATTCTAATAAAGACATTATCTAGTTTCAAACATTCCCCCCTGTATAACTCTGTTAACACAGCACAGTTATGACATTAGTATCACAGGTAAGTTTTATCTTGTGTTTGGCTCTTGGGGATGATATCCAAGAGGACACAGCGGGAAACCTTTATTACAAAAGATTTGAGGTTCAAAGCTAGCCTTGGGTTAGCCTTCAGGGCAAAATTAAGGGGGCATACATTAATTTCCTGGAAAGAGTAAAGAGAATTTCCTTTTAGAGAAAAGAAAAGAAGCTCTTTGAAGAATATAAAAGCCAACACAAATGTGGATAAACTTGTCTTTATTTAGAGTGAGAATTCTACTTATATAGTAGACTGGGAGTGGGGATTGTTCACTAGATAGACAAGGGGCTGGTTGGGTTTGAAATTGCACCAGGATCAGAATAACTAAGGTAATATGATCCTAAATGTGTGAAGATTGCAGTCAGCCCATTTATAGAAAGAGGACAGCTGTTGAAGTCAAAAGCAAACCCAACCAGGTCTTTGAAAGTATTGTAATTTACAGTCCATATCAAAATAGCATTAATAGTGCAATTTATGTTATCTCCCCCCTCAAGATTAGACACGGGAAGTTGATACTTACAGAGGAATTTAGCATGAACCCAAGAGAAAGTGTGCTCAGAAGCCAGCAACTTAACAGTGTACTCAAAGCCCTTCTTAAAAGTGACCTCACAGGGCCCAATCCAAAGAGAGTCCAGCTTGTGTGCACAACCACCAGTGTGGTTCTGATAATATAGAACCAGATCACCTGCTTAAAACTTGGAAAAAGAGGTCCTGGAAGCATTGGAAGGTGAAAACTCCAGGGATTTGACTCTATAGGCAGAAGTGTAATTGGAGGCCTGAATGTCAATAATCCAGTTAGTCAATTCTTTCACATGGGCTTCAGTCTCATGGTAGTGAAATTTTGGCTGAGTTTCAGGAAACCAACCCTGATCGGCCGGCTCACTAGTGTTTGGGAACTGGCGGATTGCGGACTGGGTGGGCAGAGCCCACCAAAGGATTGGTGCTAACTTAATGAGGTAGGACATTGACTTGCCCACCCATGACCACGGACCAGCGGCTGGGACAATAGTATCTATTACTCCCGTGAGAGTAATATATACAATTCTAAAAAGCTTGTTGGTATGGTCCAGTGGGAGCTCAGCGGCGGAGGCAGGCATTGGTTTGGGGATTGCGGGTGGTTCCATGTCCACTTGGTAGGCAGGAAGGAAGTTGTATTTATCTCTGAACAGGCGGGGTTTGGTAACGTACCAAGGGCCTTTTCGGTTGTATCTGGTTAAATTGGTAGTTCTGGCCAAGGGATCCTGGGCTATTATGTTGTCGGCAGTGTAGTCCTTGTACTCAGGCTTTAAGGGGTACTCTGTGAAATGGACAAGACCAAAGGGGGCACCTGGCGGGAGGTACATAGCTGGCAAGCTGGCAGGGGGGGCAGACAATCTTGGGGTTAACTGGAAGATGACAAGAATAAAATACGGCAATAGTTGGGGAAACCAATATCTCATAACCTTTATTTAAAAATGACAATAGGGGTTGATCTTGGCCTGGCAGGTATTTATATCACGCTGCCAGGCTTCACTACCTGGTTAGGTTTTCTGGGCTTGGGCGGTTGGCATCAGGTGTCTCAGATGGCAGTGTGGCGCTTGGCACTGGCGGTTTGCCACTGGCCGCTTTGGGGTTAGAAGGCTTCAAATCCTTCTGTTTATTGATTTGGGTATTGGGTGCCTCTTTGGGTTCAGTGCCTTCCCCGGGACTTTGGGGGAGTTTGGAATAACTTTCAGGGAGAAATTTGTTTATTTCACCGGGCAAACTGCCAGTATCAGGCGTTGGCACCTCAGGGAAATTCCTGGCATCTTGCACTGGCGGTTTGCTTGCAGAATCCTGCAAGGCAGCTAAGGGTTTGGGTCCTGGCAGGGTGGCAGCAACTTCATCAATTAGTAGTGAATTATTGCGTTCCCAGCCTATAAGTCTGGTAGTCTGTGAAGGGTTTTGTCCAGGGTTTGACTCCAATTCCGTATTTTGAGATTTAAGAGCATCCCAATTATCATTCCTGACATCATCCCCTTCTTTCCCCAAAATTTCCCCTTTCAGGGCCTTCTTCTCAAGGTATTGTTGGATGGCCTGTTTGGCATTGGTTAGGTTGCTCAAGGGTTTCCAGGTGCTTTGTTCCAGGGAGTAACCTGGCCACTTGACGTAGTACTGGGGGGTCTTGTAGTGGACTTGGTTGCCGTGGATGTACTCAACTTTGTACTCAATTGAGTGGTCCTTCTGGATTGGCGGGGGGCTTGAATTGATCTTCTGGTGGGGAAGGGAGTTTTCATCTTTTTTGAACAGCAGGGCACGGTGGAACACATTATGGATCTTCCAGGTGGGGGAGAGGTCTAACTTGAAGGCAACTTCTCCAATGAGCTTGGTGATCCTGTGTGGTCCGCTTCTTCTGTGAGCTAGTTTTCTGCAAGGCACATGCAGGGGCACGTTACAGGAATCAAAATAGACCTTGTCTCCAACTTGGAGGGGTTTATCAGGGGTTTGTTTTTGATCAGTAAAGGCCTTGTATATCTGTACTGCTTGGTTCAGGTTTGCTAGGCATATAGTTTGGGTGTCGTGGATCTGTTCAATCCAGGCATGTCCAGACAGGTTGGTTTCCTTGTTTCCAATGCTAGGGTCCCATGTGGGGTCAAACCCGTAGTTGGCTTTGAAAGGGGACATTCCAGTAGATGTATGGTCTTTGCTGTTATAGGCGTACTGTTCCATGGGTAGCATCTTGGCCCAGTTATCTTGGTCAGTGTTGGCATAGCATTGTAGGTACTGTTCAAGTATTTGGTTCACTCGTTCAGTCTGGCTGTCAGTCTGTGGGTGGTAGGAGGTTGATACGCAGCACTTTACCCCCAAATCCTTCATTGCCTGAGCCCAGTAGTTGGAGGTGAATTGTGGTCCTCTATCAGTGATGATTTCCGCTGGAGTGCCATGTTGGGTTAGGATGCGGTCATGGAAATGTCTAGCTGTCTCTGCAGCAGTGCAGTGGGTGGTGGTAGGGACAAAATAGGACATTTTAGTGAATCTATCTACCATGACTAGGATTGCATTGAAAAAATTAGGAGGGGGCAGTTCCATAATATAATCCATTAAAACGGACTGCCAGGATCCCGCTGGTATGTCTAGTGGTCTTAGCAAGCCTTCAGGTTTGGATCTACAGGGTTTGGTTCTTCCACATGTCTCACAGCCTTTGATGTAGGCAGCCACATCTTTGTCCAGTTGGGGCCAAGCATAATTCTTCTTGATTCCTTGGATTGTCTTGAGTCTGCCAGGGTGGGCAGCCATCTCTGAGTTGTGATAGTCTATGAGTACTTTGGTCCTTGTTTCACCTTCTGGTACGTAGATCCAGTTGTGTAATAGCAGGGTGGTTCCTTTCAATGAGAATCCCTTCTTGTAGTGTCAGCTATCTGGGTCTGAGGTCAAGTTGGCAATGAGTTCCGCTGAATACTTGTCTAATTTCTGCGCCTCAATTATGTCAGGCTTACAGGCCATGATCTTCATGAACATCAGTTGGATGCCTAGGCTGGCAGGGTTGAGGAGTACATGGGTGTTGTGGTCCTTGGTCTCAGCTGTGGTGTGAATCATATCTGCTCTTCTACTCAGGGCGTCAGGTACCACATTCACCTTCCCTGGCTTATAGTCTAATAGTCAGAGTGTAGTCAGCCAGTTCTAAGGCCCATCTTGCTTGCCTGTTGGTTCAGCTGTCTGGTTTTAAAGAAGTAAACCAGGTTCTTGTGGTTGGTTAGAACTTTTACTGGAAACTCAGCGCCACATAAGTGCTGGTGCCAATGTTTCAAGGTCTTCATTATAGTGAGCATCTCCTTGTCATAGATTGGGTAGTTTCCTTTGGCAGGCAGCATCTTCTTGGAGTAATATGCTACAGGATGTAGCATACTATCTCCTCCCTCCTGAAGAAGGACCCCTCCCACCGCAAAGTTGGACGCGTCAGTTTCCAGCACAAAAGGCTTGGATGGGTTGGGCATGGCCAGGACAGGGGCAGAGGTGAAGGCAAGTTTCAGGGTCTCAAAAGCGGTGGTGCATTCTGGAGTCCAGACAAAGGTGACCTTGTCAGAGCACAGGCGGGTCAGGGGCAGGGTGATGAGAGAATTTTTTGGATGAAATCCCTGCAATAGTTTTCCAGGCCCAAAAAACTTCTCACATCTTTCCTACATTTGGGCATCAGCCAAGACATTATTGCTTCTACTTTGTCCTGTGCCATTGCAAACCTGCCAGTCTTCACTACGTATCCCAGGAATTCAACCTCAGACTGAAAGAATTCACACTTCTTGAGCTTAGCGTGTAAATTGGCTTGGGAGAGTTTCTCCAATATGAGGTCCAGGTGGCGCAGGTGTTCCTTGTGAGACTTGCTGTAGATGAGGATGTTGTCCAGATATGCCACACATAAGCGGTCAAGGTATTCCCCTAGGACAGTGTTGATCATCCTTTGGAAGGTGCTGGGGGCGTTGCAGAGGCCAAAGGGCATCACCAGGTACTCATACAGCCCATATTGGGTTTTGAAGGCAGTCTTGTACTCGTCTCCATCCTTGATTTGGATTTGGTTGAACACATCTCTGAGGTCAATTTTTGAGTACACCTGGGCTCCAGTCAGTACATCACAGAGGTTGTCAGCATTGGGGATGGGGTAGCAGTTCTTCACTATGATGTTGTTCAGTTTTTGGGAATTCACGCATGGGCGCATCCCACCATCTTTTTTTCCTACAAACAGCATGGGTGACAAGCAGGGGGCCTTTGACACTTGGATGAAACCCTTTTTTGTCATATCTTCCAGGTATGCTTTCAAGGCTACTTGTTTACGGTGGTTGCAGCTGTAGATGGGGCCGTGGTGAGGTTGGGTTCCCGGTATCAGGTCTATGGCGTGGTTGTATATTGAATGGCTGGGTAGTTTTGTGGCTTCTTCTTCACTAAACACATGGTCCCATTTCTGTAGGGGGGTAGGTAGTATTCCAACACTAGGTTCTATCTTTATGGTTAAGAGTTTGTTGGTAGGGGTTTGGCCATGGCTCATGCAAAAGGGGACAGTGTTGCAAGATTCAGGTTGGCCCAATGTGGCGGTTTGTTTGCAATAGTTCAGGATCAGGCCATGTTTGTCGGACCAGGAGTTGCCCAGTATAAGGGGGTGGGGTAGTCTGGGTAAGAGGATCAGGGACAACAGGTACACATTATGTCCAATTGTCAACAGGAGTTCTTGTTCACACTCATAGCCAGTGTCCAGAGAGCTGTTTCCCATGACTACTTGTAGGCTATGCTCTGAAGCTGTCATGCCTAGTTCCTTTGCCAGGCTGGCGTCAATGAAGCTTTCATCAGCTCCTGTATCAATAAAAGCTTCAATCTGGCGCTTGTTTCCCAATAGTTCTATGGTCACTTGGATGAATTTTTAAGACTGGGAAGAAGTGTTTATTTGCGCCAGTGAGACTGGGGCAGTGTTTTTCTTAGGGCAGGCTCTGGTCAAGTGGCCCGCCTCATGGCAGTGGAAACAGAGTCCTTTGCAATAGTGTTGTTGGAGCTCTTTGGGTGTCATTCCTGTTCTGTTGGGGGTTGGTGCTCAGGTTTGGCGGGTCTGGGAGGGGCCAGCATTCTCTTGGTTCATGCTAAGGCCCTTGCACAGGGGAACCAGATTGTCTAGGCTGAGGGTGGGCGGATGGTGCTTCAACAAGTCCTTCATTGCTAGATTGACTCCCTTTTGGAAGATGATGGCTGCCAGTTTGTCTTCCAGTTGGGTGCAAGTCTTTAGTTTGAGGAATTGGTCAATGTAAGCTTGGATGGGACTGGCGCCCTACCAGATTTCCAACAAGGAGTTCAGGGCGTAGTATCTGGTGTTGCAGTCTTCCCCTGTGGCCATCAGTTTGGCTTCAAACTTGGCATAGTCTAGGCAAAATTTCACGTCTTCAGCAGTGGCTTTGCCAAACCAATCAAGGGCGTCTCCTGATAGCATGGCGGCTACTCCAAGTACCTTTTTGGTGTCACTGGAATAGGATGGGGCATTGGCTTGAAAATGTAGTCAGAGCACTGGCATGGCGCGGCGGGCCTCTTTAAGAGTGAGTTTTCCCATCTGGGGCATCTCCACTTTGGTGAGGGATTGGTTGACTATCACATTCTGAACCTGAGAGGAGGGTCCTTTGGCGGTTTTGGCGGCAGGGTTGGAGTTCTTGGGGTCGTCTGGGGTCATATTTGTATTCTTCCACGTGGAAGAGATCAGGTTCTTGGTCCTCATAAATGTGTAATAAGTGATTATCATTACAAAAAACATATAAGATGCCCCAAGAATAATCAACATCTTGGGGCTCAGGGTACCAGGTTTAAAATAGATTGTCATAATGTCAGGGAACCAACCCTGATTGGCTGGCTTGTTAGTGTTTGGGAACTGGCAGGTTGCAGACTGGGTGGGCAGAGCCCACCAAAGGATTGGTGCTAACTTAATGAGGTAGGACATTGACTTGCCCACCCATGACCACGGACCAGCGGCTGGGACAATAGTATCTATTACTCCCGTGAGAGTAATATATACAATTCCAAAAAGCTTGTTGGTATGGTCCAGTGGGAGCTCGGCGGCAGAGGCAGGCATTGGTTTGGGGGTTGCGGGTGGTTCCATGTCCATTTGGTAGGCAGGAAGGAAGTTGTATTTATCTCTGAACAGGCGGGGTTTGGTAACATACCAAGGGCCTTCTTGGTTGTATCTGGTTAAATTGGTAGTTCTGGCCAAGGGATCCTGGGCTAGTATGTTGTCGGCAGTGTAGTCCTTGTACTCAGGCTTTAAGGGGTACTCTGTGAAATGGACAGGACCAAAGGGGGCACCTGGCGGGAGGTACATAGCTGGCAAGCTGGCAGGGGGGCAGACAATCTTGGGGTTAACTGGAAGATGACAAGAATAAAATACAGCAATAGTTGGGGAAACCAATATCTCATAACCTTTATTTAAAAATGACAATGGGGGTTGATCTCAGCCTGGCAGGTATTTATATCACGCTGCCAGGCTTCACTACCTGGTTGGGTTTTCCGGGCTTGGGCAGGTTGGCATCAGGTGTCTCAGATGGCAGTGTGGTGCTTGGCATAGGCGGTTTGCCACTGGCCGCTTTGGGGTGAGAAGACTTCAAATCCTTCTGTTTATTGATTCAGGTATTGGGTGCCTCTTTGGGTTCAGTGCCTTCCCTGGGACTTTGGGGGAGTTTGGAATAACTTTCAGGGAGAAATTTGTTTATTTCACCGGGCAAACTGCCGGTATCAGGTGTTGGCACCTTGGGGAAATTCCCGGCATCTTGCACTGGTGGTTTGCTTGCAGAATCCTGCAGGGCAGCTAAGGGTTTGGGTCCTGGCGGGGTGGCAGCAACTTCACAATTAGTAGTGGATTATTGCGTTCCCAGCCTATGAGTCTGGCGGTACGCAAAGGGTTTTGTCCAGGGTTTGACTCTGATTCTGTACTTTGAGATTTAGGAGCATCCAAATTGTCATTCCTGACACTGAGATTAATTGCTCTAAGAAGAAGCACCACACAAAAAGAAAGGATTCCAAACCTTTAAAATTAGCAGAGGACCTCAATCAGGTTATTGACAAAAAATGATTAGTGACTGCCCCAGTGAAAAAGGCTATAGATGTCACAGTAGTTTCCATAATTCCTGACATTATCTTCTCAAGTTGCAAAGCAAGGAAGTATGATGGACAGTTAACCAAGTTGACAGATTTGAATAACATTGTCAATTGGAAATGTGTTACTGCTGCTCCAGTACATTAGCTGGATAAATCCCCCATGCAAGTTGACACTGATAAATAGATGTAATCTGAGAGTCACTCAATACAATCTATCAGGAGTGCTCTTACAGACTCTTCCGGCAACAATTTATTTCTTGGCATAATAGCAGAAATACCCCCTTCTCTGAGCTTAATTGGGTCTCCTAAAATTGATTGGTTAGTTAGTAGCAACTGTTCTAATTTACCTGAGTTTGATTGCTTCAATATAGTTTTGGACAAAGGAAGTCCAATAACAGGTTTCAAACCCGGGTCTTCCTCTGTCTGTGGTGATTTTTGATTTAATGAAAACTTTAGTTTAGTTAAAAACAAATTGTTACCTTCAAATATCAATTTCAGCTAATCAGCTGTTGCAGCGACCTTTTTGATAGATGCTCTTAAGCATACCAATGACATTGATAACAGGTTTGACTTCAAATTGGTCAAAACTTGCCCGTTGCCCGCTGTTTCTGTTGCTAGTCCCTGCTCTCCTTCCCCAGTTTTGACTGGGAAATAGCTGTTCATCTCCTTCTTTTTCCTGTTTATGTGGGTTGTTATTTTAAATCAAATATTGTTTTAAAACCTTCTGAGGTCAGTATAATGGCTCCAATAAGGCAAATAATTCTAGTTTTAATACCCAACTCCTCAAGATCTCCAAATTCCTCCAAATATCTCCAACTTCTTCTCCATGAGTTTGATCTCCTTTATGTTTCCTCCAGTTTATCATTTTGCTACCATTCTATATAAGGCTGGTAAGTTATGATCTATTACTTGTTCAATCAATAAAGTCTACATTCACCCAAGTGATTGTTTTGTTAATCTTTTATTTTTTAAAACCTCTGAATTTCCAAGACCATGAAATTACCCAAGACTCCTCTTAAGGAGTGGCTTGGGTATAAATGTTTTCTCTGGATAGTCCTTACTGCAATGGTGTTTGCCAGCGTTTCTATAGGTTCATGCGCTGATTTGGGTACAACATCAGAGTCTCAGTTTCTTGACAGCTCCTGGCGCCATGTGATTCCGGGCGTCTGGTACACCACAACTCCCCTCTCCACCAATCCACCTGTCCGGGAAGAAACCAAGGCTTATGGTTCCTCCACCCAGGTGAACAAGCCTCAAGTGTTCTGTCCATTGGCTTTGGCCTTTTTATTGAGTTATCTAGGCGCATACTTCTTCTTGGGGAAATTTAATCCCCTGCTAGGCAGGTACTGGCTCCTTGGAGAGTTATTCCATCTGGGAATGGTCTCCTTACCTGTGGGATCCCTGGTGACAGGATTGAATCCCTCTGCAATCATTCACCACCTAGGGAGTTTACTCCCTAGCAGGTGGGTGCCTGACACAATATTACTTATCAGAGCAGTCATCAGAAATTAATCACTAAAGGGTTTTTTGCGTATGGGTCAAGGTAATATTTAGATGATGCTGACGGAATAGAAGCTATGGATCAAGGTGGTATTGCTTAGTCAAATTTTGGTACATATTGGAAAAATTTCACTGTTCAACTCTAAGAGTTAAGACCTCCCTAAATTACTCAATAAACCAAATATTCTCCTGGTCTAACTTTTATTGTGAAATGCATCCCATAGTTGATTTACTCCACTATATCCCATACAACTTGATCTTAAGTCAGATTATTACTGAAAGATGAGGCCCTGCTTTGAGCTCTTTGTTGTCAATGCCTCCTCATGTCACTTCTGTGCCTCCCAATGTTGGTATATTTTCTACAGAATCTGAATGAGACTGTTATCTTGTCTCAATGTCCAGAATTCTATGCTGAAGACACTCTAATTCTCTTGCAGACTATCTATCTGGGCCTTTTTTGTTTGGGTTTTATCATTTTGTTGAGCCCAAGTGTATCCTTTGGAAATTTTAATAAACAGTATTTGAAGCATTTTTGATGGTTAATCATTAACTCCATGTGGATTTGGGTGGTGATTCCCCACCATATGAAGCCCTCTTCTTACTATCTGTCAATTTCTGCCACAATAGAGCCCGTTAGATTTGCCCCAAGATTTTTTCTGCATTGAAATTGAGATATTTTCACCCTTTGCGCAATGGCGGTTGACTGGCTGGTTGTGTAAATACCCAACATTTGGGGGAGTATTATAGCCAGGTAGGGTGTCAAGTTTGACACTTGGAACCCTTTGAGGGAGGTGACAGTTGGGTATACCATCAATACCCAACAGAACACCTTATTGTGTACGTTAAATTGTCCAAAATTACCAGCAAAGTACATTAGCACATAGTACATGAAGGTGTATACAGCTATGGATAATGTTGAGTGAGGTGAAACCAATGTGGGCCATGAGTAGAGTTGAGAGGAGTTTAGTTGTTCTGTATCCACGTAGTAATACTTGTTGGTGGGTTTGTGAAAAGGCCCATATGGCTTAAAGGTAGTTTGGTGGCCCCCAATCCCTAGGCAGGCTGTAATAACAGCGGCAAAGATAAGATGGTTTATCTTCTGGCTCCTGGTAAAGGTTTGAAAAAGCTTAGTGTCTGAATTTCTGTAGTGTTAAAGTCTGTGGATGTTTTATGTGATAACTATTGAGGGTAATTTCACTCAATGATAGCACAACTATTATCAAGTGATTGATCTTTATTATATACTAGTGCCTTGGTATGTGTAATACCCAGTTATGGTAGGTACCACTTGCAGGATGTAGGGCAGCAGGTTGATGAACTGAAACCCAGTCAAGGCAGTAACAATGTGATAGACAGTCATTAGCCAGCAGAAGATCTTTGCATGCACGTTGTATCTCCCAAAACTCCCAGCAAAGTAGGTTAAGATGTAGTACATGGACGTGTACATCACAATAGAGAGTGTTGAATGTGGAGACACCAAAGGAGGCCAGGGTCCAGTTTGAGATGAGTTCAGTTGGCCATGGTTATAGTAAGGATCATGACCTAGTCCATCAGGAGATGGCCCAAAGAACTCTGGACCTGATTGGTAGCCTCCAATCCCAAGAAAAGCTGTGAGCACAGCTGTGAAGATGAGGTGGTTCATCTTCCTTGGATTGGAGGGTTGGCAGGGGCTGATTGGTAGTTTTAACTTGTTAAAGGTAAGTTGAATTTCACTTTTATTGAGGGTATTAATCTCAATAATAACACAAGCTATTACTGAGGTGGGATCCTTTATTTATAGTCCTCTCCCCTGTGCAAAGATTTGCAATTGGGAGGAAAAACAGGGGATGGGAGATCCCAGAAGTTTGGGGGATAGGGATAGCAATTGGAACTTAGGAAGATGGCTGAATTCTTGTTCACCTGTTATCTGTGGCTGGTTGGGCAATTCTTGAGGCAAGCCAATAGTTTCTTGTGATACTGGTGCTAGGTGAAAGTTGTGAGTCCATTCCTCTTCAAAGATTATTTTGGGGTCAAGAACATTGTTTTGGATGAGATTTGGCCTTGCCCATGTGGTTAGTGAATCAGCACCTGATTGGTTGGTGGTAATCTTATTTTTGGAATCCAAAACATTATTCCTGCCCTCTTCTTGAGAGGAAAATTTAACCTTTAAACCTTTCCCTGTTGTCAGGGACTTATTTGATTGGATGCTTCCCAGGGAATTTTTTGATTAGCTGCAGGGTAGACCCTGGGACCCAGGTGGGTGACAGGCACCTGGCTGGGGCCCGGGGAGCAAGTGGGTGGGCTGGGGGCTGCCAGTGGGTGCGCTGGCGGCTGGGCAGGCAAGCGGGTGGGCAGGTGGCAGGCAGGGGGCTTGTGGGTGCCTGGCTGGGTGATGGGAGGCTGGCAGAGGGCTTGCGGCTGGCCAGCTGGGTGCTGGAGGATGCGGCAGGTGCCTGCCCAGATGATAAATTGATTTGGCACTCACCAAGTTCTGATTTCTCATTAATTTTATTTTTATTTTCCCCTAATAAAGGGGAAAAATCACTATCAAATTTTGCCCCCAAAATTGGGCTTTCAGGTATTTTTCCCCAAGTTTTCTTCTCAGTCAATATTAGGTTTATGTCAGGAATATTCCTGACAGTATGACATGAATAGTGAAAAATATTGAATTGGGAACCCCAAACACTTGGTGTTGTCTGATATTCCCTTTCCAGGGTGACATTGGGATGGGTTAGGTGGCAATGTATTATCAATTCCTGAATGGCAGTGGCATACTGTAAATTCAGAACCTAAACGTAAAAATGTGGGATTGTCAAATCCTTGGTCCAAATTTCAAATCACTTTTGCGGGCAACTCAGCTGAGTGAAAAATAAAATATTTAATAAAATCAAACATTTAATTTGACTTTTTTGATTTATTTAAATCAGCAAATTTGAATCTCTTGAGTAGATAACTCAACTAACAAAAGACAAAACTCAGCAAAAAAATGCAATATACATAAATCAGAATGCGGGATTCTAATGTACAATTTGAGATTTCCTGTATTTCAAACAAATTATAGACATCATGGAAAACTTAATGAATCTGAAATTGCGGGATTGTCAAATCCAAGAACAAAGTTTCAAATCATAATTGCAAGGAATTTGAAATAAATATAATTTATGGGTGTCTCAAAAAGGATACCAAATGATCTAGAGTGGATTTGTGCTAATCCTTTTAGGAATCATAGGCATTCTCAAAAATCACCCTATTACATTTTAGGACAGCTAAAATTTAGATGCTTGATTACAGTAGATTTCAGAAAATACTAATAATAAAATAGAACTATATTATAATCTGTTTTTACCATGTTGAATTTTCCTTGGTGTGTTGATAGTTCATTTGCTGTTGATAAGGTGTTTGCATTTAATTGGATGGTTTCACCTCCAGTTGCCTTGGCAATAGGAAATCAAGCTGCCTCTGCAACCACAGTTGGTCTCAGGGAGGCAGCTTGATTTCCTATTGCCAAGGCAACTGGAGGTGAAACCATCCAATTAAATGCAAACACCTTATCAACAGCAAATGAACTATCAACACACCAAAGAAAAGGCAACATGATAAAAACAGATTGTAATATATAATTCTATTTTATTATTAGTATTTTCTGAAATCTACTGTAATCAAGTATCCTTAATAGCAGTACATGAATACATAGTGCAGTAAACTGATGGTTTATCTTTTCCTCTCCTTTCTTTTCTTCCTTCCTTCCTTCCTTGAAAAGAAGTTTGTTTGGACCCTGGCTATGCCAGGGGGCAAAAAACTTTTAAAAAATTTCTGCGTCATCAGGAGAGTAGCTCATAAATCATTATATGGGTTTAGGGTTGCTATATTAGTGATTTAGAGTGCAGAATATTGCATCATTTCCAGTTTAGATAATTTTACATTTCACTTAATTTCATGTCTAAACATGGTTGTTGAGATTGTAT
Organism: Entomophthora muscae; assembly: GCA_014839935.2. NCBI lineage: Eukaryota > Fungi > Entomophthoromycota > Entomophthoromycetes > Entomophthorales > Entomophthoraceae > Entomophthora > Entomophthora muscae. The sequence continues at coordinate 57,862 of QTSX02005743.1, read as the reverse complement.
TTTCCATTTGATTTTATCCAGAGTGGAGCTTCTTGATTTGTCCTAGTTTCTTAATTTACATTCAATTTGGATTCCAGTTCCCGCAATTAATATCTGAGTTTACTAGTGGCATTCAAAAGTGATTTGAAATTTGGTTCTTGGATTTGACAATCCTGCAATTTCAAAAAACATAGTAAACTTAATGAAAATGGTTGATGGATTTGAACGCTTCAAAACTGATTCCAGTTAATTCATTTTGTCCATTGGAGATATGCAGTTCAACTTGAATTTTGCAAAGTGTCTATGAGTTCCTGCATTTTTAAAAATTCAAATAAAAATACAAAGAATTCAATTTAATTAAAAAAGGCTATCCCGCAAAAGTGATTCAAAATTTGGACCAAGGATTTGACAATCCCACATTTTTACATTTAGGTTCTGAATTTACAGTAAAGAAGATTGTGATTCTTTCATGCACCTAAATTCATTAGTTGCACTTAGTGCATGAATATTGGTGCAGTGTAGCGTCAATTCCTCCCATATTTAGGAGATTCCCAATTTGGGCAGCAGTTTCCCCCAAATTGTGACTTGAGGAAAATATCTTTTTTGGTTTCCCAATTTGGAAGTTTCTCCATTGGGCAGGGGGGGCAGACAGGCTATGATGAGTGTGCTGCCAGCAGCCGCATGGTCTGCAGCTGGCTGATAAAAGGTAGAATCCTCAAACTTTAAGTTTTTAAAATTTTGTTTCTGCTGTGCGCTTTTTGAGGCAGTTTTCCCAATCACAAGAAACTGCTGCAAATAAATTTCTTGATTTCTTGGTGTCATTGTGTTGTAAAAATTAATTCCTTGTGCCATTTGTCAGGAATATTCCTGAAAGTTTCCCAAAAGAACCAAATTATGACAGCATAAATGATGGCGCCAAAAAGCTGACAAAGGAGGTGAAAACTTTTCTTTCCAACTATTCAGAGGTTAGCGCAGACTAGAAGAATTCCCTTAACACTCCCCCTCCCCCAAGCTAAAAACTTGTTTTCAGATATTCTTATCTACCTTCAATAAAGAATATTCCTGCTCTGAGTTAACTTATCTAAATGGCCAAGTATATAGGGCGCCAAGTCCCCCTGTCACTTCATATTCCAGCCTCATCTTGTCTTGGTTGCAAAAAGTGTCCGTAAAACACACATCTCTCTAACTCTGTCATCAATTAATCACTACTTTTCAATTTCTCATTTGCGTTTTCCACTTGTAGCTTTGGTGCTCATTTTTGTGTCTCTATTTCTGCCTCCCCTTTGCAGATTCATTGGTTTGAAGTTTCAGTGTACCTTTCTTTTGGAGGTCTTGATGAAGGTGTGGGGGTTAAACCCTCATCAATTTTATTTCCACTCCAAAATGATTTGCACAACTTTAACATACAGGGTTGGTTGTGGTATCAAACTCTACTAGTGGGGTCCCAAGATTGGAGGAGTGATAGCAACTGTCCATAAGGCATGGAAAAGGGGGTTGTTCTTTAACTTTGTGTCTTAGACAGTATGAAAATATAGCAGCAGGGAGGAATAGATCCCAATTGGAGGCATTAGAGAGAGTGAGCTTCCTTATAAGAGAAATGAGAGGGGAATTGGCGTTCTTGATAGTACATTAGTACAGGGATTTTTGGGAGCCAAGAAAGACTAATGAGTTCCCATATCCTCCACAATAAAAGTGATAGACCTGGCATTAAAATTGGTAAAATTTTCAGAGAGCAAATTTTGGGGATAACCATGTCTATAAAAGATATCTTATAGTAGCAAATTGGCTGTGGTTTTGGAGGTGATATCTTTGATGGCCCTGAATTCAACCCATTTGCTAAAGTGGTTCACAGTAACTAGGATTAATCAACAACCAGAGAAAGAGCAAGGGAGGGGACCAAAAGCGTCAATACTCACAATGTGTAAAGCATGTTTTGATAGAATGAACTTGAATTCACATTTTAAGGGTCATGGGCGTTGTAATTGACAAGAGTGGCAGGAAAAGAGAACATCAGGGATGAGGAGACACAGTTTTCCCAGTAGTAGTTCTTACATAGCCATTTGTAAGTATTAGCTAGTTTACCATGTCCAGTATCAATATGGGCCTTAATGATGATGGCTACCCTCATGCTAGGGTGTGAATGTATCAAGTACAGGTCCTTAACCTTCTAGAATAACCAGAAATCTCAAATAATGGTGTTTTAGAACAAGAAGTATAGGGCTAGGTGTATCTTTTAAAGCTCAGTAGTCCAAGCATTGGGTTAGCCTATCAGTTCATACAGTCAATCAGCATCTGCAGGGTGGATTGCTAAGATGAGCATCCTGGAGAGACAGTCAGTGTTCTGATGTTGAGCGCCAGGTCTGTGCACTACTGTGAAATCATACCTCTCAGATTATTGCGCATTGTAGTAAGAAGGAGATGACTTTAACAAATATTGAGCCAGCTCTTCAAAAGAACTGAAATACTGGCAAATCTTGAGAAGGTGACTGCTATTATTTGATAGTGTTAAAACAATGGTTGTGACTTAAACAAAGAATCTACTAGACTGAGATTTGATGTTGATAAATAGCTTTTAAATTGAGTTTAAATCACTTAAAATCCAAAAGGATCACACTCAAAAGAATCTACTTAGAGCAAGATAATGATATTTTAGTGATAATAAAAATGTTAAGTATTTATACTATTGTTTAGGGTCTGGATGTACAAGCATTCTGGCTACTGCCAACCTACTTAACATACAGCCATTGCCTAATTTGGTGCCCTTCCAATATACTGTTTAGCATACCAAGAATGGTAACCAAGTAATATCACATGACTGTCCAAGTATCCAGTGGCTCAAACCCATCTCACACATGTCCAACCCCTAGGTTTGATCCAACTAAATCTCTGCCACAGTCAATTCTATATAAGTCTAAAGTATTATCCAATAAAATATACTTCTCTCCTTCTTAAATCCATATTTGAAGCTTCCCCAAAAGGCGCTCCTTATCACTGGTAGCAGCTACAATTTTTTGACCACACCCATGAGAGAGAAAATGACTGACCAAAACCTGCCCACCTTTGCTCACATACTCAACCAGGCCACATCTCAGGAGACCTGGAAAATGTACTTCTGCGCCCACAACATTGATGAAGATATACCTAGTGGATGCACTGTATTTGAAGGTCTGGTCATGCCCAAAGCATGCACCAAGATAATTCAATATAGTTGCTCTCTTCAACCACAAACAAACACACAACCACCTATCACAGGTGAAGTGACCAACACCAAATACATTGGTATTGACAAGTTCTTTGGTAAAAAAAAGAAAACATCATCAACTGGCTAGACCACACAGCCACTAAACTCTGCGCCTGCCGCATCCCCTATGAGAAATGGGTCCAGGAAGCCAGCAAACACCTGTACAGGGCCACAGCTAATTGGTTTGTCACCTGGGTTAGCTTACAAACTGACAACCAGCTTGACAACTGGGAAGAGTTTAAAGTGGACACCACACACAATTTTAGCATCACCAAATCCCTCCAAGACATTACAATACAGTTCAGTGATCTTCCTCAGAAGACCACTATTGCAGCTTACGCCAATGAATCCAAGGAAATACGTTGCAAGATCCAAAACCCAGCACAAGCTGATAACATACACACCATAGCATTATTTATCAACAGAATGAAACCCTCTGTTGCTGCCCTCATCTGCCCAGAGACTAATACCTCCATGCCTGCGCTCATTGCAGAAGCCAAGCACTCAGAGAAATGCGCAAACATGGAATATGCTGCACACAACAGCAATCATTACTCAAACAGCAATGGCAGAGAAACCTCCAATGGTAAAAAACGCCAGAATACCAACCATAACAACGGCAACTCCTATTGCAACAATGGCAATCACAGCTAAAGCGCAAACCACTCTTGTCCCAAGAAAGAGGACATCACCAAAGTTAACAATGCAGAAACAGCAACCCACTATAAATATGACCCCACATTCTCTGACCTCAAAGGTCTTGAAACAGAGGAACAGGGAAAAGAGGAGGGGGAAAAGGCTTAAGTGCCCCTGTCTCCCCCCACCTTGACAAGAAACTGTACCAAGGCACAAACTTTGCTGCTCACATTCCCTGTGTCCCACAATCCTCCATTTTTATGAACTTAAAAATTAAAGATCACTAACAACTTCTTGTCTACCCATGCACTTACAAATCACATACACATAAAATTTTATTTGACTCTGGTGCACAACACACTATGGTTAGCAAAATTTTTGTAACCAAGTACCAAATACCAGTTGTCAAATCCAACTTCAAATACGCCAGAATGGCAGATAAATCAAAGGTTCCACTAAAAGGCAAAGAAACTCCCTTAAGAATTGATCTCCAAGGCATACAAACGTTTATCAAAGGACTTGTCATGAACAACATAAACTACAACATTGTAGCAGGCATGGACTGGTTCACCCAAGTGAAACCCAGAGTATGTTGGAAAACAAAAACCATGATCATCAAATGCAATGGAGTTAATTTTAAGATCCTCAAAGAACTCAACAACCTTATTCTAAGAGACACAGTATTTGTCCAGGTCATAAACCAAGACAACTCAGAACGTATAACCAAAGATAGTACCCTCCACATAATGAGATACACTGAGTTTAATAACATGCCAACAACCAAGATCCAATGCCTAGAACTTGCGGCACTCCTAAATGAATACATCCATGTATTCAAGGAAGAACTCACAGAGTTACCCCCCAAACAGGAGGTCAAACATGGTATTAACCTATGTAAAGCCATGCCCAAACCTGCACCCCTCTACAGACTCTCCCCCATGGAGACACAAACTCTCAAAACACACATTGAGTACAACTTAGCTAAAGGCTTTATCCACCCATCAGAATACTGTGGGGGGAAGCAGTTTTCTTTGTAAAGAAAAAGGAAGGAACTCTGCGTCTAGAAACTGACTACAGAGCACTAAATTCAAGCACAGTAAAGAATAAATACCCTCTTCTACTTATAGAGGATCTGTTTGAAAGACTCTCAGGAGACAAATTTTTCTCTAAAACTGACCTCACCTCAGGTTACAACCAAGTTGAAGTAAAGGAAAAGGACATACCAAAAACTGCGTTCTGTACACAATTTGGATCCTTTGAATGTAGGGTAATGAACTTTGGGATGACCAGCGCATCTGCAACGTTTTTCACCATGATGAACCAAGCGCTGAATGGCCTCTCAAATACATTATGCTACCTTGACAATATCATCATATTCTCAAAAACAAAAGAGGAACACCTCACATATGTCCGCAAGACACTCAATCAACTTGCAAAGCACAAACTTTACGCAAAACCAAGTAAGTGCCAATTTATGGAAAAGGAACTCCTGTTCTTGGGCCACATTGTCTCTGAAAGTGGCATCAAAGCAGATCCAGACAAAATTAAAGCCATAAATAACATGCAACACCCCACCTCTGTTAAACAAGTTAGATTCTTTCTTGGTATGGTAACTTACCTAAGGAATTATATCAAAGACTGCAAAAAACTAACCACATCAATCAATGACTTAACCAAAGGTAATGTCAAAAAGAAATTCATATGGACTCCAGAATGTGACAAAAATTTCCATTTATTAAAACAAGCTCTTATTGAAGCACCAATATTGCAATACCCTAATAACAACGGGTGCTACAAGCTCAAGTCAGATGCCAGTGACACTGCCATTGGCGCAGTCCTGCACATCTGCCAGCCAGGGTAGCAAGACTTCCTGCCAGTATGTTACAAAAGCAGAAAACTGACCAACACTGAGCAGAGATACCCATTACACAATAAGTAATTGCTAGCAATAATTCACACATGCAAGAAATGGAGATGTTACCTAGAAGGACATTTAAGCGTCTGAGTGCTAACTGATCATAAATCCTTAATCTATTTTAAAACTCAGAACACACTTGCATGGAGACAAGCCAAATGGATGTCCCTGCTAGAGCAGCTCAATTTGGACATGAAATACAAAAAGGGGGCAGAGCTGGTCACGGCTGATGCTCTCTCTAGACTATGTCTGCCTAGAGAGGATTACCCTGACTACCTGGACCCTGACTGGCCTAACCTTTACAACACTGAGTATAAAACCAAAGGGAAAGACCCCTCAACACATCAACTGACCCACAATACATTAGTAAGAAACAAAAAGTATTTCCATGTATCAAACGGCACAGTATACCAAATCATTAACAACAAACATGTCCCGTACATCCCACTTGCACAAAGAGTTGACACCATACTAAGACATCACCACCTACTAGGAGATACAAATGCTAACAACCTATACCTCACACTAAAAGAGATAGTATGGTGGCTCAACCTCAAACAGGATATAGTTGATGTTCTAAAAAAGTGCACAGTGTGCAAGAAATACACCAGTACAAAGGCTCCTCAGCCAATGGTTAACCCAGTACCAGACCCTGAACCATTCAAGGTTTGGGGACAGGATGTAGTGGGCCCCTTCCCAGAAACAAAAACAAACCAACGTTTCTTAATTGTAGCTATCAACTTTGCCACACGCTGGCCCATCTGCTGGGCAACAAAGGACCATAAAGCAGAAACCATCAACTGTTTCATTAACAAAGCAATCATAGCCAACTACAGCACTACAGACTACATAATAACTGATGGAGCAACAGAGTTATCAGGTCACATAATAAATGACAACTTAAAATCCAAAAACATTAAACACTCCACAACCTCTCTGTACAGGCCACAGGCCAATAGCAGAGTGGAACGCCTCAACGGCAGCCTTATCAGGACCCTAGAGAAAATAATGGATGGCAAAGCCAAAGACACATGGCCACTATACATGAAATATGCATTCTTAGTATCCTGAGTCCGCGCCAGTCAAGGAACAGGCTATTCACTGTTTGAGCTAACCTAAGGATACAAACCAGAAATAATCACCCGCAACAAACAGCCATACATAAAGATTCCCCCGGGGAAACCCCCCCACAGTAGAACAAGCACCCAATCTACAACACATCCGCCTCAAAGCTAAAATAGCAGAAATAAAGAGGCTCAAAACACAAAAGGTAGCCTCCACAGAGGAACCACTTCCCATCAACTCCCCCGTCTGGGTTCTAGCTAGCAACAGAAAGAAACTAGACTCAGTACACTGGGGACCAGGAAGAATCATCAAGTACAGACCAGATCACAACACCTATCTAGTAAAGTTCCAAGGTGCCAAAACCCCAATTATCAAGAAATACCACAGAACCTGTCTCTGCCTCAGTAAAGGAGAACACTTGACCAGACTGGTTCCAACTAGTAAACAGCTCCAGGAGCATCAGGCAGGCCAATGAAAACAAAGCCCCCTCCTGATGCACCAGAGTAACCCCTTAAGAGGGGGTGTTGAGGGTCTGGATGTACAAGCATTCTGGCTATCACCAACCTACTTAACATCCAGCCATTGCCCAATTTGTTACCCTTCTAATATACCGTTTGACATACTGAGAATGGTAACCAAGCAATTTCACATGACTGTCCAAGTATCCAGTGGCTCAAACCCATCTTGCACATGACCAACCCCTAGGTTCAATCCAACTAAATCCCTGCCACAGTCAAGTCTATATAATTCTAAAGTATTATCCAATAAAATATACTTCTCTCCTTCTTAAATCCATATTTGAAGCTTCCCCAAAAGGCGCTCCTTATCACTATTAGGTGGCTTGTGGGATCTCAAAGAATATCTTGGTGTATTCACACTATTTTACGCAGCTTGGATTGAATGGTTTGACATATTTAAGGAATTGAGCACTTTTGTATTGCCTGGTATTGGAGCTGGTTTAACTGAGCTAGTTTTGGAAGAAACTATTTTATCTGTAGTTCTAGATATAGGGAGAATCAGTTCATCTGGCTCAGTCTTGGAAGATGATTTCAAATTATTTGAAGAGTCAAGAGTTTTACTCAAAGACTCAGAGTGTATCAACTTTCCAATACTAGATTTTTGTTACTAAATGTAATTTCTAGATTAAGCTTGTATGGAATTAAATTGGAATCTCTTGTAACTCAGGATAATGAGAGTGTATATTCCAGGCCATGAGTATAAATTGGAGGAGTAAGGATCATGTCCTTGATCTAATACTTTATTTTTTGTTTTACTCTTAAATGGAGCTATTAAGTATGTTCCACTTGTCAGGATGTTTCCCAAGGTCTTGTACCTTGACACAATAATTCCTGGGTAAGGTCCTGGACTTATATTACCTAAAAGTTTGATAAAAATGCTAATACAGGGATTGTCTATGATATTCTCAGAATTTGTGTATTAAGGTTACTGCCATATTATTTTATTCATAGTTTTAAGGATAACAATTTTTGGTGGGAAAACTGTTTGATACAGGCAGAGGGACTGTCAAGCCAGAGGGTAATGCTATCATAGTATGGGAGCCAACTTGATAACATAGGTGCCAGGATTGATAATTTTTCTCTACCCAAAACCCAGGCCTAAGAGCAGGTTTTGAACCCTGGTCCCAAAAAACTGCTGTCCACCAGACTTAAGGACTAAAGGGCTGACCACCTGCATTTTATTGGGGTCAAGACCCTTCAAGCTGAGGCTTTGCATGCTTCCCAGGATGAAGATACCAGTCAAAACTTAGAAGCCACAGCACCCAATGAAAGTCTATATGAGTTGACTAATGGAAGCAAAGAAATCCCTACCATTAACTTCATAAGTTTGAAGTCTACCCAGATAGCCAATCAAGATTCATCAGCTGAGGGAGCTGCAGACCCTAAGGCTGCTTCCATGATCATAGCTTGAGAACAGAAGGGCTAAGCAAACCTTCATGAGAAAACAGACAATAAGAGATCCTCCAGCAATAGTGCCATTTTGCCGCTCCAAAACCTGGGTGTCCTGGCCATCCAACCCCATAATTCACACTGCCATGATGACTGTCATGAATTTCATTTCAATACTTGTATTGAAAATCCGAGAATCAAACCCCAGGCCTCAGGAAAAGCCTTGTATTGACCAGGGTAGACATGAGCCCGCCAGACTGCCAGTTAGACCAAACCCTGGTCCGCCAGAAATGCCTTGCCCCAACCAGGAGGAACGGGAACCTGCCAGCCTGTCAAGTGTCAAGACTGGAAGTTTAATATCAACATTGAAAACCCCAGAATCAAACTCTGGCCCTCCAAAGGCAAATTGAGTCACCCAGGAGGAAGGGGAACCACCAACTCACTGATTTGTAAACCCAAATTGTTGTATTACTTTGAGACCCGCCAGATTCTTAAGGACAATTCCCCAAATGATCACCAGATTACTGTTAACCTTGTGCCACCAAAAACTCAGACCTACACAGAAGTTGTAGCTTGCTTAAATGAGGTTATAACAAGCCTCCTGTTAGTCCTGCCAATGATCACCAGCTACTGTCAGTCTCCAGTCTAGAATGGGTAATACAATTTGGCTGATCAGGTGATATGGTGAAAAGTAGCGGCAAACAAAGCATCACCACTTCTGTTCATCAGAGAAAGCAAAACTAATATCCACTGCTCTCAAAACCAGATGCCAAGGTCCATGTCCTACCAGCAAATTGTCCATGGGCCTGAAGTCCTCAAAAAGCAAAGAAGCAAAAACATCTGGTATAAGAACCCCAGCGGTATGGGATAGACCCTATTGTCATTTTTGATAATAAAGTTTCATGAAACTTTGGTTCAAACAAATCCTACCTTATCTAGTCTTAGTGATCTTTCATCTTAACTCTGGCTAAGTAGACAATCAGGCAACCACACCCTCCAGAGCCCAACCTGCCAATCTGCCTCAGGCACTATACTTTCCCCCTGGAGCCCCCTTTGGACCTGTGCATTTTACCGGATACCCACCCAATCCCGCCTACTTGGGGTTTGAATTGGAGACCATCCTTATTGCTGATCCCTTGGAAAGGACTAGAGAAATCAAATAAATAGGACACAAAGGAAAGTACTAAAAGGCGCCGTCAAGATTGTTTAAAGAAAAGTACAATTATCTGCCCATCTACTTTGTCCCTATGACTCCGCCTTTAACCCCAAAACCCAACTGCCCAATGGAGCCCACCACCACTGCTGAGACCACATTTACTCAAATTTTTGGAGTACTCTATATTACTTTGATAGGATTGGTGGACTCTATGGTACCCAACTCTGGGTCCTGGTCTTTACTTGGGTAATCTGTATCCTATATTATCAAGTTAGTACCCATCCTGTGGTGGGCATTACCTACTGGCCCAGCGTTATCCCGCCCTGAGCCACCCAATGCCTCTCCCTATGCCTGGATTCCTGACAATGGGCAAGGGGTCTGCAATTTTGTTGTTAAGAGTGGTGAGAATCTATGGGTCTAGAGTGAAGATGGTAAAATACTAAAACTAGATGAGATAGAATTTGCGTTAACCAAAGGTTAATTTAAACTTTATTATCAGAATGACAATAATGTCATTCTCAACATAGCAGGGTTCTTATATTATTAAAGTCTGATTCTCCAATATTCACAGGCTTTAGATCTGTGGGTATTCTTCCAACAGGACTTTGGCACTTGGGAAGACTTCACAGGCAACTAATTCTAGGTTGGTTAGTGTTAGAGAATAGAAGTGGCAAGGTTCTATTTCCCCACCTCTATTCCCTGCATCACATAGCCTGGCTAATACATCATCAATTTGGCACTGGAGACTGATATTGACTGAAGCTTATTGGAGGGTTTAAGTTCAGCTTTAGTATAACCAACTATAGGCAAGCAGCTACTTTTTCATAGGTTTGGATCTTCTGTGGAGTGCATTTGACTGCAGTCAATGCTCCATTGAGGAAAACTTTTGGGCTTTATAAGCAGATCATCAAACAGCCTTCTGACTTGAGCCCAAAAAATGCTAATGGTTTCTTGGCCCTCTTGGCTAGTGGACCACATTTCCTGGGGACCAGGGTTAGCTTCTTGGATTTGACTTGTGCTCAATATTAGAATCAAAATGTCATTTATGACAATAGTTATTCAAAAATTTAGTTTGAATTACTGTAAATTCAGAACCTAAATGTAAAAATGTGGGATTGTGGGATTTTCAAATCCTTGGTCCAAATTTTGAATCACTTCTACAGGATGGCCTTTTTTTAATTAAATTGATTTTTTATGTATTTATTTGAATTTTTAAAAATGCAGGAACTCATAGAAACTTTGTAAAGTTCAAGTCAAACTGCATATTTCCAATGGACAAAATGAATTAACTGGAATCAGTTCAGAAGTGTTCAAATCCATCAACCATTCTCATTAAGTTTACTATGTTTTTTGGAATTACAGGATTGTCAAATCCAAGAACTAAGTTTCAAATAACTTTTGAATGCCACTAGTAAACTCAAATATTAATTGCAGGAACTGGAATTCAAATTGAATGTACAATAAGCACACTAGAAAGTATCAACCCAAATTAAGAAGCTCCACCACAACTAGAATAAAATGAAAAATTCAATCCCAAAAACCATGTTTAGACATAAAAAGTGATTAAACTTTAAAATTATCCAAACCCAGAAAGTATACAAAATTATACACTTCAAATCACAGATATAGAAATTCTGTTACTATTCAAGGCTAAATCAAGAGAAAATAACTACTCATAACTAAACCAATAAATCCAAATAAATATATATTTAATCTAAAATATATTTTTTATTTTATTTTATGGACTGTCAATCACATTCCCAACCAACTCCTGCACCAGCCTGCAGGGCAGCCTGTCCACAAAGACTCTCAGAGGGTCTAAGAATAGATCCAGAACCCAACTCAAGGGGAGTAATGCCAACACACAGGCCTCCCAAGGTGTAATTGCCAGTCAACCACCTCCTGCATCCCAAGCCAGATCAACCAGCCTAAATCCCAGACAGAAACCACTCTCAAGGCCTGCCACCAAAGTCTCCCATGCCAGGGTCACCAGGAACACTGAGGTTACTTACACCTCTACTATGTACCCAGTTGTCATACGGCCCCGCACTCTTGATCCAAGAGTTGCCACTTCTTATGAGCCATTGGCCACCACCAAAGAGCCATCTGCACCTGTGGTCTATTCAACCATTGACGGTGTCACCACAAGCAAGCGTGATCCCACCTTCTACACAAAGATCCCCATCCCCTGTGTTGAGCCTGCTAGCCAGGATGCCGCGGTACCATCCAAGAGCCGGTGTTGGTTGACAGATAGTGAGTGTGAAGCTCTCCTCAACTGCTTGAATGGGGGAATGGTGGTTTGAGATATTGCGTCCCAATTTGGTGTCACAGCCAGATATATTAGCAAAATTAACAAAAAGTATAGCAACAATGGACAAATTGCCAAATCTGCCAAGGCTAAGCAGCAGCCCAGCCTACTTCAGCCCACCCATCTCAAGGCAATCAGGCAGTGGGTGACCAAAGATTGCCACCTGGACATGCTTGCTGTCCAATCTATGCTTGCCACAGAGTTTGGGCTTTCTGTCTCAAGAACCCTTGTTTACAAAGCAATGGTTGATTTGGGCTTCTCCTGGAAAGTTCTGGGAGTTTTGCAGTACAATAGAAACAATGAGAAGACCATCAAGGATTGTCACATTTATGCTGAGACATATCTGGCCCTAAAGGAGACTGGGAATGTCCAGTTCTTCTACATTGACAAATCATTGTTTTCCTCCTCACTAAGATCTAGGCATGGGTGGGTTGAGAAGGGGTCCAAGGATGGCGTAGCCCATTGTGCAGCTGTCCGTTCCCAGACCTATTCCATGGTTGCGCTTCTTGGTTCATGCAGGTTGGATCAATACCAGATGATTAAAGGCTCCCATAACAGCGGGAAATTTCTTGATTTTCTCTGAACTGTCAAGAGTATCTCTGGATCAATTACTGCAGTACAACCAACATTGTTGTGTTGGATAATGTTGGGCTCCACAAAGTGGATCAGGTTTTGTCTGAGTTCCTGCCCATCAATAAAAATAGGCATTTGGCCAGCCACTGCCTGGCTGACTGTCCAATGAGACTCCTCTTCCTCCCCCCATATTCTCCATTCCTTAACTCAATTGAGAAGGTCTTTGGGTGGATCAAAAATAAGGTGAAGCAAGGCCTCCCTCAGGACACCAAGGAGCTCTTCAACATCCTTGAGGTCAGTCAAATTGCAATGCCACCCAATGTGGTGGTGGCTTTCTATGAGCACTTGGAATCCTTCCTCCCTAAAGCTCTCAACTCCGAGCCAATCAGATAAATAACACTCTGGATTTATTTATTTTTATTTTTATTTATTTTGTCTTTATTAGGACTCAAAAATTATTATTTATATATAATAATGTGACATTGAATTGTATTATAGACATATAAGAATACATACAAAATGTAAGTAAAATTAATTATACTAGATATGAGGACATATATTTTTATTATAATGCACCAAATATTGTATTGACTGTTGAGCTAACAAATAAATTGATTTAAAAAGATAGAAATAGAATAATTTTATTTTAATTGTGAACCCTTTTCAGAACTTTGGCTTTTTTAAGCCACAAATTGGACCTTGCAAGTCATCATCTGACCTTATTGACTTAGTGCCATTATAGCCACACAACACAAAAACCAATGATTTTCATGTATTTCTTACTAATTAGAACTTATGATGCATGTTAAGAATATGAGATATATTTATCAAATCATATTACAATGGAAAGGTAATTTGAGTTCTAAACAATTACTTGTTTAAAACATAAGTAGAGCGGGCAGCTTGATGCAGATAAATTCAGCTCTCATTGTTTAAATATTAATATATGAACCTGTACTTGACAAGCTAGTAAATAAACATATTTTTAATTTTTTTATTACTTGACATGTTTGATTACTGTAGCTGCTGTCTTATAATATATTTAGATATATTACTATTATAATTTACCTACTAAAAGTTAAATATTAAAATTTAAGATAAAAAAATTTAAAAATAAAATAAAAACAATAATTTTAAAAGCTATGGCAACAACTGAAAATACCTCAGATTAAAACAAAATGATTTCAGATTTAAACAAAATCTAACTATCAGGTTAAAATATAACTCTGTTAACAGGGTTTATTGGCGTTAATGGGAAAAATGAGTCAACACAGCAAAGAAGTGCTCACGCACAAAGCAAAACTATTTAAAATACAATCCAAAATACATTGATTAACAAACAAAATGGTGTGAGTTGACTTTTGGTGTACATATGTTTACTATGTGAATTGTTGAAAAAATACACCCAAGCACAGTAAATTAAAACTCAATCCAAAAACAAAACACAATAGCAACTCACTATGTAAACAAAATCACTCAAATGATGTGTGCAATGGATTGTAATCAAGAATGATACCAAGGTATCTAAAATAAGACACAAGATCTGAAACATAAATTTAAAAATATTGTGCTGGGTGCTTAATTTGGCAGTAAAATCTAGGGAAATGGGTGGAAATTATTTCAGGAATTCTAAAATGGGCGTTGTAAAACCAGAAGCAACTAATTAAGAAATAAAAATCTATAATTGGGATATGGGGGGAAATATTAATTAAATATTTATATTCAGATAAAAGCAAAAATTAAAATTAAGGAGTGAATTAAGTAAATTTTATTTAGTTTTTTATTAAATTTTAAGATGGAAGGTACACAACAACAGAGTGACAGTACACTCGTTATGCACTGTGGTTGCAGTTGTCCCTGCGGATCAAAGAATAGAGTTAGTGCAACCCAATTGCCTACTAATGAAGGAGATGAGAGAGGAGAGTTTGATAGTGACACTGCACTGACACAGCTAGTTCAAGGAGAACAAGCTGCTAGGATGCAGAGCATTAACCCTTGGGTCCCCAAGCTGACCCAGAAGCCCACCAAGGTTATCTTCACCAAGAAAGTTAGAAACAAGGAGGTAGAACTTACTTCATATGTGTTCAACGTTGTGTACCAGCAAGAGTTGGTCCTGTCAGCCATGCTGGAGAAGGTGAAGCCTGTACTTGATACTAGCTACAAGCCCTACATCAGTGATGCCAACCAGGAAGAGGACAAGGAGCCTGAGTTTTACCAAACTGATGAGGGACAGCTAGTGCTCAAAAAGGTTGCAGCCTTCTACAACAAGATACCCACACCCTATGAGTGCTTAATGTCAATGAGTCAATCCCCACCGCTAAAAAGCCCGCCCAGAAGCGCATCCCAGATATCAAACACATCATCCTGATCAAGCTAATGCAGAAATATGGAAATTACAAGTCTGCTGCAGCTCTTGTTGGGGTGGATCACAAGTACACCTTGAAGACCTTCAACAAGTTCATCAATGCTAGCTGAGTCCTTGCTGTAGAGAAATCCTTGTACGTGTCAACCATGCTCACCAAGGAGCACAAATGGGAAATCTGTCAGTGGATAACCCAAGACTGCCATCTTGAACTGGTAAATATATTGCCAATGGTTAAAACTAATTTTGGGGTTGAGTCCTCAATTTCCTTTTAATACCATCTGGTCAAGGAAATGCACTTTTCCTGGAAAAAGCTCAGGGTATCCCCCTACAATTGTAATAGCCCAGCTAACATTAAGACCAGGAAAAAATACACAGAGGCCTACACTGCCCTCAAAGCCAAAGGGACGGTCAAATTCTACTACATTGAAAAATCAGCATTTGCCTCATCAATGCACAATGGGTATGGGTATGTCCCAAAAGGCTCAAATGACGTGATGGCTTGGTGTGCTGCAGTCTGTGCCACAGCCTATTTAATGGTGGCTCTTCTTGGTCCAAG
Source organism: Entomophthora muscae (assembly GCA_014839935.2). Taxonomy (NCBI): domain Eukaryota; kingdom Fungi; phylum Entomophthoromycota; class Entomophthoromycetes; order Entomophthorales; family Entomophthoraceae; genus Entomophthora; species Entomophthora muscae. The sequence continues at coordinate 42,161 of QTSX02005743.1, read as the reverse complement.
GGGGGTCAAGCTCTATCAAATGATACTAGGCTCCCACAACAGTCAGACCTTTCTGTCATTCCTCCAATTGGTACAGGAGCACCTGAGGCGCACAAGCCTGAGCTTCACTAACGTAATTGTGCTGGACAATGTTGGTCTCCATAAGGTGACTGATATTCTTGAGGAATTCCCAATGATTGACACTAGCATTGCAGTGGGCCCCCAGCAATTGGCTACAGCAAATTTGCGCCTTCTCTTCCTCCCTGCCTATTTGCCCTTCCTAAATCCCATTCAGGAAGTCTTAGGGTGGCTCAAGCAAGTTGTCAAGAGAGGAACCCCATCTGGGACCAAGGACCTATTTGATTTGCTGCAATCTGGGATCCACACCCTCCCAGCTGAGACTGTGGCCAAATTCTATGACCACACTGATTTTTTCATTCCCGTGTGCCTTGCCAAACAGCCAATCAATTAAAGGCTTAGCTTGTCCAACTTTTTATATTCTCTAATTTACTATTTAAGATTTATTAATTATCATTTTATATTTAGAAGCTTCTAAGCCCACAATGACATTCAGCAGGACCATCAATGAAGGTTAGTAATTTATTTATAATTATTTTTTATTATGGAATCTAAGGTTATCCCAAACACTTGATACTTGATTACACAAATATATTTATAACACTCTTATCAAATAAATATAAAAATGAAATAAAAAAATTAAATATGAAATGTACAAATTAGAAGTATATTTTATTAACATATATTATTATGCTTTTATTAAGACCTTCTCTGGGATATATTTTGCAAATCTTTTTTGCTAAAATAAACATTTAAAAAATTAGGTATAATAAAAATAATTAAAAGTATAAAGATATTTATTGATATAGAGAAAAAATTAGGAGCACCTATAGTGGGTTTGGCGGTATATAACCACCCTGCAATGGAGGTGGCACACAACCTCTACTACCACACTGTGAACGGTAAATACACCCTTATTGAATTATTCTTGCTGGCTGGTAAAAGGGAGGATGGTGAGGTGGGAATGGAGGAGCAGTTTTTCTGGCGGGGCTTCAAACCCAAAGATGCCAGCCAGGACCAGGGCGTCTTGTATTACGTGGTCAACCAAGTTGTACCTGGGGGGACCTTCTTCCCATCAAGTGAGAGCCAGGCCTTGTTGACCCCAAGAAGGTCCCCATCCAGGTCCTCTACACTGGCGCTCATCCCAAAGAAGAAAATATACCCAAGGTAAACAACTTGGTGAAGCCTTTGGTCAGGAAAGGCTTCTGTAAACTTGCACAGTTTGTTGTATACTGCGCTTATTTTTCCTCACCTTTAGTTTTGCCAAAAGTAAGATCCATTACCAGGGAGAGCCCTGTATCATCTGCACTCCAGGCCAGCCCAAAGTCCGCTAGGAGGATCTTAGTTTTCTTGACAGCTGTTGTGTCTGCAACAGCCAGTTTTGACACAGCGCGCCTAAAGTTGTCCAGAAGGTAAGATAGGGTGTGCTCCACCAGGAAGCAGAAGCAAGCAGCCGCATGGGCCCAGCCCATCTCTGGTATATTCTTGGATGGGAGCGTTGCCAGGACGTCCCAAACAAGCTCAATAAAGTTTACACAGTAAACTCCACCGAGAACCACTGGGTCCAGGCGGACCAGTTGGGCATCCTTGTAGGCAGTAACTGCCCACTTGGATGCCCCCTTGGCATGCTTTAGCTCAGCCAATGCCTCCTGTGACATCAGAAAGGTACCATGAATCCTGTCTTTGAGCTTTCTCAAGACAGGAGGGACAGATACAGCTACTTGGCCACGTGAGTGGCATAATTTGCATAAAAGGTGGGGGGACAAAAGGAAGCAGGACCCAGAAGAGTTTACTGTCAATGTTTTCTAACAAAAAAAGGTAAGTATTATGAATTTTTTTTTATTAATTATGATTATTAGGTTACCTTCTACAGTTCCTACTTGCCTGCAGCCTCAGCCAGCTTGGCCATTATTGGCGCAAGCAGATGTGCAGGCATCTCAGTGTTATCCTTACAGGTCCTCTTGGTTGGTTTAAGATATTCATACATCTCAGGGTCATTAGTCCAGACAGACAGTGTAGAAAGAGCACAGGACTTAAATTTTAAGCCATCCACAACTGTCTTATGAATGTTAAGAAGTCACTTGATGGTCTTCTCAGGGGTGTCAGGTATTTTGGCCATAAGCGCCTTGGCCAACACCTTGTCAATTTTCTTGCCTTCAAGGACGGCGGCCTTCACCTTTGCTTTGACCTTGCAGTCAATTTCTTTGATCTCTGCAATTACAGAGTCAAGGTCTTTTTGAAGTTTCTCCAATTAACTCATTGATTTTTTACTAACCTTTCCATGTGTTTTTATAGCTTCCACCCCAATAAAATCTGTATTATTCTGATACTATTGCCTCTTTGTTTATTCTTATTTGTTTTCTCATTTGCTACATTATCCCATCCTTTTACCCATTGTGTATATGTTTTATGCTCATCTCAATATGTGTTGTTTGCTTTGTATTGGCATTGTTTCCTTAATTGCCATATTATTTTTGGCGCTTTGCGCTGCTCCTTGTGATAATATTAACAACAATTTGGTGATCATCTAAATTTGAATTAGAAAATTATGGGTTGACTGTTTTTAGATAAAGTTGTTACTGATCCAAATTCAAAACTTTAATGAAAAACTTAAGGCCAATCAGGAGCCAAGTGATAAAGTGATTGTTGTGGCATAAAGGGTCATTCAATAATTCTTTGATGCATGTGCGCTAATTAATATGATTGGCTAGTTGTTTTGCTATTGTGTGCCATTGCTGCTGTGGCAAGTAGTTGATGGACTAGTGCCCAATAAGCTGCTGGGTTAGCACTAGTCCACCAACAACTTGCCACAGCAGCAATGGCGCACAATGGCAAAACAACCAGCCAATCATATTAATTAGCACACATGCACCAAAGAATTATTGAATGAGCCTTTATGTCACAACAATCACTTTATCACTTGGATCCTGATTGGCTTAAAGTTTTTCATTAAGGTTTTGAATTTGGATCAGTAACAACTTTATCTAAAAACAATTAACCTATAATTTTCTAATTCAAATTTAGCTGATCACCAGATTGTTGTTAATATTATCATAAGGGGCAGTGCAAAGCGCCAAAAATATCTGTGTTCTGGATCTAGATAGATGGCATAGTAAATATATGATTTTATAGAAATAAGCTGAACATAAGGAATAAAACCAACTATAAACAAAGAGAACATGGTCAATTGAAATTCAAAATAAAGATAATATAAATAAAGAATGTTTGGCAACAGAGGGTTTATTGGGGGCAGGGAAGAGTGATGTCTAGTAGGCAGAATAGCGCAGGAAGATGTAGAGGAAGTGCTGGCCTGGGGGTCTGAGATTGGGTGGATGGGGCTGGAAGGTGGTGGTGGCAAAGGTAGGGGTAGGAGGATTGCACGTGATGAACGCTGTTGCGCTTTTTGGATTACAGCGCAACAATTATTAGAGATTATAGGGCACAGGACATTTGCCAGAATACAGTCATATGTGAGGATATGAGTAGTATTGTATCAGAAGAGCCAGGATTGAGAAGGACCATCATTATTGCCCAGCAATGGCTTCTGATCATGCAGAAGCACTTAAGGATCAGGATAAAGGTCAACCAGATTAAGGATTAAATAAAGATGGTTCAAGATTGATTTTATTGTAAATGATTAATTCTTCTTATACCTACTACAAGGGTAATCCCTGGGCTGCTAGCAATATCTTCTAGGACGTTCTAACACACCCCTAATTTGGGTAATTATTAATCTAGGTTTGGCGCTTCTTGCATGTCAACCAATAGAATATCTTCATCTTCACCCAGTACAAGTGATCTTTGCTGGCATGGAATAATTTAGTTCAGGATCACTTCCTGCTTCCTTAGCGGCTACAAGCTCAATGCTTATTAATGTGACAATTATGGGAATTTGAGATTATGGGGAATCAAACCCAGCGCCTTGGCGCTCAATGTAAAAGTTTAGCGCTGTGGCGCCTGCAATAATTTTCAGTTGGCGCAGCAGCGCTTGATGTAAAATAGTTTGGCGCCTTGGCGCCTAATTCAATTGCTAGGCGGCGCCGCAGCGCTTTGTGTATTTATTAAGTGCTGCAGCGGCAAATCATGTGTCATTAATTGCCGCGGCAGCGCTTGTCATTGGCTAGTATTAGGCTTAGGTCAGCAGACTACTTTTAATCCAATTTGCATGTAGTTTATACTACCAATTTATGTTATTTGGTAGCTGCAATTCATATCTGCAAGCTCCATCATAATTGTTGTCATTGTATTTTGTACTACTAATTTATGGATTTGGTTGTAGCAATCCCAATCCATGGGCTCCGTCATAATTGGCATCATTGCTTGGTCAAAATTCCCAGCATATCCCCCCCCACTTGACCAAGCACTACTATCTTTCTTTCCAAGATGAATCCCACTAATAATGACAGCAACAAACGCCAAAATATGCGCCAAGCATATGACGCCATGATGGCAACCATGGGTGAGGTGGAGCACAATGCCTTCTGTAAGATGCCCTGCTCTGTGAGGATTGCCTTCCTCAACCGTCTTTGCTCCAGCAAGGATCAATTCTGTGAGAAGGACTGTGCCACCACTGTGGCTGGCTCTGCCTTTAATTCTTCTTCTAGCTCCAATGCTGGTGACCTCTTTGAGGAGGACTCCATATTTGATGAGCCTCCTCCTGCCCCATCACGCCTCTTGTCAGCGGTCCTTCTGGCGCTTCACGCCCATTTGTGCAGTGCTTGCCTTCCTCTGGTGAGCCTCCAGCCACCCCTTTGTCAATGCTTCACACTTGTTGCAACTCAGACAAGGTCCCCATGAACTACCCTGATCTGCTGAGCAAGTTTAGGGTTTACCACCATGAAGAAATTATGTTCAGTTTTGTGCAGGCCATGCACTCCAACAAGGACACCATGTCCCCAATTTGTGCCAGTGAGCTCTACCACAGCAAGTACAATGCCTCCTGCTTGGCTGCTGAGGTGCGCCTTGGCCTTCAGTCTGCTTCCTTGGTACCTGGCCAGATCTCTGCCCAGCACGCCCACACTATTGTTATCTGAAACAAGTATATAGATGAGATGGCTTGGATTTGGTCCCTTGAGCTTGCCACTAACCTGGCGTTTCATCAAACCCTGGATCTTCCAGTCCAGGCCAACACCACTTGGTGCTTCTCGGCCACCTCCAAGGTGTTCCTCTCCGCAGTGAGTACTGGCAACACCAGTCTCTATCTTCCCTTAGCTGCCGCTGCATTCCACTTTATGTGGTACACCCCTGATAGCTGCCAGCCAGGGTACACTGGTTGTTGCTTGGAGCACTATTGTGCTCTGGCCTATCAGCTCCAGGTTCTGTGACCATACTACAGTCACATTGGGCTGTGGTTTCACAAAGAGGTTGAATTGTGATATATTCATAGATTGAAATTCAAAACAAAAGGATTGGCCTTGGAGAGACTTTTCAGTGTAGCAATAATACTCAGGAATCAATTAGGCTGTACTAATTGAGGGCCGTAATAAATAATCTGAATGATTCAGATTATGAGGCTAGGTTTCTCAAACGTAATTTATTAACTGGGAAGGTTAATTAATTATTATCCCTGGAATATGATTGATGAGGATTTAATCATAGGGCTGAAATGGACTTGACTGTGTCAAGTAAAGACTTGTTGTCTTCAAACAGATTAATTAAATGAGAAGGGTAATTAATATATGCTGGGAATATAAATAATGAGGATTTAATTATATTGTTTAATTGCCTTGACTGTGTCAAGAAGTTTGGTTAAGGTTAGCCAAAAGTAAACCCCCAAATTGTGGTTTGAAAGCGCTGCATTAGCAAATTCATTGGGTTAAAAGCGCCGCCTAATGGATTTGCAAAGCGCCAAGGCGCCACTATCAAATTTTTTCAGGCGCTGCCTGGGAAAGTTCCTGGGCGCCACAGTGGCGCCTGGTTTGAGTTTCAAAGTGTTTTAATGGGTTTTTAACGCAAAAAACCATTAAATGCAAAAATAACTAAATGTAGACAATAGTGTCTATGCATTCAGGATTAATCAGCTGGTTCCCAGTTGGAACAAGGATAGCTTGAATCGGGATATGTATATTCCACAGGGTTTTGGCATTGGAAGTCTGGAATGCTTCAAGCCAAAGCAATACATTTCCACGGAAAGAATCAGGTGATTCTGGAATGTATTAGAGCACGTTCTTATAGGTTAAGAGTGTGAAGATCTTTTTGGTAAAGATCTGGATTGGATGACGCTGTTATGTCATAAACCATGTGATAGGAATCCAGGTGTGATTCCGGAACTGGAGGGGTTTTCAGCCAAATATACCCCAATTGGTATATAATGGAAACATGATAATAATTAATAAAAAATGATATTTATGTGTGACAATGGTCACTTTCCCCTCAATCTTTTTATGCTTTGTGTTTTTGGCTTTTAACTGAAATAAGACTACCATGTAATGAAAGAGATGGTCTGCAGCTAAGACTATGGGAAGCAAAACGTGGAAGTGATCACCAGATGGCAACAAGTTTAATGCCAAGATTGCTTGCCCAGAATCCAAGCTCATCAAAGCTTACATAAATGATTCCCTGTCAAACCGTAAAAGAGTCAGACTGGGATAATGAAAAAGCAAGCATGAATTTGCTGGATCTGTCACAGGTTCTGTTACTGCTGGCTTACTCCCATATGAAGGACGCCCTAATGGACTGCCTGTCAATTGGGGCTGCGTTTTCTGCTTGTGGTGGTTGGGGTTGCCTTGTGCCAGTAAGCCAGCTCTGCCTTCTGCTCTGTAACTGGACTTCCATGTTGCAGAACTCTCAGTTGGCCTGGTCTCAGATGCTGGTGATCTTGGCGCATGTGCTCCAACACCTTGATGACAATTGATACCTCCTCCCCTTCCACAAGCGCCCCATTGTCACCATCCAAGGCCCTGCAAAGCATCCCTGACAAGCCAACTGCCAAGCCACTCTCCCCACAGCATCCTCCTCCCAGCCGCGCAGAGGCTCCCCCCGCTCCCAGAGACTGCCCCCAGTAAGTTTCTTTTGCAATAAACTTGCTTTGCTCTTTATTTTTCTTTATTATCTTTTGAATTTTTATCTTTTTGTTCATTCGTTGTTTTTATTATCTTCTTGAATATTTTTAATTTCTCTTTTTTAATATTTTCTTTTTTTGGATCTTTCTTGGAGATGTGGCGCTCATTCTGTTGACTGAGCGCCCAGTATTTTTTAATAATTTTGTGCCTGTTTGGGTCTTGCCAACAACTTTGCAGGTCTGGCCCCCAGGAATTTGACTTAGAGTTATCCTTCTGAAGTAGCATATTGCTCCCCTTCCTAGAGGAGGCTTACGTAAAGTGGCGGTACCATCAGTTGCGCCTATAAAACTCCTGTATGACTTGCTGTCTTGGTGAGATTTCTGTTGGCGCCAGAGTAAGCAACTGGTTAAACGTTGCCAATGTAGAGGTGGCCAGCACTGCTCAAGTCTTTGCAAGTGTGGGGTGTCCTTTGAATTCTTTGACTTCTTAGGCCCCTTAATCCAGCAAAGGTGGCTGGTACAGTTCAAACCTGTGAACGCTTTTGTTTGCTTCTGTAATATCAAGTGTGCTATGAGCGCAACCAAGCAGCAAGGTAGGTGTAACAACTTGCTTCTCAAAGCGCTTTCATAAACCAATGTAGACCTTTAGCGCGCCCATACAGCAGGGTTGATGTAACAACCTTCTGTTTAGTAGCGCTTCAATGAATGATCTGTGCCTTAAGCGCTCCCATTCAGCGGGGTTGGTGTAACAACCTTCTGCTTGGTAGCGCTATCAAGCATTTTTGCAAGGGCTCCAAACGTATCCTTGTACTCTAGTTGCAAACCTTTTTGACTTGTACCACAGCGTGGACTGGGAACCTGAACTGACGCCTTCCCATTGGTGTTATGCTTTGCTTCCTATGATAATTGCCCCTGTTGCGCTCAGATGTGCCGCCTGCAGTTACCAGTGCTTTCCTAGTTGGCTCCTTCTTCTACATGCAAATGTGTGCCCCCTGTAGTGAGTACCATTGTTGCAATTTTTGTATTACAGCACAACAATTATTAGAGATTATAGGGCACAGGACATTTGCCAGAATACAGTCATATGCAAGGATATGAGTAGTATTGTATCAGAAGAGCCAGGATTGAGCAGGACCATCATTATTGCCCAGCAATGGCTTCTGATCACGCAGAAGCACTTAAGGATCAGGATAAAGGTCAACCAGATTAAGGATTAAATAAAGATGGTTCAAGGTTGATTTTATTGTAAATGATTAATTCTCTTATACCTACTACAAGGGTAATCCCTGGGCTGCTAGCAATATCTTCTAGGACGTTCTAACACACCCCTAATTTGGGTAATTATTAATCTAGGTTTGGCGCTTCTTGCATGTCAACCAATAGAATATCTTCATCTTCACCCAGCACAGGTGATCCTTGCTGGCATGGAATAATTTAGTTCAGGATCACTTCCTGCTTCCTTAGCATCTACAAGCTCAATGCTTATTAATGTGACAATTATGGGAATTCAATATTATGGGGAATTGAACCCAGCGCCTTGACACTTGATGTAAAAGTGAGGCAGTGTTGTGGCGCCTGCAATAATTTTCAGTTGGCACAGCAGCGCTTGATGTAAAATAGTTTGGCGCCTTGGCGCCTAATTCAATTGCTAGGCGGCGCCGCGGCGCTTTGTGTATTTGTTAAGTGCCGCAGCAGCAAATCATGTGTCATTAATTGCTGCGGCGGCGCTTGTCATTGTCTAGTATTAGGCTTAGGTCAGCAGACTACTTTTAATCCAATTTGCATGTAGTTTATACTACCAATTTATGTTATTTGGTAGCTGCAATTCATATCTGCAAGCTCCGTCATAATTAGTGTCATTGTATTTTGTACTACTAATTTATGGATTTGGTTGTAGCAATCCCAATCTGTGGGCTCTGTCATAATTGGCATCATTGCTTGGTCAAAATTCCCAACAGACGCCATATAACACTTGTTGTATTCCTTGTCTGTCATTGGCCGGATAGGCTGGTAGATGGCAGTGGCACAAGGTGGGAGGCACTTATCCTTACTTTATTGGTTGCCCATGTTCACATGGAAGACAATTTGGGCAAACAAGTCAGCCACCATTTGGTGACTAAAGAGAGAATTGTGGTCAAGGACCCCAAGATAGAGGTTGTTGAAAGCCTGAGGGCGGCGCTCCTGGAGTGTATCTCCAATATTAAAGAACACAGCATCAGCCAGATGGATGTCTGTGTGGCCAGCAGGATAAACTGAGGCCTGATGCCCGTGTCCCTGGATGGCCTTGAGGGAGGTAGAGCTACCCTCCATCTGGTGGCTTAAGAAAACCTGATGCTTGGAATTTTAGCCATCCCAGGAGTCAAGTAATCCACCAAGGATATGGCTGTACTTGTAGTCATTGGTGAAATCTGGGTTTTTCTGATAGTAGACAAAACCCTTGGCTGAAACAGCCAGAAATGCACCAATGAACGTCCCCTTCTTGACCTTATTCCTCCCTTTTTGGGTGGTGGCTCTTCCTTGCTTGCCAAAATCATCAAAAGCTATTGATAGCTTGTATCAGGAATATTCCTGACTTAAATCAAATTCTGACTGAAGGGCAATGTTGGAAAAGAATAGGAGTATTTCCAGTTAAAGAGAAAAAATTTAATGAGAACTTTCCCCCTTTATTTGGGAGAAATAAAAATCAAATAAAGGAAGAAACAGAATTTAACAGCTGCCATAATAATTTATCATCCAGGCAGGTGCCCACTGCAACCGCGCAGGCGCTTGCCACGCCTGCCAGCACCCTCCATCAACCTCCCTGCGCCCAGCCAGCCGCCAGCAGGCCTCCTACCAACCCTCTGCTTGCCTGCTGACCCCCCACTGCCCAGCTAGCCACCCGCTTGCCCAGCCGCCCGCCAGCGCGCCTGCTGCCAGCCTCCTGCCTGCCAGCCAGCCAGCACCCCGCCAGGCTCCCACCTGCCTGCCAGGCCCCTGCCAGCTACCTGCTTGCCCACCCACTGCCAGCGGGCCTGCTGCCAGCCACCCACCTGGGTCCCAGGCCTCACAGCCAATCAGAAGCCCTCATTAACTGCAGCTAATCAGAAAAGTACCTGTTTTCAAAGGGGAAAATATTGATTAATTCCTGCCCTTCAGAAGAAGGGCAAATCCAGGGTTCAGATTCTGTAAAATATTCTGACTCCCCAGAAGATGGGAAAATTCAGGTTTCAAACCTTGAGAACAATTCAACCCCAAATCAATGGGATTCAGAGGATCAAATCACATGCTTGAGTCCAGACCCCAGCCAAACTAATCCTTCCAAGACCAAAATAGATTTTGGAAATTCCATGAGTCTTCAACATCACCTGACTCCACTCCCAGGGAAAATCATTGGCTCTAGTCAAGAATGGCCAAAACCCCAACAGATTGTCAAGGAACAAGAATTTGGCCAGCTTTGCAAACCCCAATTCCCAATCATCTTGTCCAAACTTTTGGGTTCTCTAATCCCTTGCTTTCATTCCAACTTGCAAAACTTTGCAAGTGGGAAGCACCATAAATAAGGGACCCCTCCTCAGTAATAGCTTGTGCTATTATTGAGTTTAATACCCTCAATAAAGCTAATTTTTACTTAAAACTTAAGTCAACTTTAAATACTTAGCCACAGCTAACCCTCTCTAATCCAAGGAAGATAAACCATCTCATCTTCACAGCTGTGCTCACAGCTTGCCTTGGGATTGGAGGCTATCAACAAGGACCAGAGTTTTTCAGACCCTCACCAGAAGGGCTAGGTCATGATCCTCACTATGACTCTGGACAACTTGAATCCTCCTATACTGGTTCCTGGCCTTCCCTGGCATCTCCACATTCTATGCTGTCCATTGCAATGTACACCTCCATGTACTATGTGTTAACCTACTTCACTGGGAGCTTTGGAAGATACAACATCCATGCTAAGGTCTTCTGTTGGTTGATGACCATATACCCAATCATCATTGTCCTGACTGGTTTCCAATTTGCTAACCTCCTGCCATACCTGCTGTAAGTAGTACCTACTGTATTTGGGTATTAAAGCTTGTAGTAGGTGATGAAGATGATGTCATCTGTTAGACTAGTCAAGCATTAGACCAGGGTGAATTTGATGACAGGATTGTATGTGGAATCCTCAGCGCCATCCCATTGGTTGCTGGTAACATTGGTCAGCACACAGACTGACACCACATTCCCATACATCCAGAGCTACACCATGCACTCAGACACCCCAACACCATGGTGCGTAAGTTGCTTCTGGACCTGGGTCAAGGGAAGCTCAGGGTCCTGCTGCAAGAGATCAAGCATGATTGGGTAGGCCTCTGTGATTTGGGACTTGGGGGCCTTCTTTGACTTCTTAGCTGTTCTAATCAGATTCCCCTTGTTCATTAGGTTGTTGAACTCTCAAATTATGGTGGCTTGGGTAAATTGCAATTGGGTTGCAATCTGTTCCCAGGACAGACCCTGCAGGTTCAGTACCACAATTTCTTGGAGAATTTGGGCAGTAATTATTTGTTGCTTGGGGCGCTGGGCTGAAGGAGCTGAAGCCTGATTGGCTGGGAGGGCAGTTTAGCCAGTGGCAGAAAGTTGATTCAAATCAAGGTTGCTATACTGATTGGTTGGTTGACAGGCAGCTTGTGTGGGGGTGGGTATGGGAGCGGGGGCAGAGCTAGACACAAAGTGACTATTGAACAAGTTTAAGCCATATGAGTTGGGGGTCAGGTACAGGTCAGCTTCCTCATTAACCGCCTCAAAGGCTTGGGTGTAAACAGGTGCCTCCACATTCTGAGCCTTGCCTCCATTGAAGCTGGCTTGGCTGCTGGCACTGTTGGAAATGTTGTTGCTAGTAAAAACCATCTTGAAACAAAACCTAGGATAAAATCACTAAAAATAGAAATTTTAAAATTTAATGGTTTATTTTTATTGTAATCTCAAGTCCATATTTAGAAGGTTCTGAAAACTATTTCATACAAATCAGGAACCATAAAAATGAATAAAATGCCTCTGTTCCTCAATTTGATAGCTGTTGATTGGCTGTTAAATTGATAGTTTTCTATTTTAGGCTCCTCATACTACACATCTTGTGTGACTTCATTTTATTTTGTGCTTGTGGAATCTTGATTCTAGATTGCTCAAATTTTGTTCCATTTTAGTCCTTCTGCTGGTGCCTCATATGAATCCTGATTGGATTATAATATACTCTGGAACAGCATCCATTCATCTTGCTTGTTGCGCCAGTTCATTTTGTTTGTGGTTTGAACTACACTGCTTGATGTTTGATATAATTTTGTATAATGGGCTAGTGAAATTCTGTTTTCTGCTTGACAGTTCAATTATTAACTGAATTTTTGGAATTAAATGAATTATGAATCTTGTGTGTCTTGGATTTTGTTTAAATCTGAAATCATTTTGTTTAAATCTGAGGTATTTTTGGTTGTTGCCATAGATTTTAAAACTACTGTATAAAATTTAAATTGCAAGGGAAGATAATTTATTAGGGAGATGCAAATTGCAAAGGGAATGTAATTATTCCAGGGAATTATACCCTGAAATCAAAATTTCAGCTAATGCATCTAATTGGATCCACATACTCTTTTGTACGTGGTGAAAAAATCTGGATGCAATTGCTAGAGGGGTGGCGCTCAGTACCCCAGTGGTTGCTGAACACTTAATAAAAGGCAATTGGGTAAGCAAATTGATTGGTAGGTTCTTTTTGGAAGGCATGTAGTACCCATACAACAATGCCAATGCAAAGGAGTTTTACAGGATGTGCTTGACTGTCCTGTACCCCCGCGGTATCTTCTGTTGTTCTAGTGATAATTGGCATGTCTATTTGATTTGGTATGTCCTCCAACTTTTTAAAATTTGTTTTTAATATGCAGTGTAATAGGATTCCTAGGTATTTTGCAACATGAATCCTTTGAGAGCTACATTTTTTCTGAAAACATGCATAATTTTTTATATATTTGATCTAATCTGTTAATATAGGACATATTGCTGAACTTGAAGATGGTTCTGGGGGCGCCTGGCTTGTATACACCCCCCATGCCTTAGCAAACAAAATGAATAAATGATTGAACTTATTCACAAGGACTGTGTCCCCAACTTTATTTGATAATGCTTTAAACACTTTGTTAAAAAGTTCAGTTTTGAGATATTATGGTCCTATTTGAAAGTCTGTTTTTTTTAGATTTTTTCATATTCCTTTATATTTGCAAATGGGAATTTTTCACAGCATTTGTAAATATATTCATCAAAATTTATCTTGATATTCCCTTGAATTTCATTAATTTCCTTAAATTTGATTGTTCCACCTAGCTTGTAGGCTTTCCTAAACCACAGCAAGCACCCCACAGGTGGCAAGTATTCTTTTTTCTTTGCTTCAATATTTGCAAAACTATTCATGTTCATTTGAATTATTTTATTTATTTCATTTATTTCATTTTGATTTATTTGTTTTAAACGAGGCTATCAATGATTGGTAACCCTTTAAAACCAACTGGGTGTAAAGACCGCCAATTCAGCAACCTTGTCCCCATTTCTTGTTATAACTAAAGTAAATTTAAGTAAAACATAAATAAACTTACTAATTGTTTCCCCACGGCCCCCTCAGCCACAGGCGCCCCTTTGGCAAACTTCATGAGTGTTGGCTGCTCTTCATTTGATTTCCTGGGCTTGATCTTCCTTATTTTTGTGCTACTTATGCTTCCTCTTGATTTTGATTTGTTAAAATTTCATTGTTTCTTGTGGCGCTTCTGCTTCTCAATTGTGCTTCATTTTCATCTATTTCCATTTGACCAGTTTCCTCTTCATTTGTGTTGATTTCCCTTGAGATTTCAGTTCCTCCAATAAGTTTTATTTTATTATTGTTTTTTTGGCCCCTTACCAGAACTCCCACAAATTTTAGGCTGCATCATTGAACTTCAGACTTGATAATATTGTTCCCTGTATATTAAGTAACACTTCTTTGTTCTTTTTATCTAAACAGTAATCTTAAAAGCTATGGAGCTAACCAAAAATATCTCAGATTTAAACAAAATGATTTAGATTTAAACAAAATCCAACTATCAGGCTAAAATATACACTCTATTAACAGGGATTTTTGGTGTTAATGGGCAAAATGGGTCAACACAGCAAAGAAGTGCTCACGCACAAAGAAAAACTATTCAAAATACAATCTAAAATACATTGATTCACAAATAAAATGGTGAGTTGAATTTTGGTGTACATATGTTTACTATGTGAATTGGTGACAAAATACACCCAAGCACAGTGAGTCAAAACTCAATCTAAAAACAAAAGACAATAGCAACTCACTATGTAAACAAAATAACTCAAATGTTGTGTGCAATGAATTGTAATCAAGAATGATACCAAGGTATCTAAAATAAGACACAAGATCTGAAACATAAATTTTAAAAATATTGGTTGGGTGCTTAATTTGGCGTAAAATCTGGGAAAATGGGTGAAAATTATTTCAGGTATTCTAAAATGGGTGTTGTAAAACCAGAAACAACTAATTAAGAAATAAAAAATCTATAATTGGGATATGGTGGGAAATATTAATTAAATATTTATATTCAGATAAAAACAAAAATTAAAATTAAGGAGTGAATTAATTAAGTTTGATTTAGTATTTTATTAAATTTTAAAATGGAAGGTACACAACAATAGAGTGACAGTACACTCGTTATGCGCTGTGGTTGCAGTTGTCCCTGCGGATCAACAAACAGAGTTAGTGCAACCCAATTGCCTACTAATGAAGGAGATGAGAGAGGAGAGTTTGATAGTGACGCTGCACTGACACTTCCATTTCAAGGAGAACAAGCTGCTAGGGTGCAGAGCATCAACCCTTGGGTCCCCAAGCTGACCCAGAAGCCCACCAAGGTCACCACTACCAAAAAAGTTAGAAACAGGAGGTAGAACTTACTTTGTATGTGTTCAACATTGTGTACTGCCAAGAGTTGGTTCTGTCAGTCATACTGGAGAAGGTGAAGCCTGTGCTTGATACTAGCTACAAGACCTACGTCAGTGATGGCAACCAGGAAGAGGAAAAGAAGCTTGAGTTCTACAGAACTGATGAGGGACAGCTGGTGTTAAAAAAGGTTGCAGCCTTCTATACCAAGGTGCCTATGCCTTGCAAGCCAGTCCCTGAGCAGGATTCCAATTCAACTACTCCCGCTAAGCCCGCCCAGAAGCACATCCCAGATATGAAACACATCATCCTGCTCAAGCTAATACAGGAATCTGGAAATTATAAGGCAGCTGCGGCTCTTGTTGGGGTGGATCCCAAGTACGCCTTGAAGACCTTCAACAAGTTCATCAATGCTAGCCGAGTCCTTGCTGCAGAGAAATCCTTGTGCATTTCCACCATGCTCACCAAGGAGCACAAATGGGAAATCTGTCAGTGGATAACCCAAGACTGCCATCTTGAACTGGTAAATATATTGCCAATGGTTAAATCTAATTTTGGGGTTGAGTCCTCAATTTCCTTTTACTACCATTGGTTCAAGGGAATGCACTTTTCCTGGAAAAAGCTCAGGGTATCCCCCTACAATTGTAATAGCCCAGCTAACATTAAGACCAGGAAAAAATACACAGAGGCCTACACTGCCCTCAAAGCCAAAGGGACGGTCAAATTCTACTGCATTGAAAAATCAGCATTTGCCTCATCAATGCACAATGCATATGGGTATGTCCCAAAAGGCTCAAATGACAGGGTATCTTGGCATGCAGCAGTCTGCGCCACAGCCTACTCAATGGTGGCTCTCCTTGGTTGAAAGGGGGTCAAGCTCTATCAAATGATACTAGGCTCCCACAACAGCCAGACCTTTCTGTCATTCCTCCAATTGGTACAGGAGCACCTGAGGCGCACAAGCCTGGGCTTCACTAACGTAATTGTGCTGAATAATGAGGGTTTCCATAAGGTGGCTGATATTCTTGAGGAATATCCATCAATTGACACTAGCATTGCAGTGGGCCCCCAGCAATTGGCCACAGCAAATTTATGCCTTCTCTTCCTCCCCGCCTATTTGCCCTTCCTGAATCCCATTGAGGAAGTTTTTGGGCGGCTCAAGAAAGCTGTCAAGTGAGGGACACTAACTGAGACTGAGGACCTATTTGATTTGCTGCAATCTGGGATCCACACCCTCCCAGCTGAGACCGTGGCCAAATTCTATGACCACGCTGATTTTTTCATCCCTGTGTGCCTTGCCAAACAGCCAAGCAATTTAAGGCTTAGCTTGTCTAACTTTTTATATTCTCTAATTTACTATTTAAGATTTATTAATTATCATTTTATATTTAGAACCTTCTAAGCCCACAATCACATTCAGCAGGACCATCAATGAAGGTTAGTAATTTATTTATTAATAATTTTTTTTATTATGGCATCTAAGGCTATCCCAAACACTTGATACTTGATTATGTGAAAATCTTTATATCACTTTTGTCAAATAAATATAAAATTGAAATTAAAAAAAGTTAAATGTAAAGTGTATACAATAGAAGTAAAATTTTATTAAAGTAAATATATTTATGCTTATATGATGACCCTCTTTGGGATTTATTTTGCAAAACTTGTTTACTAAAATAATAATTAGAAATATTTATTATAAGAAAAATAATATGAATTGTAATGAAACTTATTGGAAGAGAGAATTTATTAAGAGCACCTGTAGTGAGTTTGTTGGTATGTACCCACCTAGCAATGGAGGTGGCGCACAACTTCCACTGCTACACTGTATATGGTGGATACACCCTGATTAAAATATTCTCAGCAGCTATTAAAAGGGAGTAGGGTCAGGTGGGAATGCAGGAGAAGCTTCTCTGGTGGGGCTGCAAACCTGTAGATATTATCCAGGACCAGGGCGTCCTAGATGACATGATCCACTGAGTTGTATCCAAGGGGACCTTCTTCCCGTCCAATAAAAGCTGGGCCTTGTCAATCCTAAGAAGGACCCTGTCCAGGTCTTCTACAGACGCGCCCATCCCAAAGTAGAATAGGAACCCAAGGTAAACAACTTGGTGAAGCCTTTGCTTAGCAAAGGCTTCTGTAAACTTGCACAGTTTGTTGTATACTGCGCTTATTTTCTTCTTGTGTTTGATTTTAGCAAAGGTCAGCTCCATGGCTGCAGAGACCCCTGTCTTGTTGACACTCCAGGCTAGCCCAAAGCCCATCAGGAGGATTTTTGTCTTCTTTACAGCTGTTGCGTCTGCAACAGCCAATCTCCCCACTGCACGCCCAAAGTTCTCTAGGAGATAAGAGAGTGTATGCCCCACCAGGAAGCAGAAGCAAGCAGCCGTGTGGGCCTGGCCCATCTCTGGTATATTCTTGAATGGGAGCATTGCCAGGATGTCCCAAACAAGCTCAATGGAGTTTACACAGTAAATTACATTGAGAACCACCGGGTCCAGGCGGACCAGTTGGGCATCCTTGTAGGCAGTAACTGCCCACTTGGACGCCCCATTGCCAGGTGTCAGCCTGGCTAATGCCTCCTGGGACATTAGAAAGGTACCATGGACTCAGTCCTCCAGCTTGCGCAAGACAGGGGGGAAAGAAACAGCTACATAACCACGTGATTGGCATAATTAGCATAAAACATGGGGGACAAAGGGGACCAGGACACAGCAGATTTCACTGTCTATGTTTTCTAAAAAAGGTAAGTATTTAGAAATTTTTATTAATTTTATTTTTTTAGGTTACCTTTGCGTGGTTTTTCCTTGCTGGCGGCTTTGGCAGGCTTAGCCATTCAGGGCACAAGCAATTGTGCTGGCAATTCTGTGTCCTCAGTTCTGGATTGCTTGGGTGGCTTGAGATGTGCATACATCTCAGGGTTGTTGACCCAGATGGACGGTGCAGATAGGGCAAAGGACTTGAATTGAAGGCTTTCCACTACAGTCTTCTGGACATTTAGTAGGTGTTTAATTGTTATTTTGGGGGGTGTTAGGCATTTTGGCCATGAGCGCCTTTGCAGATGCCTTGTCAATTTTGTCCCCTGTAAGGAAAGCAGCCTTTGCTTTTGCCTTGATCTTGTGGTCAATTTCTTTGATTTTGGCAATTGCTGAGTTAAGATCCTTCAAAAGCTTCTCCAATGCTCTTATTTTATTTTTTTACTAACCTTTCCATATGTTTTTATAGCTTTCACCCTAATAAAATCTGTGTTATTTGATACTATTGCCTCTTTATTTATTCCTTTTTGTTTTCCATTTGCTACATTATCCCATTTTTTTACCCATTGTGTATGTGTTTTACACTTAACTCAATATGTGTTGTTTGCTTTGTGTTGACATTGTTTCCTTAATTGCCATATTATTTTTGGCACTTTGCACTGCCCCTTGTGAAACTATTAGCAACAATTTGGTGGCTGTAAAAATTTGAATTAGAAAATTATAGGTTAATTGTGTTTAGATAAAGTTGTTACTGATCCAAATTCAAAACCTTAATGAAAAACTTTAAGCCAATCAGGAGCCAAGTGATAAAGTGATTGTTGTGACATAAAAGGTCATTCAATAATTCTTTGGTGTATGTGTGCTAATTAATATGATTGGCTGGATGTTTTGCCATTGTACACCATTGTTGCTGTGGCAATTTGTTGGTGGACTAGTGCTAACCCAGCAGCTGATTGGGCACTAGTCCATCAACAACTCACCACAGTGGCAATGGCATACAATGACAAAACATCCAGCCAATCATATTAATTAGCACACATACACCAAAGAATTATTGAATGACCCTTTATGTCACAACAATCACTTTATCACTTGGCTCCTTATTGGCTTAAAGTTTATTATTAAGGTTTTGAATTTGGATCAGTAACAACTTTATCTAAAAGCAGTTAATCTATAATTTTATAATTCAAATTTAACTGATCACCAAATTGTTGTTAATATTTTCACAAGGGGCTGTGTTTGAATACTAAAAATAACTGTGTTCTGGATCTAGATACACAGCATAGTAAATATATGATTTTATAGAAATAAGCTGAACATAAAGAGTAAAACCAACTATAAACAAAGAGAACATGAACAATCAAAATTCAAAATAAAGATAATATAAATAGAAAATGTTTGGCAACAGGGGGTTTATTGGGGGCAGGGAAGAGTGATGCCTAGTAGGCAGAATAGTGAAGGAAGGAAGGTGTAGAGGCAGTGCTGGCTTGGGGGTTTGGAATTGGGTGGGTGGGGCTGGAAGGTGGGGGTGGGGGTAGGAGGATTGCGCGTGATATACAACATATAATGCTTGTCATATTCCTTGTCTGTCATTGACTGGATGGGCTGGTAGGTGGCAGTGGCACAAGGTGGGAGGTGCTTATCCTTACTTGATTGTCTTCATGTTCATATGGAAGAAAATTTGGGCACACAAGTCTGCCACCATCTGACGTCCAAAGAGAGATTTGTGGTGAAGGACCCCAAGATAAAGATCATTAAAAGCCTGAGGGTGGCGCTCCTGTACTGCATCTCCAATATTGAAGAAGACAACATCATCCAGATGGATGTCTGCATGGCCAGCAGGGTAGACTGAGGCCTGGTGCCCGCGTTGCTGGATGACCTCAAGGGCAGTGGAACTTTCCTCCATCTGGTGGCTCAAGAAAACCTGGTGCTTGGAATTTGTGCCATTCCAGGAGTCACGTAATCCACCAAGGATTTGGCTGTACTTGTAGCCATTGATAAAATCTGGGTTTGTCTAATAATAGAAAGAACCCTTGGCTGAAACATCCAGAAAGGCACCAATAAACATCCCCTTCTTGACCTTCTTCCTTCCTTTTTGGGTGGGGGCTCTTCCTTTCTTGCCAAAATCATCAAAAGCTATTGATAGCTTGTAGTAGGAGATGAAGATGATGTCATCTGTTAGACTAGTCAAGCATTGAACCAGGGTAGATTTGATGGTGGGATTGTATGGGGAATCCTCAGCGCCATCCCATTGGTTGCTGGTAACATTGGTCAGCACACAGACTGACACCACATTCCCATACATCCAGAGCTGCACCATGCGCTCAGACACCCAAACACCATGGTGCGTAAGTTGCTTCTGGATCTGGGTCAAGGGAAGCTTGGGGTCCTGCTGCAAGAGATAAAGCATGATTGGGTAGGCCTATGTGATTTGGGACTTGGGGGCCTTCTTTGGATTCTTAGCTGTTCCAATCAGATTCCCCTTGTTCATTAGGTTGTTGAACTCTCAAATTATGGTGGCTTGTAAAATTGCAATTGGGTTGCAATCTGTTCCCAGGACAGACCCTGCAGGTTCAGTACCACAATTTCTTGGAGAATTTGGGCAGTAATTATTTGTTGCTTGGGGGGCTGGGCCACAGGAGCTAAAGCCTGATTGGCTGAGAGGGGCAGGTTGGCCAGTGGCAGGAAGTTGTTCCAAATCAAGGTTGCTATCCTGATTGGTTGGTTGACAGGCAGCTTGTGTGGGAGTGGGTATGGGAGCAGGGGCAGAGCTAGACACAAAGTGACTATTGAACAAGTTTAAGCCATATGAGTTGGGGGTCAGGTACAGGTCAGCTTCCTCATTAACCGCCTCAAAGGCTTGGGTGTAAACAGGTGCCTCCACATTCTGAGCCTTGCCTCCATTGAAGCTGGCTTGGCTGCTGCTGTCTTGGTTGCTGGTGCTGTCAAAAATGTTGCTAGTAAAAACCATTATAAAAAAACCTAGAATAAAATCACTAAAAGTAGAAGTTTAAAATTTTATGATTTATTTTTATTGTAATCTCAAGTCCATATTTAGAAGGTTCTGAAAACTATTTCATACAAATCAGGAACCATAAAAATGAATAAAATGCCTGTTTCTAAATTTGATAGCTGTTGATTAGCTGTTAAATTGATAGTTTTCTATTTTAGGCTCCTCATACTACACATCTTGTGTGACTTCATTTTGTTTTGTGCTTGTGGAATCTTGCTTCTGGATTGCTCAAATTTTGTTTCATTTTAGTCCTTCTGTTGATGCCTCATATGAATCCTGATTGGATTATAATATACTCTGGAATAGCATCCATCCATCTCACTTGTTGAGTCAGTTCATTTTGTTTGTGGTTTAAACAACACCGCTTGATACTTGATATAATTTTGTATAATGGGCTAGTGAAATTTTGTTTTTTTGTTTGTCAGTTCATTTATTAACTGAATTTTTTTAAATTAATTGAATCCTGAATCTTGCACAACTTGGATTCCGTTCAAATATGAAATCATTTTGTTTAAATCTGAGTTATTTTTGGTTGTTACCATAGCTTTTAAAACTACTGTAATATTTCCTAGTTTATCCAGAGCATCTTCCTTTGGCTGGATTAGTGGCTGGCACCTGTTGCCCAGCTTTCCTGTTACTAGTTCCCTGATACTTTTTTCTATTTTAGCAAACTTTTACAGGTGTGTTTCTAATTCATTTATCAAGTTGTAGATATTTGACATTATGTTTGAATCACATAAAAAACTAGTTTTTAAAGTACTACATTCAACACATTAATATTTTTTATTATCAATAATAAATTAAGGACCACAAATTAAAATGTTATATTACAATATTGCAGGCATGTGTTAAATCCTTATATTTAGATTTTATGTGCATAACACAATGCATTTTTCATAATAAAGTTCATTGTAAATGTGGCTTTTTCATTGTAATTTGTATAAATGGGATGTGTTTATATTAGGGATCCATTAACGCTTAGTACAAATATTAATACATGGTGCATTTTACAGCCTGCATATTTACCTATTGATAATAATTCTGTAAACTTTTTAGTTGGATTTTGCGAGGTAATAATAATGTAATGGGTTAATAAATGACTGTTTATTACCATTGATTGGCTGATTTTCTTTGCTGTGGTGATTGTGCATTTTCTGATATTTATGTACTGGCATCCAATTGGTTGGTTTTGCATCCAATTGCACAGGCAATAGGAAACATGGTTGCCACCCCAAGACCGGATGTGGTCAGGGTGGCAACCATGTTTCCTATTGTCTGTGTGAATGAATGTGAAACCAACCAATTGGATACTAGTGTGTAAACATCAGAAAATGCACAATAACCACAGCAAAGAAAATCAGCCAATCAATGGTAATAAACAGAAATTTAATAACATTTTACATTATAATTACCTTGAAAAATCCAACTAAAAAGTTTACAGAATTATTATCAATAGGTAAATATGCAGGCTGTAAAATGCACTATGTATTAATATTTGTACTAAGAGTTAATGTATCCCTAATGTAAGCACATCTCATTTATATAAATTACAATGAAAAAGCCATGTTTACAATGAATTTTATTATGAAAAATGTATTGAGTTATGCACATAATATCTAAATATCAGGATTTAACGCATACCTGTAATATTATAATGTAATTTATACATTTTTGGTCCTTAATTTATTATTGTTAATGAAAAATATTCATGCAAATAATTATATTTTATTCATAAAATGTACAACATTTTATTGATTATGGGAAGTCAATAATGTAAAAAAATATGTTATTAATTATAAATCAAAAGAAAACATATCAACTTTAATAAGTTGTCACAAAGAAAGGTTTTATTTTAACATCAAAGGACAAGTAGGGGAGTGAATGGGTGGAATGTACATTGTCATCATCTGCACCTGTGAAAGGGACAGTATCAGAGGTAATGGGGAGGGAATGGGTGGTGGTTTAGGAGTCAGGGTTGGAAGGCAGGTGGCTTGATGGGGGTTTGGGAGGCAGGGTTTGTTGACTGGGAAGGGGCAGCAAGAGCTGATTGATTCAATTGCTCAAATTTTTCTTCTGTCACATATGTGGGCTTGAAAAACTAAATGGATGGGTGTGGGGGAGGCAGGAGTCCTTTCTGGAATTATCACTATCACTTGCATAGAATATGACAAGATCTGATAAGTCCTGGATAAATATGGAAGTGAAAGGCTCATAACCCTTATCAATTTGGGTGCACAGTTCATTGTATGTGGTAGGCTTTAAGCGCCTGAGAGAAGAACCAAAATTATAGAGACATACATCTGAAAGATGCATGTTGGCGTGGTTGATGGGGTAGGACCAACAGGTATACCATGCAGCCCTGATTTCTTGGGTTGCCCATTCCTGCTGCTCTATCTCCTCACTCAGTACAGCTGTGTACACAGCTTGTTAGGTATCCCACTCCTCCAGCATGTCCTTGAGCTCTATCTGGTAGGCATACTGTGGGGTTCCTGTCCACCAGTCCCTAAGTGTGTCCTGGATTGTAGCCAGGGAACAGCTGGAAGGAGTTGTCATTCTCTAGTAAGTGAAATTGTATCTCATAAATATGTATAGGGGTCAAGATGGGCTTTAATTCACTCTCAGAAGAAGATCCCCTTAGAAACCTTCTGTTATATAGCCCAGGGGTCAAAGAAACAATATGGATTTTCCAATAATTGGAGTCCTTCAACTATATCTTGAAATCCTTGTACTTGGTCTTGGACTCCTGCACCTTAGTCTTGGACGTCTGCTCCTTAGACTTAGACGCCTGTACCTTAAACTTGGACTCTGGCGCCGCGCTTAGGATCCAGCTTCTTATTCTTGGGCTCCTGCTCCGTTATCTTGGGTTGTATCAGTCCAAACAAGCTTCTGCTGGTGATCAAAAGGCTTCCAAAAACCTCTTGGCAGAAACTCAAAAGGCCTCAGAAAGATCCTGTCAAAGACCCGGAATGACCTCCAAGAAGACCGTCAAAAGACCTTGTAACTTTCCAGCCAATTACCTTCTTATAGTGTCCTTTTCCCAACGGTTTTGCCTTCAAAATGGCTTCCTTCATAAGCTTAAACCATTGCTGCTCACTTTTTCCTATAATAACTTAAGCTTACATACTTACTTTCTCAAAAGGTTAAAGTATTAATTCACTATTTCCTTGCTTATACTCTAAGCTTTTGGCTTCCAACCAATCATTTTCATCAGGAAACCTGCCAGAACTCAACCAATTAATGCAGAGCTCAGAAATAGACCATTTCTGAAGTTCCACTGGGATCCAACTATGAAAATAATTTCCACATCTCAAACCGCTCAAATCAACAACTCTTCATGCACCAAAGTGTTAACTGGTCCATTATTCTGGCACCAGTCTTCCCTGCATTCAACCTGAACCAATTTAAATAGTAGAATACTATTTAAATTGTTATTTTTGGGCTTCTTCAACGTTTTCCTCATATACTTACAAATATTTTAAAATCCAAGGAAAACGTCCCACCAAAACAACTTCATATACAGCTCTTATAGCAACATACCTTCATTTATCCTAGGAACTTAATAAATAAATATCTTACCCACATTTCTTCTTGATTTTACTACTAAACCAAGGCAAAACATTCCACATTTTACTACCTCAGCAAATCAATTTGGTAAAATTCTGGCTCATTTCTCCAGACCACCAGTTCTTCATCATCATCTTATGATCCTTCATCTAGCTCATATTCCAGCTCTCCAGCTTAACCAGCAATCAGTCCATATTAGACAACAAACAGCTCATTACAGTCTTTCAACAGCTTATCAGTCCTCTGGCTACTCCTTTATCATGACTAGCTACTCCTGCATCATGATCTCTGAGTCCTTCAACTTATCCTCACTAGGAACCATCTTGGTTCCCACAATTCAATATGAATTAACAGTCCGTCAACTAGCCTTCACTGTGATCAAACAGTCCCTCTCACTAGTCTTCTCTGTTAATTCTGTGAACCACCTTAGTTCTTTATCTCAGTCCCTGTTACCAGAACCTGTAGACCCAGGCATGAGTCTAAATTGAACTTGCGTTTAACTGGGCCCTTGCAAGTGGCACTTCACTTAGGACATTCAACCATAGAGCAATGTCTATGTGTTGTCTTTACTCACCCAGGTGATTAAGTATGAGCTTTCAGTTGCAGAGTAATCAGCTCTACTTCCTAGAGACCTGATCACACCAAGTTCTGCAGCTGCTTCCCCAAGAAAACTGCCTTGGTGACACCTCCAAGCAAATCTATACCCTCCAATGCTCACTTTAGGCTCTCCCCCAAAGCTCCCATAGGGGCATAAACAAGGACACCCTACCAGTCCGTTAGTTAGGATGCTTGCTCACAGACCTCCTGTAAGCGTATCAGGGTACATAGAGCCCTCAGAGCTCTTCCCCTTCCTGGCAGCCTGCGTTACCCGCCAGGGGTTCAAACCCTTCTCCCCCCAGACAGACAAAGTTCCCTGCTTGCTATTTTAGTCTTCACCCTTCTGCAGCCACAGTTCCCTGCTAGATGAAGAACTATAGCCCAAAGCAGCCAATATCTCCTGCTGGGTGGAGGCAACATCTGCCTCTGGTAGTGATTTGTTACCTACCAGCCAGGCCTTACTTACCCTAGTAGTCCAATGTGACCTACTAGGCTCCCCTTACTTACCCCTGGTAGTCCAATGTTACCTACTAGGCTCACCTTACTTACCCCTAGTAGTCCTATGTTACCTACTAGGCCTCTACCTGAAACAAACAACCAAACTTTTGCTTGGCCAACATTAGCCCCGCCTGCAAACCACCAAACATGTGGACTGTCACACATGCCCATCTGCAGCATTTGATATTGCCAAGTAATAAGTGGCACCCAATGGGGAAGTTGCTAACAAAACCCCAACAAATTGATACAAGATTGGGCCACGCTTGTAGATGTTAGATTGGAGAAGCTTTTCTCCATAATCTTGGATACTTGCAGAAATCTTAGCATACAACAAGAAGATGACGTCATTGTACGTCCTCATTGTCCTCCCTTTAATAAAATTAATAATGATTGAATTCTATGTGTTGGCATAGGCCAAACTGGGGCCAATGAGAACTTGATTAGATAAGAGTCTGGCGGCAACCACAACTCCGTGCATCCACAAATTGATTGCTCTTTAATTTCAAAAATGCCATGAAGTTCCAGGTAGAGAAAAAGCTGGACCAGGGGCATCTGCTGGTCATGTTCCATGATGGTCATCATAAGAGGATGGGCTTTTTTACTATCAGTTGAGGTACAGGCTCCAGTTGGGGTCTTCTTAGGAGGGGGCCACAGTTGGCATGGGATTGCAGGGTTGCAGCCACAGTGGACTTTACAAAACCCATTGCGACCGCAATTTCCCCAAGGGACATAAGCATCCCTTACTTTTCAACCAATTTGAGAAAAATTTATGGGGTGATCAATTTTTGTCTGTGTCTTTCAGGCTGATTGGCTGGAGGTGGGATGTATCTGTCTTGGGAACCAGACGTTGCCATCTGATTGGCTGTTTCTGGATTCTGGCTTCCCTGGGTGACCACTTGGCTCAATTGGCTGGTTTTGGATGCCATTGTTGACCCAGGATTTGGGTTGCAGGCTGCCTGTGCGTGATGGGCAAACAGGACTATGCTTGAGGATGCAGGAGAAAGAACACACTCCTGGGTAGTGCTTGGGGAGGGTCATGCGGGTTGGGAATGACCATAGACAGAGGCTTTGCCATTGGAAGACCCAGCATAGCCCTGCATGATTTTGTCAAGGCCAGGAAACAGCTTGTTTATTTGGTTTTTATTAAATTAAGGCATAATAATTTTTTATTAAAAAATTAAACTCAAAAAAAGAAGTGTATATTTTAATCAATTTTATTGTTAAGTATGTTAAGTTGGTGAATATTACAATTGAAATTTTAGCCATCCTAAATTGGAATAGGGTGATTTTTGAGAATGCATATGATTCCTAAAAGAATCAGCACAAATCCACTCTAGATTATTTGGCATCCTTTTTGAGACACCCATAAATTATATTTATTTCAAATTCCTTGCAATTATGTTTGAAACTTGGTTCTTGGATTTGAAAATTCCGCAATTTCAGATTTGCTAATTTTTACATGATGTCTATGATTTGTTTGAAATACAGGAAATCTTAAATTGTACATTAGAATTCCGCATTTATGATTCATGTATCCCACATTTGTTTGCTGATTTTTGTCTTTTGTTATTTGAGTTATCTTCTCAAGAGATTCAAAATCTGCCAATTTAAATAAACCAAAAAGTCAAATTAAATGGTTAATTTTATTTAATATTTTAATTTATACTCATCTTAGTTGCCTGCAAAAGTGATTCAAAATTTAGACCAAGGATTTGACAATCCCGCATTTTTACATTTAGGTTCTGAATTTACAATACTGACTAGAAGTATATAAAACAAGAAAAGGGGGAATTAAGAAGAGAATGATACTATATTGAATATAGAGGAAGGTAATTATATAGTATCATGACAGGCCATGTACTGTTCATGTACATCATAGCAGTTGTGGGGCTTGTACAGGTAGTATTTCTCTTAAGATTAAAAATGTTTGATCCTGTACAGCATGCATGTATGATAAAAGTGCCAACAATTATTCATTAATTAGGTGTTTCTCAGGAAATTGTTTTCCTGAGTGTTGCAACATCTTTGATTACTCCCTCTCAGGAAAGCAATTCCAGAGAAATCCCCCAACTAGTCATTAAGTTGGTGGCACTCCTATCAGTTGTTTTTTATTATGGGGATCAAACCTGTCAAGTCCTAAGCAGAATAATACTTGGACAAGCCTCATGACCCAAGAGGAACAATTACTTGGATAAGCCCCATGACTACCATGGCGTACATGGACAGCATGTGGCTTCTCATGATATTATATAATATTCTAAATTCATAACAATTAAGTATCATTCTCTTCTTAATTTCCACTTTACTTGTTTATTGTACTGCCCAGAAGTATATACTCAACAATGGTAGCACAAGTATATTATCCACACCTATGTAACTTAAAAGAAAAATTCCTCCAAAGAAAAGAACCCAGCAGATAGCACTCCCCACTGGCTGGAGGCAACATGAAGAAGGTCAGGATGTCCTCACAGGATTCACTGTCTTCAACAATATCCTTGTACCAACCAAACAGTACAATTTTCTCAGTACACAAGGAGTCCTAAACCTGCAGCCAGTCACCAATGTACCCAAAGTACCCAACATTGTATTTCAACGCCTCTACTCAGCAGAAATCAAAACATCATTGGGACTACACTGCAAGAATTCCAACCTCTGGATTTAAAGCACCCAAAATAAGTTCACATAAGTGGGCTACCCCAAAAGACTCTGGGCAAGTGAAATTACCTTGCATGTTACTGGGGCTTCCTCTGGCTTTGTGAGCAAATGGTTTGACCAACATCCTGATCACAATGAAGACTGGGACATGTTCAAGAACTCCTTCTTGGGAAGTTTTACCATAAAGGACTGTGACAGTACACATGTTGGGTGGTTTTTCAGGAAGGGCTAATGTTGGCCAAGAGAAAGTCTAGTGGCTTTTGACAGGTAGAGGCCTAGTAGGTATCATGGGCTACTAGGGAAGGTAAGGCCTGCCTAGTAGGTGACATTGGTTACTAAAGACAGAGGCTGAACAAGCCCAGCAGGTAAAATTGGCTGTTGGGGGCTGGTTAGGTGTCTATACCCATCAGGTAATATTGGCTGTTGGGAGTTGGTTTCAGGGACCTACTTGATAGGGAATAAGTTCCCAATCTGGTGGGCCAAGGCCCCTAAGTTGAGTCCTGCTATTACTGATCCAATGGGTACTGTGATCATGGCAATATGGCCTAAGTGGCCCAGGTAGGAAAATCTTCTCATCAAAGAGCTGAAGCAACCCAGCAGATAGTATCCCATCATGTATGTTAACAGGTAAAATGAGGCATAGGGTCTAACCAACAAAGGTTCCGCCAGAGGAGGGGGAGTGGAAGAACAACCATAGTGGAATTTCCTCCCCCAGTGACTGGAGGGGTACTTAAACTACCCATGGGCCAGGGATTCCTTCTGGGGAGAATTGTCTGGGGAGGAGTTGTGCCAGTCATTAGTTGGTGTAGGGTTCTCCAAGGCTATCAACACAAGTAAGAAAGAGGGTAGAAACTAGAACAGGAAGAAAATTCCCTGCATGGTTTCAAAAAGGGGTATATAGGCAAGCTTAATCAAATAGAGTACTAGAAATTCTTTATTTTTGGAACAAGTAGAATTTGTAAGGTTTGCACACTTAAATAGCCTCAAAATGGAGGCTGAAATATTTAAGTGGTTATTGGGGGGGAAATAAGAGGGATTTACAAATAATTTTCATAAATATAATGGTTGAAATCAATACCTGTATCATATTTGTCTTAGCTTGAGACTGGAGGGGTTGTATAAACTCATAGTAGAAAGAGAGGAAACAAGAACAAGCCACAAGATCAGGAGCAATTGAGCAGTGTATGGGCTGAGCATCATGAGAAATCAAGTTTGGAGCCTTATTTTCATATAATAGGAGTAGATCCAAGAGCAGCAAGGTAACCCAAGGCAGCCAATCAGGTTTTGAGCATATAGTGACGTGTATTGATTGGTTATTTAAGATTGCGGGAGCAGAACCAAAGTTGGAAAGGAAGTTCAAAAGAAAGAAATCAATATAAAAAGGTAATGTAAATTCATCCAGAGAGTATACACTAACATTTGACTTGTATGTAGGGTTCTGGGTTTGATCCCTGTCAAGGTTGACTTCCAAGTTAAAAGTGGTGTCTAGAATTTGATTGCTGGTTTCCTTAACTTTGGTGTCTTGTAAAGAAGTCTCTAAATAATTGATGTAGTCAGGGGAAAAATCCCTGACAGTTGGTTTAGCATCTTCACCCAATAGGTAACATTGGCTACTGGGGTGAGGAATGGTGCAACCTAGCAGGTAACACTGGCTGCTAAGGTTCTAATTGGAAGGTCAGAACCTAGTAGATAACAGTGGCTAGCAGGGTAAGAGTGGCTCTTCTACCCAGTAGGTAACATGAGGCTACTGGGTAAAGATAGTACCTAGGCTAGTAGGTAACTGGTGATTACTAGAGTGTGGAAAGATGTTGAAGCCTAGTAGATAACTGGTGACTACTAGGGCTGGAGATTGATTTAGTTAGCAGGTAACATTGACTTCTAGGATGTTGATTGGGAGGTTTGAACCCAGTAGGCAACAGTGGCTTTTGGAGATAGTAGGACAGATGGTACAGTAGGTAACAGAGAGCTACCAAGAAGGAATGGGCTGAGGTAGCTCAAAAGGATCCATTGCCACTTGCAGGAGGTCTGTAAGTGGGGCCCTTACTTAACAAACTGGCAAGGGGTCCTTGTTCATGTTTTCCTGGAGACTTTGGGGAGGTCCTGAAGTTACCATTGGGGGCATGAATGTGCTCAGGGGTGTCATCAGGGTGGCTGCCTAGGGAGCAGCTGAAAGAACTTGATAATGAACAAGTCTCTGGGAAGTAAATTTGATTACTTTGTGACTGAAAGCTCAGACTTAACCACCTGAGTAAGTAAAGAAAACTGCACAGACATGAAGATTTTCTGTGGTTGAATGGCCCAAGTGGAGGTCACTTTCAGGGGACCAGTTAAACTCCAGTATCCTTGTAGACTTATTGCCTGAGTCTGAGGTATTGGTAACAGGGACTTAAATGGAACCAATGTGGTTCATAGTGAGGAATTATAAGGATTGGCAATCCTTCCAACTTAAATAAATTAATGAATATGGAGAAAAAGGAACAGAACTGTTGGCTACTGGACCATCTTTATGAAATTAGGACCATCTCCTCATCCTGACCTTCTCAACTCTTAGTTGGAACACTTGGGTGGTCTAAAATACTTTCTGTGCATCATATTAATTTTAAGGATTATTGAGATTCACAGGTGTCTAATTTCATCATGAAGTTAATACTAGCCTTACTCAGGGAATCAAATCCTGAACTCTTGGAGCTCTCAAAACCATCCAAAATCAATGCTGGATTAGTTGAAATCAAGAGCAAAAACTTACCTCTGGGTTTGAATACAAAAGCAGGCTCTGTAAAGCAGCTTGAGCTTATACAGCCAATTGATTTAAAAATCAGCCACTTAAACAACCAACAGTCAAATCAAATCAATTTCAAAAAGTTTACAGCCAATAAGACAACCACTTCAAAGATGAGCACCCACTTGATACAGTCAACTGTAAGTCCCTCTAATCAGTATGCAGAGGAAAAACCAAGCACTCAACTAGCATGGAATAACTACCAGCCCATAGCCTTCAATATTCTGGTTCTTAATCAACTTTCAGGTTTGCTGCTGCTAGATGCATCTTGAAAGGATGCTGGCAGCATTCAAACCAAAATGACCAAGCAGCTAAACAAACTATGGTAACTAATACACCTCCAAATTCACCACACATTATTCCACTTCCCCACATCAAACTTCACAGTATTTATTCAGAAGCACTGGGAGTTTACCCAGTGCTCTAACAACTTCAATTCTTGGAAAATCAATCTTGCTTGTATATTCTTTACCTAGTAAATTAATAAATTTGAAATTAACCTTCCAATGATCTGGAAGCAGAATGAAATTCTGCTTCTGTTATTTTTAGTCTTATGGAACCCGGTTGCTGAAAGTTGTGAATTTGGTTCTAATGTTTGAGTCAAAGATGCTACAAAGACTTCAGCTTGGGATTACCTGTATACTAAGCATCAATTTCCTCCCACTTGTGACAAAACAATGCCTCTGCCTGCTTTGCCTCCTCCTTCATCTCCTCCAGTTATTCAACCTGGTGCTCCTTGGTATATATTTGCCTATGTGGCTGTATATTATGGGTTAACCCATTTTGCTCCATTATTGGCTTCTTAAAATTATGGGGATATTTAGTTAACACTTTAATGGTTGGAATTTCCATTGGTTCTTCTCTTGTGGGATTTCATCAGTCTGCTCTTCTACATTACTTGGGTTCCTTCCTTCCTCAGGAATGGATCCCTGACAGGAATGTAACCTAGGTGGTTCATAGTAAGGACTAGCTGAAAGACTTAAAGATTATGAAGCAGGACTAGCTGAAGGACTAGAAGTTGGCTGAAAAGGAATAACATAAGTAGATGAAGGAGCAATAATAATGCACCTGGACTTCTGGAAACAGGATTAATGATAAGAAATAAGCATATAAAAGAATTAAGTGAACTGCCAAAAAGATATGATAGAAAAATTAAGATAAATATCATATAAAGAAATAAAAAGAAAGCAGGAAATAGTTTACAGTAAATACACTGTGAATTTATAAGGAATTGATTTAGTGAGAGGAGGCCAGAGTAGCTGGAAACAGAACAGAGAAACTTTGAGGACAAAGACTATAGTTTTGCCAAAATGATTAAGAGAAGCAAGCGCCAGGCAGTTTTGAGCTGATGGAATGTGGAAGAAAACGCAGGGAAACATGGAGAAATGTTGAAGAAATTAGGGTTCAAAAATCCCCTAAGTAAAAAATAGGCAAAATTGCTCAAGTTTGGCTGGAGAAACATGACAGAAATCACGGCAAACATGTTCAAAACACGGAGCAAGTGTTTATCCAGAGAAAGACTCTGCTGGGTTTGAACCAGGGTCAAGAGCAAGTCATTTGGGTAAAAGTTTTGGAAAAACATCTCAATACAGGCAAATAATTGGCTGCAGCTCAAAGCTTGTTTGATCAATGTTTTAAGGGCTTTAACTGAAGGGTTTAAGCCTAAAAAATGAGGGAATGTACCAGGAAAAGCTGATTTTTAATTGTCTGAAGTAAGTTAAAATGTTTAATATTTTATAGAGAAGAAGAAACTGGATAGTTTAAGCCTGGAAAACCAGAGACCTGAGAGAAAACCTGGACTGAAATAAGGAGCCATAAAAGGGGATCAGTCTGAGGCTTTTCAGGGATTAGAAACAGTGGATAACAAAGGCCACTAAGACTACACAGAGAGCTGGAGACCAAGATAAAGGTGCATGAGCCCAAGTAAAGAGCTGGAGTTCAGGACTAAGGAGCAGGAGTCCAAGACTAAGGAGAAGTAGTCCAAGACTAAGTTGCAGAAGCCCAAGACCAATTACAAGGAGTCTAAGAGATTGTTGAAGGACTCTGATTATTGGCACATATCAATTGTTTCCCAGACCCCCAGGCCATATACCAGAAGGTTTCCAAGTGGATCTTCCTTCTGAAAGCAAATAAAACCCATTTTGACTACTGCCCAAATTTCCAAGTAGTGAAATAGTCCCTATGAGTGAATTGCCCAATATCTTCTACCTTAGCCAGGGGAAATTAGATATCTACCACCAAAGCTGTCAAAGGTTTGCCACTAGTAAAACTTCCCAGGGGGAGTGGGAAAGATTAACTAGACACCTTGAGAGGACAGATAGGGGAAGGGAATTTATCAGGAATGAGTTAACTAGGCTTTTAAAGGATTATAACAGGGCCACAGAGGGTCTATCACCAGATGAAGTACAAGTACATGGTGGGGGTGCCTGCCTAGTCATAGGGAAAATATTGGAAGAGTTTGTGGTAATGCAAACCAATTATAAACTTCAAGCTATCCATCTACCTCTACTAGGGAATGACAACTCCTTCCAGCTAGTTCCTGGCTATGTCCCAAGACGTACAATGAGGACTGGTGAACAGAAACCCCACAGACACGCTGCTGGTGGCCCAACATGTTGGAAAATATCAAGGAAGTACTGGAACAATACAGAGTATGTGAAAAGTACGCCTTCTCCAAGGCACCTCCCAAATCAGTAATACCAATGTCAATCACACAACTGTTCAAAGTGTGGTCATTGGATATTGTAGGAATACTGCTGGTAATAATAAAGGCAAAAAGTACATTATAACAACTATTGACTATGCAACTAGGTGGCCCGTAGCACAAGCTACAAAAGAACATAAAGGCAATTATGTAAGACAATTTATTGGCAAAGAGATCATAGCTAGATTCAGCAAACCTGAAATCCTGATCACAGACAAAGGAACCAAACTTAAAGCCATTGACACCAGCATCTACCTTGCCACAAATGGAATAAAATACACCATTGCCAGTCCATACCACCCACAAGAAAATGGAAGAGTAGAACAATTGAATGGCTCTCTTGTAGAGGCACTCATTAAATTATCTGCCAACAATCCAAAATTATGGGCTGACACGCTTTTAATAGTGCTAATGGTATGTCATAAATGAGTCAATAAAAATACAGGAAAGAGCCCATATGAACTTGTATATGGACACAAACCTGCAATCATTAGTAATAAACTAGGAACACAGTTACCTTTACCCAAGAAGGTACCCACTAACAGTGATCCTGACGTCCAAGACACCAGAAAAGATCTAGAAGTCAAAGAAAAGGAAAGAGTAGAAAGAGAAACAATCCCCCTCCAACAAGAAAGATTCCAAGTTGGAGACAAGATTTGGTTTTTCAACAATGATCAGCATAAACTGGAACCAGGGTTACAAGGACCAGGAAATGTCATGGAAGTCAAACCAAACAACACTTACCTTTTCAAAAGAATTGGCACACACACTGAACTCAAACACATGCACCATGACCAAATCTGCTTATGCAAAACAAGAACATCACAACACAATTCACAATTATCTGTTCCCAATGCCAAACTGAATCAGTACCAAGCTTGAATTCCTAATTCTCTCAAGAAAAATCCCAAGGTTCCACCTTCCAGCACCCCAGGGGGAATGGCACAACATTTTTAATTACTCCCTCTTGGGAAAGTAATTCCCTTAGTGATTCCCTGACTAATCATTAAGTTGGTGGCACTCCTATCAATTGCCCATCTATTACAGGGATCAACCCTTTTGAGTCCTAAAATGAGCACTTCTTAGACAGACCCCATGACTTAAGAGGAAAGATTACTTGGATAAGCCCAATGACTACTATGACGTACATAGAAAGTATGAGGCTTCTCATGATACTATATAATATTCTAAATTCATAACAGTAAATTATCATTCTCTTCTTAATTTTCCCCTTTCTCTTGTTTATTATACTTCCCAGAAGTATATACCTGACATGAGAGAGAGTAATCATAGATAATGCAATATTACCTAAATCATCTGGAGCAAGCAGCCTACCACAAGACTAGCACTGGGTAGTATTCTGGCTAGAGCTCCATGATTTTTATCACATCAACCATTAATAATACTGTAAATTCAGAACCTAAACATAAAAATGGGGGATTGTCAAATCCTTGGTCCAAATTTTGAATCACTTTTGCGGCTACTCAGCTGAGTGAAAATTAAAATATTTAATAAAATCAACCATTTAATTTGACTTTTTTTGGTTTATTTAAATTGGAAAATTTCAAATCCCTTGAGCAGATAACTCAAATAACTAAAGGCAAAACACAACAAGAAAATGCAGGATATATGAATCAGAAATGCGGGATTCTAATGGACAATTTGGTATTTCCTGTATGTCTAACAAATCATAGACAACATGTAAAAATTAATGAATCTAAAATTGCAGGATTTTCAAATCCAAGAACCAAGTTTCAAACATAATTGCAAGGAATTTGAAATAAATATAATTTATGGGTGTCTCAAAAAGGATGCCAAATAATCTAGAGTGGATTTGTGCTGATTCTTTTAGGAATCATATGCATTCTCAAAAATCACCCTATTCCAATTTAGGATGGCTAAAATTTCAATTGTAATATTCATCAACTTAACATACTTAACAATAAAATTGATTAAAATATACACTTCTTTTTTTGAGTTTAATTTTTTAATAAAAAATTATTATGCCTTAATTTAATAAAAACCAAATAAACAAGCTGTTTCCTGGCCTTGACAAAATCATGCAGGGCTATGCTGGGTCTTCCAATGGCAAAGCCTCTGTCTATGGTCATTCCCAACCCGCATGACCCTCCCCAAGCACTACCCAGGAGTGTGTTCTTTCTCCTGCATCCTCAAGCATAGTCCTGTTTGCCCATCACGCACAGGCAGCCTCCAACCCAAATCCTGGGTCAACAATGGCATCCAGAACTAGCCAATTGAGCCAAGTTGTCACCCAGGGAAGCCAGAATCCAGAAACAGTCAATCAGATGGCAATGTCCAGTTCCCAAGACAGACACATCCCACCTCCAGCCAATCAGCCTGTAAGACGCAAAAGAAAATTGATCACTCCAGAGATTGTTTTTGAAATGGTTGAGAAGCAAGGGATGCCTATGTCCCTTGGGGAAATTGCAGCCATGATGGGTTATGCAAAATACACTGTGGCTGCAACCCTGCGAGCCCACGCCAACTGTGGCCCCCTACCAAGAAGACCCCAACTGGTGCCTGTTCTTTAACTGAAGTTGAAAAAGCCCACCCTCTCATGATGGCTATTATGGAGCGTGACCCGTGAATGCCCCTGGTCCAGGTCTGTCTCCAGCTGGGACTCCACAGCATTATCACCAATAAAAGAACATTGAATTCTTGGATGCACGGAGTTGTGGTTGCCGCCAGACTCTTATCCAATCAGGTTCTCAGTGGCCCCATTTTGGTAGACACTGACCCCTATGATTCTAGAATCACCAATTTTATCAAAGAAAAGACAATAAGGGCCCGTAATGACATAATTTTCCTTTTGTATGCCAAGATTTCTGCAAGTATTCAAGACTATGGAGAAAAGCGTGTCCAATCTGACGTATACAAGCGCGGGCCAATTCTGTATCAATTTTTTGGGGTTTTGTTGGCAGTTTCCCTTTTGGGGATCAATCATTAATATGTGTTGTCAAACACAGCAGATGGGTATGCCTACCAGACAGAGCTCAAGGCCATGCTGGAGGAGTGGGCTACCCAAAATGCCGTGTACACAGTTGTCCTGAGTGCTGAGATAGAGCAGCAGGAATGGGCAACCCAAGAAATCAGGGCTGCGGGGCATACCTGTTGGTCTTACCCCATCAACCACGCCAACATGCATCTTGCAGATGTATGTCTCTATAATTTTGGTTCTGCTCTCAGGTGCTTAAAGCCTGCCACATACAATGAACTGTGCACCCAAATTGATAAGGGTTATGAGCTTTTCTCCTATGTGTTTATCCAGGACCTATCAGATCTTGTCATATTCTATACAAGTGATAGTGATTGGTCCAGAAAGGACTCCTGCCTCCCCTCATGCCAATCCATCTGTTTCACCAAGC
Source organism: Entomophthora muscae (assembly GCA_014839935.2). Lineage (NCBI taxonomy): Eukaryota > Fungi > Entomophthoromycota > Entomophthoromycetes > Entomophthorales > Entomophthoraceae > Entomophthora > Entomophthora muscae. The sequence continues at coordinate 5,231 of QTSX02005743.1, read as the reverse complement.
CTGCATATGTGACAGAAGACAAATTTGAGAAATTGAAGCAATCAGCTCTTGCTGCCCCTTCCCAGTCAACAAACCCTGCCTCCCCAACCCCCCATCAAGCCACCTGCATTCCAACCCTGACTCCCAAACCACCTCCCATTCCCTCAACACTATCTCTGATGCTGTCCCTTTAACAGGCGCAGATGAAGGCAATGTTCTTTCTGCCCATTTCCTCCCCTACTTGTCCTTTGATGATTAAAATAAAACTTTTCTTTGTGACAACTCATTAAAATTGATTTTGTTCTTTCAGTTCATAATTAATAATATATTTTTTTACATTGTTAGAATTTGCCATATGTAAAGAATGTTGTACATTTGATGTGATAACATATAATTATTTTCATGGATATTTTCATCATTGTTAATAAATTAAAAACCATAAATGTAAATATTGCATTAGAATATTGCAATTAGACATCAACTCTTGATATTTTGATATTATTTGCATGGCTCAATTCATTTTTTAATAAAATTCATTATAAACAAGGCTTTTTTCATTGTAATTTATTGAAATTGAATGTGGTTATATTAGAGAGCCCTTAACACTTAGTACAAATATTGATACATAGTTCATTTTCAGTCTGCATATTTACCTATTAGTAATAATTCTGTAAACTTTTTAGTTAGATTTTGCAAGGTAATAATAATGTAATTTGTTATTAAATTACTGTTTATTATCATTAATTGGCTGATTTTCTTTGCTGTGGCAATTGTGCATTTTCTGTTATTTATGCACTAGTATCTAATTGGTTGGTTTTGTATCCAATTAGATACTAGTGCATAAATAACAGAAAATGCACAATTGCCACAGCAAAGAAAATCAGCCAATTAATGATAATAAACAGTAATTTAATAACAAATTACATTATTATTACCTTGCAAAATCTAACTAAAAAGTTTACAGAATTATTACCAATAGGTAAATATGCAGACTGAAAATGAACTATGTATCAATATTTGTACTAAGTGTTAAGGGCTCTCTAATATAACCACATTCAATTTCAATAAATTACAATGAAAAAAGCCTTGTTTATAATGAATTTTATTAAAAAATGAATTGAGCCATGCAAATAATATCAAAATATCAAGAGTTGACGTCTAATTGCAATATTCCAATGCAATATTTACATTTATGGTCTTTAATTTATTAATGGTGATGAAAAATATTCATGTGTTGAGTGTAGTACTATAAAAACCAGTTTTTTGATGTACTTCAAACAAAATGACAAATATCTATAACTTGATAAACAAATTAGAAGCACACCCTCAAAAGGTTGTTGAAATAGAAAAAAATATCAGGGAAATAGTAACAGGAAAGCTGGGTAACAAGGGCCAGCCACTAATCCATTCAAAAGAAGATGCTCTGAATAAACTAGGAAATATTATAGACAAACAGAATAAAGAAGTTTTGCTCAATCTCCAGGGAACAATCCTTTCAAGTCTGAAGTTCAACAACACAGCCTACAATTGGTGGGAGTTCTGGCAGGGGGCCAAAGAAAACAATAAGATCAAACTGATTGAAGGAACTGAAATCCCACAGTAAATAAACACCAACAAAGGGAAATAATAAAATGGAAACAGATGAAAACAAAATACAGTCAAGAAGCAGGAGCACCTCAAAAAACAAAGAAAGTTCAACTAATGAAAATCAAGAGGAAACACAACTAACATGGAAAATAAGGTAAATCAAACCCAGAAAAACAAATGAAGAGCAGCCAACACTCATGAAGTTTGCTGAAGGGGCGCCTGTGGCTGAGGGGGGGGCACAGGGGAAACAATCATTAAGTATTTTTATGTTTTATTTGTATTTACTTTAGTTATAACTAGGGATGGGGACAAGGTTGCAGAAGTGGCAGCTTTTATGCCAAGTTGGTTTTACGGGGGTTACCAATCACTGGTAGCCCCTGTAAAACAAATAAATAAAAATCAAATAAATAAAATAGTACAAGATAACATCAATCAATATGCAACAAAAGACGCAATGAATAGGGACTTCAAAGCGCCAGAAGGAAGCTCAACCTGGGTCAAAGGAGCCTATGAAGTAGGCGCAAGTATCAACTTCAAAGGAATGATGGATATCCAAATAAATGTCAACATGAATTTGATGAATATATATTTGAATGCATTGAACGTTTTCCATTTTCAACTATGAACACATGAAATAAACCTGAAAAATTGTCAATTTCAAGTTCCACAAGAAAACATCAAAGCTGCAATATTCAATAATTTAATAAAATCAATATTAAATCAAACAGGCAATAAATTTTTAGTCATTAAAATGAAACCATTATTCATATTGTTTGTAGAGGCATGAGTTGTGGATGCCTCCAAAATGCCTGACTCTTCTTTACTCAATTTTTCAAACATGGCCTATACAAATCAATTAGTGATAATCTACAAGAAATTCTGCTTATTTGCGGAAAAATATACCTCACAGCAACTGCATCTTGCTGTTTACCTCAGGGTAGTACTACACTGCATTATGAAGGCCAACGTGAAGAAGCTGGAGGATGTATCCCTTCAAATGGATGTCTGCCAGCTGGCACTGGATAAAATGAAGACACTGTGGGGCTACCAAACCGTAGAGCATGTCCTATACAACTGTTTTATGTTAGCTTTGTTGTACAGGTACACAATACCTCCAGAGAACCAACTCCTTGTTAATTTGCTTTTGATATTGTCTTTTATAAGACGCTCAGCCACCACTGGGGTGTTGAGCGCCACCCCTATAGCAATTGGCGCCAGAGTTGTCCACCATGTACAGAAGAGTATGTGGTCCTAATTGGACACATTAGCAGAAAATATAATTTTGGGGAATAATACCCCGGAATAATTGCATCCCCCTTAGCAATTCAAATCCCCCTAATAAATCATCTTCCCTTGAAACTTAAATTTTATTTTTTTAAATTTTTTTATTTTTTTATTAAAATTTTAATATTGAAATATGTAATATTATAATTTTAATAGTAAAATTTTAATTTTAAATTTTTAATATTAAATATTTCAATATTAAATAATTCACAATTAAATAAAAATATTTAAACTTTAATATATAAATTTTTTTATTTAAAAAAATATTTAAATTTTTAATATTTAAACTTGATTAGATAAATTTTAAGATTTATAATTATAATTTTACTTTTAATATTTTAAGATTGTTTTAAATTTTAATAGATAGATTACAATAGTAATATATCTAAATCTATTACAAGACATTAGTTATAGTTGCAACCACGCCAAATAATAAAAACTAAGTTAAGTATGTTTTTATTTACTAGCTCGTTGAGTACAGGTTTGTTTATTACATAGACAAACAACAAGAATTGAATTTATCTGCATCATGCGGCCTGCTCCACTATTGTTCTAAACAAGTGATTGTTTAGAACTTGAATTACCTTTCCCTTGTAATATGATTTGATAAACATATTCAATATGCTTGACCCATGTCCTAAGTACTAATTAGTAAGCAATACATGAAAATCATGGGTTTCTGTGTCGTATGGCTATAGTGGCACTGAAATAATAAGGATCAGATGATGACCTGCAAGGTCTGATTTGTGGCTTAAAAAAGCCAAAGTACCAACAAGGATTCACAATTGTTTAAATAAACTTAATATATTTCTATCTTTTTTAATCTATTTATTTGTTAGTGCAACAGTCAATATAATATTCAGTGCATTAGAATAAAAATATATGTCCTCTTACCTAGTATAATTAATTTTACTTACCTTTTCTACATATTCTTATATGTCTATAATACAATCAAATGTCACGTTATTATAACATATAGTATTATTTTCAAGCCCCATTAAAAGCAAAATAAAAACAAATAAAACCTGGAGCACCCTTTTATCTGATTGGCTCAGAGGCCAGGGCTTTGTGGAGGAAGGATTCTGAGTGCTTGTAAAAAGCTGCCACCACATTGGGTGGCATTGCAAATTGACTGACCTCAAGGATGTTGAAGAGATCCTTGGTGTCTTGAGGGAGGCCTTTCTTCACCTTATTTTTGATCCACCCAAAGACCTCCTCAATTGGATTCAGGAATGGGGAATATGGCAGGAGGAAGAGAAGTCTCATTGGACAACTGGCAAGCCAGTGGTTGGAGGTGTGACTGTTTTTGTCAATGGGGGGAACTCAGATACAACCAGATCCACTTTGTGGAGCCCCACATTATCCAACACAACAATGTTGGTTGTACTGCAATAATTGATCCAGAGATACTCCTTGACAGTTCAGAGAAAATCAAGAAATGACCCGCTGTTATGAGAGCCTTTAATCATCTGGTATTGATACAACCCACATGGACCAAGAAGCGCTACCATTGAATAGGTCTGGGAACAGACAGCTGCACAATGGGCTACGCAGTCCTTGAAACCCTTCTCAACCCATCCATGCTTAGACCTGAGTGAGGAGGAAAACAACAATTTGTCAATGTAGAAGAACTGGACATTCCCAGTCTCCTTTAGTGCCAGATATGTCCCGGCATAAATGCGTCAATCCTTGATGGTCTTCTCATTGTTTCTGTTGTACAGCAAAACTCCCAGAACTTTCCAGGAGAAGCCTAAATCAACCATTGCTTTGTAAACAAGGGTTTTAGAAACAGAAAGCCCAAACTCTGTGGCAAGCATTTATTGGGCAGAAAGTGAGTCCAGGTGGCAATCCTTGGTAACCCACTGCTTGATTGCCTTGAGATGGGTGGGCTGAAGTAGGCTGGGCTGCCGCTTAGCCTTGGCAGATTTTGCAATTTGCCCAGTGTTGCCATACTTGGTGTTGATGTCAGCCATGTATCTGGCTGTGATACTGAATTAGGACACAATGTCCTAAACTGCCATTCCCCTGTTCAAGCAGTTGAGGAGAGCTTCACACTCACTATCCGTCAACCAATGCCAGCCCTTGACAGGTACTGTGGCATCCTGGCTATCAGGCTCAACACAGGGGATGGGGACCTTTGTGTAGAAGGTGGGATCATGCTTGGTTGCGCTGGCATCATCAATGGTGGCATAAGACACAGGCACAGATGGCTCCTTAGTGGTGGCCAATGGCTCATATGAGGTATCAAAAACGCGGGGGCAGGAAGTAGCAACTTTTGAATCAAGAGTGCGGGGCCGGATGACAACTGGGTACACAATGGAGGTGTATGTAATCTCATTATTCCCAATGATCTTTGTGTAGGAGACTTTGGTTGCAGGCCT